>NJDC01002168.1:248928-334294 GCA_002245475.1 Calephelis virginiensis | reverse complement strand
TATTATAAAATTATGTAATTGTTTATCTATTTATGTATAATTATTTATATAGTATGATTTAATATTTCAAAATTCATCCTCTCTCTCTGTCTCTAGAGTTTATTGATCAAAATACTAGCAAGTTTTACAAGGGTAGGGTAGGGTTAGTTACAGCACCAAAAGGTGGTAATGGTGTGTTGCCAGCCTGAGGCTGGGATGTTAGACCTCGAGCAAAAGTAAGTTTACCGACTACCTTACCCTTCGAACGTTATGGCGGCAGGAATAAGTAAGGCGGTGGTACTAATCCGGGCGAGTCGCTTCGAAACTCTACCTCATAGTAGGATGTCACGTTACTAGAGACGGTAAGCCTGTGCTCGCCTTTTAGGAGCTGCTTGGCAGGATAGCAGATAATCTATTCTGCAAAGGAGCCCCAACTAACACGGAGAATAATGCTTATATATTTAATAGTAGGCAACATGTTTGGTGTGGCTATTTTGATAGATAATAGAGTGATTCAAGTAGAAGGTTTACATGTACAGAACTTTAGAATGTTCAGTTGTGCGAAGCTAGGAGGGGCTGCTAGTTTACATTAGCAAAGTTATGCGAAACCAGAGTATTTGTTTAAAAAGCATAATCAATTTAAAGGAAGCTTATCAAGTCTGCAGGACAGTGACAGTTCACACTTGGCACTCCATACTCTGCCTACAAGGGATTCGCCCTGAAGATATGTTGTTGTTGTAAATACGGATTATCAAAAAAAACCGTCCAGTACAAAAAGATATAGTAAATTGCTATGAATTTGACCACATTCTGTGGATTTTCAGTAGATATGTCGGAAGTATACAAATCTTATCTTCACGCTAAGTCTTCTTATCTTGCTTGCGAAGTAGACAGAGATCATTTTAAGTAGGATATGAATATCCGAAACATGTTCATGCCAGATGTACATTCGGTATATAAGTACACAGAAAAGGTTGTTTACTAATAATGCTATACTGCATAATTTTGTTTGTAAAACTGACTTATCCAATTAAGGGTATGTAATCTATACACACTTAAGAGTCAATTTGAAGAGCTTGTAAATATGTTAACATCTGGATATTACTATCAAATACAAATTTCGTACCCAAAGGCTAAAAACGGACCCTATTACTAAGCCTCCGCTGTCTGTCTGTCTGTCTGTCTCCAGCCTGTATCTCATAAAACGCGATAGCTAGAAAACTGAAAATTTCAGAAATGATGTATTTCCGTTGTCGCTATAACAACAAATATTTAAAATGTAAAAGACAATGTTAAGTGGGGTCCTCATACAATAAACGTGTTTTTTTTTTGTATTATTTTTGCTTAATATTAAAAAAGGTAACGGTATCAGATACTTCAAATTTTTACAGAGTATATACTTCTATATTATCTTTCCAAGTAGTATTATAAATTAAATAACAATAAAGTAAATATTAAAGGGGCACTCCCGCACGACAAACGTGATTTTCTATTAAAGATCATGCAGAACCATTCGTGTGCGAGTCCGATTCGCACTTAGTCTGTTTTTTTTAATGTGATAAAATAGCAATCAAGTATACGGCTCTTTTAACGATAGGAGATAACCGTGTCCTAAAGACACTATAGACATTGTAAGTGCGTCACTATTTAGTGACCTCGGTCGGTGTAAGACCAATTGTGCAAATCTACCGACTACTCTACCCTCCGGATCGGAACACGACTATCATGGCGACAGGAATAGGTATCACTACTCGGACGACTTACAGCATGACACTCGACCACCAGTAGTCTTGCTGGTAAAGACACATTGAACAGCTTGCCTCTTACAAGCCGCCTGGCAGAAAGGCAGCAGGTTACTTCTGCATTTATAATCCAGCTTGTGAAGAAAACCACAATTTACAGAATTTGACCACGCTATGACTTCAAAAATTGAGAAAAAGCGGATAAAACTCAACAACCACCAGTGTGCGAATAAAAGAAAACTCAACAACCACCAGTGTAAAAATAAAGAAAACAGTTTTGATTAGATTAAAACTGTACGAGAATCGCTTTGAGCAAATCTAATAAATTGCATCCATCTGTTACTTGTAGAAGACTGATCAAATAGGCGGAGCGGGTACCGTCAATAAACCTACCTTTTCGAGCACCAGAATTAGACAAATCGTCCAAAAAATATAACAAGTAACGTAACGTAATTTAAGCTCAGTGAAACTGCAAGAAACCGACTTAGATTTCAATGACTGTCGTCTGAGGATACAAAAGTTAATTATTTTTCTTGATTTCCCTGAAGCACCCTCATTAGATCCAGATGTGGTGACAAAATTACCACTAATATACTGCTTAAAATAGACTTAGACGAAATTATAAAGACACCTTATTATCTAATGTGTTTCGTGTTTCGTACCTGGAGTAGTAGCTATTTTTTTCTAAAATCTATAAATTAATCTAAAAAAAAGTATAAAATCTGCCACTATGTACCCTCTGAGATGTCTTTTAGAGACAGTTATGGAATGCAAACTTTAGGATGCTAGTTCTCGATAAGGTATGCTTAGTGACAGTCCCCCTACCCGATATAAAATGTTGGAAGTCTGAAATGAGAAAGATATTGAGATGGAGCATATTTTCTATTCACTGTTTATGTTTGAACGGAGTTCAGAAAAAACTGTACTGTCCACTTACAACATTACGAACTTTTTTTTTATGACATTGGAAGGCAAATATGTAGTCGGATTTCCTAATGGTAAGAAATTCATGCCGCCTAGAGACACCAAATGTGGTAATGGGGCGTTGCCAACCTGAGGCCGGGACGATAGGCCTTGAGCAAAAGTAATTTTACCGGCTACCTTACCCTCCAAACCGAAACATGTCATGACGTTATGGCGGCAAGAATAGGTAAGGCGGTGGTACCAATCCTGGTGAGTCGCTGCGAAACTCTACCACCTAGTCAGATGTCATGGTGTTAGTGACGGTAAGCCTATGCTTGCCTTTTATGAGCTGCCTGGCAGGAAGGCAGATGGTCTCTTCTGCAAAGGAGCCCGGAACAACACGGTCTTTTAACTTAATTGTCTTGTTATTTTGGTAAATGCGAAAGTGTGTAATTAATTTCGTTTTTTTGTCAAAGATTAAAATAATTTTAATGTTTTTCGGCATACAAATAAATTTATTAGACTCGTAATTGATAAACATAATATACACCTCACCCTAGCGTACAAATCGGAAAAACTAAAATGAGGCGCGCCACAGCTGTTTAAAATGAAGTATCTTTACGACCATATCCCCGAAGGGGTAGGCAGGACCAGGGCAGGGCAACAGGGCAACCTGGGCACCCACAGTTAGCCGAAGACACTAAGTCCCACAATGTGATAGGTGGCAAGCCTTTCGCCAACCGAGCACTTATCCAATCTCGAGCAATATTTTGTTTTTATTATTAGAAAATTGGAAATACCGTATTTTATTTTCGTTGCCCGGGATTTCAACCTGGGATCTCATGAAGTTACTGCGATACTGTTTAAAATTAATTTGCAAAATTATTTTGGTTACATCATATGTGTGTGTCGATATTTTTAAGCATTGCAATCTGAATGGATCTGTAATGTCACACGATAACACCCATCAACATTCTTTATCACGTTATAGTAACGATGTCATGTTGCCTGTTTGCTTTACAAGCAAAATGATTAATTATGTAATAACAACTCTATATAGATGTATCTTTAAAATACATTTGTATTTCTGAAGCTTGAATATAGCCGAAGCACCTAATTTAATTAGTACTAAGATACTTTTTTCTCTCGCATGGACAATTAAAAACTAGCTGAAAAACAAATCCGAAGAAATTTGTTAACATACAATGTGTGTTTACATACCCTTGCATCCCTTGAAGAAAAAAAATCCGTAATAAATTTAAGATTTGTATATATATTTACGTATCTATATAGTTATAGAGGAGCGGAATGTGTATAGTTATAAGAGGATTCCTACCAAAAGCAACAGTGTAAAATGTAAAATAATATAAAGATTATTGTTATTAGATTAATTTTATTATATAATACGCAATTGAATGTCCATTAACAGAAGTGTTTTAAGTGAGTTGCTTGCATATTATAAAAATATACTCGTATGCGTAAATGCGATAGTGGGGCGCGTCATTTGTGCTTAGAAGATCTCTATCAAATTTCGGGTCAACCAGACAGAGTTTTTAACCCACACATACTAAAATAAGTTTATCAAGGTAATAAAAAGTAAACAAGCCATATAAAGTTTTAGGTCTGCTAATATTTTCCTGTTTACCTGAGATTATAGAATATTGAAATTTCAATAGGCAGCATCTGCATAATATTAGATGCACACCCTGTGAATATTAATATTACATTCTATAGAATCGTTGACTTTTAGTTAAGTATTTAAAATTATATTTAAATATAAAGTCACTATAACTTTTTTTTCTAATAACATCTTTAATAAAATGTCGTCCTATCATATTGAAATTATATATTTATATAATTTAATAAATGTGAATTTTTGTTAGCATCGATGGATAAACGGATTTAGATGAAACTTCACAGTATTGTTGTTTTTATATTTGTATATTATATTTAATTTTATATTTATTTATTTTCTCCGTGTTGGTCCGGGCTCATTTGCACAATAGACCATCTAAATGTCTACCAGGCAGCTTTTAAAAGGCGAGCATAGGCTTTTCATCACTAGCACCGTGACATCCTACTAGGTGGTAGAGTTTCACAGCGACTCGTCCTGATTGGTACCACCGTCTTGCCTATTCCTGTCGCCATAATGTCAGTGCTGCCGTTGACGTGTTCCAGTTCGGAGGGTAAGGTAGTTGGTAAACTTTATTTTGCTGTGGGTCTAACATTCCGGCCTCAGGTTGGCAACGCAATATTACCTACCACCTTTGATGTTTGTATGTTTTGATGTATCTAGGCAGCGTGTATTTTTTACCATTAGAAAATACGTCTGTTTGTTTGCTTTCGATTGTCATAAAAATAATAAACATAAACATAAACACAAATTACAGTTGTTTTAAAGATTTGTATAATTTAGACAATTCAATAAAATAATAATAAATATACATAATATATTATGATACATAATACATTTTTATAAAAAAACATTTATCGCTTTTAGTTTATTTGGTATAAACCTTAAACTCGTATTACGTTATAAAAAAAGCTTATTTTCACAGTCAACAGAATCTATAGCAAATAAAAAGTCCAAATAGAAAAATGTGTTCAGGAAATTTACCAGTAAATAAATACGCTTTCCATTCTACTGGTTTACAGTCCCAGGAACTATTTTAAAAACAGAAGGTTATCAATTTGAATGAGTGTTTTTGGTTGTTGTTACGTGATTACTCTTTTTAAAGAGAACAGATTTTTATGGTTCTTTTTTAGGAGAGGTAGGTAGTATTCGGAGGTATTTAACTTATTTCATTTTATTTTTATTAATTTATTTTGAATCATAACGATAAGTAGCTCGATGAATCGCAAGAACGTTCACGTTCTTAATAACAGACAAAACACTGCTCATGATATTTTATATTGTCTTTATATATAGACAATTGTTGAGGTCTTCCAATAAAACAAATCTTTCATATATTTTAAAACATATTTACTGATTTAAAATTGAACGACTACCGCCAATTGTGTAATATTTATATATTCTTATCAGTCAACATCGAAACTTCTTTTACCGGTCAAAATAACATTCAAGCGGATATTCGGATAAATATGTTAACAATGTCAGTAGTAGTCATAACTTTATGCCAAACATAACTTGATTAATTACACACGTAATAAATAATTACAAAGCGATATGCCACTAAGACAACGTGATATAATTTAGTATAATAATTAATACACTCGATACATTCATGATTGCCAACACAATATTGTACAGAATACAGAGTACAGAGTACTTCTATGGGTGTATAGAAGTAACAGAATATTTTTGGTTATAAAAAAATGAAACATTTAGCCCCGACTGCAAATAAGGGCTGTTATAAATTTGACGTATCTGTGTGTGTCTCTCTGTTCGTGGCATAACAACTTTTGAATGGATGGAGCGATTTTGATGAGGATTTTTTCGTTTGAAAACTAATGACATGTTTATTATGTTTTTTTTTATAATATTGGAAGACAAAGAAACAGATAATAGATGGCGCGTAATCTTAATAAATGTATCCTCGCAAAAAAACGTGTTCGGTTCTACTACTATAAGTTATTAGTAAGTTAGTAAATCTCCTTCGTTTACACAGTTTGCGCCTAAAACGTTCTCTTTTTCTCTATTCCAAACCTTAACACAGAAAATAGTGGGGGTTATTGAAAACTTTAAATTTTAGAATTACATTTAAATAAATTTTAATTAATATACGCTAAGCCCCGAACCCCTCCATCATTTCCCATATTACTGATGTTCCAAAATAAAAAAAACCATTACAACACTAAAAGTATAGGAAAAAAGTAGCAGCAAGCAATAAAACGTATACATAAACTATTTACGAACTATCCTCTAAGGAAGGTTCTAGTCGTTTGTGATTGAGATAACTTCATCAACGGAGAACAAGTTTTGCTCTCAAGAGGGATGGCCCTTTGATGCTACAAACTTTTGTTAAGATACTGTCCCTTAGACAGTTTATTTGAATAAAATAATTACGTTTCTACAGATCTTTCAACTCACGAAGGCGACTGAGCTTTACTTGTGCTAAACGCGTGTTAGTATGTTATGTCAATGTGTGCGTGAGAGCGAAATCTGTATGTTTAGCATTAGCATAAAAATATACACTTAAGTACAATTTTAGGAAAATAATTGTAAACATACGCAATTTATTAATTATCAGGTTTAAAAACATGAAATAAACAAAAAAACAATGATTCCGCACAAAACCTATTCGCAATGTAGCTAAGAACTATCTTCACCATCTTAGCTTTTAAATAAAAATCTACTCGAAATTGGTCCATTAATTTAAGAGATATGATGCCACATACACATATATACGTCAAATTTGTTTTCTTAAAACTTCAACTGAGATGTATACACGTTTCGAATGTACCTGTGATCATCATTGGCCTTCCCCAAAGAGCACCACAAGTCACGGTCACCAGCTGCTTGCATCCAGCGACTCGCCGCGACTTTGACCAGATCATCAGTCTACCGGGTGGGAGGTCGTTCAACACTACGTCCTCCAGTGCTGGGCCGCCACTCGAGAACTTTTCTTCCGCAGTGGTTGTCGGTTCTGCGAGCAATGTGGCCTGCCCAGTATCGCTTCAGCTTGCTTACTCTCTGGACTATGTCGGTTAATCTCTTTCTCTAGCCAATCACCGAATTTCGAATCATATCTCTCACAGAAATACTGAGCATAGTTCTCTTCGTAGTACGCAGAGCGACTCTGAGCTTATTTAAGAGGCCCACATTTAACGACCAGGTCTCAGTTCCATATGTCATCACAGTTAACACAAAATAGTCGCAGACTTTCGACTTTAGGCTCTGCGGTAATTTGGACAAAAAGTTTCCCTTGAGCTTCCCAAACGCTGCCCATTCGAGTTGGATTCGGCTCTTTCTTGAAGTTGGATTTGCCTACTTTAATTATTTGTATCTCGTTCCTTTACATGTGTGCCTATTTCGTTATCTTTATTCGTTTTCGAAACCTTAACATGGAAAATGTCTTTTTTAAGTTAAAAGATCCTCATGGTAAGAGATGGTGGCCCTTAGACACCATAGATGTGATTAATGCGTTGACGTCTTGTTCCGGAGGTGTGAAGCGATTTATGCTACCAGCTACATTACCCACCGGATAGGACCATGACCATGACACACTACGTCGTTATAGCGGCAGAAAAAGGTAAGGTACATAGCCACCAGTGGCTTTTTTGATATATTTAACATTTGCTTCTTGCAAGTTGCCTGGCATAACAGCAGATGGTCCATTTTATACACGAGACCCCGATCACCGGAAGGAGCTCTGAGATGTCTTATCATGAAATGCCATCATCATCATGAAACGCCAATCGTTCGTTTGAAACTTCCGGTGTTCGTTTGTTAAGAGCCAGCTTTCATATTGGTGATGTGATTTCACGTTAAGGGACTGCACGACTGGTCATAAATAAAGAACAAGTTTTTGTCTCAAGGGACATGACCCTTTTAGGTTCGCCACTTACACACGAAACGCAATTACAAACGCAGTAAATCCATACAAAGATAACCTGGCACACGCGATCAGAAATTATCTTTACGGAATTTCTCTACTTCGAGATTCCGTAAGCGGGTTAGTGCGGTCAGAATCGCGTAACGAAAAAAACTGACGTTCCGAACGCAACTTTTCCAAAGATTTAATATGAGTCACTAAACAAGGTCGAACATTTTATAGGTACGGAAATTGATGCCAAGTTAGTACCATTTTGGCCAAATCTGGCGACGTTTTGGATTAAAACATCAAATATATAAATATTAATAGTAAAACACATAATTTGATGCAAATCTTACAAATAATTTACACGTATATAAAAAATTAAATAATCATAGTACAAATATTATTCATGATTTGCAACTTTAGGATGACCCAAGAATAGCGACATTTTTTTTCTGAAATGTGTACTCAATGACTATACCGTTCAACTGAGCTTTGGTTTCCGAATTGAAAAAAAATATTGTTATCAGAATGTACCTTCTTAGGGTGAAAAAAGTATTCCGTTTGAGCTGGCTTCATAGCTTGAGAATTTCTGAGTTGACGATTAATATTACGTTTTTGAAGTGAAAACTACATTAGCGGCGTTGCGCATTTTTTTGGAATGGATAAAAACTTCTAAACTCGCATCAGGACACGTGACCGGATTGAAAATTTGTAAGACGGCGCAGTACGCTTGCGCGAATGTTCGTGTTGTCATGCTTGTGTACGATAGCGCAGTAAATGAATATGTATTCTACCACAGAAATAATAGTACTTTCATACATTATCAATTAAAGCAATTCGTGCAAAAATATTCCCTAACCATTGCAAAATATAAAAAAATTTACAACGTTTATATTCAAGTTTTCACTTCTGCCGACACTCCCGGAGTGCAACCCGTCGTTTTTATAATCCGTCTACTAATTGTCAGCCAATTATGTACATTTTCTTATCTACAACCAGTGACGACAGCTTTTCACGACAGAGAAATCTCGTTGGCTATGTCCACAACACATAGCTATAGACTATACTAATGGATATTAAACTGCTAAAAAAGAGCTGATGCCATTTCCAAATATTTCTGAGTGCTGATTCTCTAATGTAACCGGCCTTACTCTCATTTCGACTTTGTTAATTTATTTCACGAGACTCTCTGAAAGAGAGGCCGGTAAATACGAGTCAGCAATGTTTGGACACAATTATGTAATATAAATTAACCTTTAGGATACGCTATCATTAACACACCTTATCTTGAGTTTTCACTTGTTGGCTTTGATATGGTTATTTACGGCAATATTTTGCCGAGAAGTTTGTTTTACCGTTTCTTCTCCTGTCTGGCTAGATTTGGAAATGGTGGCAGTTTACGGTAGATAGGGATAAATTAATTTACATTCTAAAAATTATTTATATTAATAAATAGTCATGCAATGAATACAAAAAACAGTGTGTAAATAATAAAAATAACTAACTTGATTAATAACTTTTAAAATATTTGCACACCAAAAGTTGGTAGAATATTTTGGAACGCGTAAATAATTTTGTAACATCTTTGTAACACTCATATTTCGCAAAAATTTTTTTTTCTTTTCTTTTTACGAAATTTTTACTAAGTACCTACTCACAAATCACTATACACTAGCATGATACACAATATTTTCTGCTTGGATCTGAACTTTTTGCTACCGAAGAATGCTTGAGTATCTATATATTAATACATGATGCCAAAACTTTGGACCCCTTTTTACGAAAATCGCAGGAGCATAAAATTTGGCACACTTTTAGTTTATGTGTAGGAGAAGTGCAGAACGCTAATATTTTTTAATAAAAATATAAAGTACATTGTAAAGTACATTAAATTAATAAATAAACATTACCTTCACTACCATGCATTTGACACACACAAGCAAATATATTGATGATAACGATAAAAGTTCACAGATGGCGTACTAAAAAGTTTGGAAACAAAGTAGTTGGTCTTGAGAAATGAAGCTGGCGTTCTTATTAACAAGATATTAAATTTTATTATGGACGAATTTTGACCAATGGGCGACCACTAGTCTTCCTAATAACATCACGTCGACATTTCGGTCCATAAGATTTTTGTGCCATCTGCGGTATGTTTTGCATATTTAATAAATGCCACCGAGAGCCAGCAGTAGTGCTATTATAGATCATATTAAGATTAAATATATATTTACAATTTTATGAACTCTCTGCTGTAGATTGCGTTACAAGAATTTTTTTTCGACTTTGCTTTGTTGACTTCCCATTTCAAGTATAAATTTCATGATTTTTCTAAATCCAGAAATTATCACACGATTTTAGTCCTGCTTTCTTCATTATAGTTTATAATTTTTGGTAAAAGTTTAAAATTTTTTTGAAAATCGAATTGAAAAATAGATTATTGCACACATAATCTCGGTTTCAGAATACGGCACGCGCATACGAGGTTGGCCCGAGATGACCTATTAAACCAGCGAGTTGATGAATAGTGTTTTTATTAATAAAGAAAAGGATTATATGTTATCTTGTCATATGACTTATTACATAGTTAGATTTATGTACGTGTATATACCCAACATTTAGTTCTTAGCTACATTATAACTAGATTTTATAGTGTTTCAGTGTTATATTCATGACTGTGCTTGATCCCACTCTATTTGATATGTTCATTATCATCATCCTTGTCATCATCTGCCGGAGGCCTATGTCCACCGCTGGACATGGGCCTCCCCAAAAGAGCGCCACAAGTCACGGTCACGAGGCGCTTGTATCCAGAGACTCAGTCCACCGGGTGGGACGTCATCCAACACTACGTCCTCCGGTACGGGGCCGCCACTCGAGAACCTTTCTTCCCCAGCGGTTGTTGGTTCTGTGATATGTTCAATTATTTTGAAATAAGTATTGTTTGTTAACTCACTGGCGATGGATACTTGTGCGCCCGTGGCTTGCGCTGTGGTTGGTTTACTAACACATTTGACCGCCTCGTTGGTCGAGTGGCTAGCGTACATGCCTATCTACACCGATCAACTGCGAGGCTTGGATTCCCGGACGGAGCAGGCATTTGTGTGATAAACATTTTCAGGGTCTGGGTGTTTATTAAATTTATTCTGGTATATATTTAAGTATTTCTATGTATTAATACCATTGACTAACAACCATTAAACAAGCATATTATTTACTTATTTTGGTGTTAGATTCAATTTGTGTAGGTAACTTGTCCAGGAATATTTATTTATTTATTAGGTCTAACATCTCGTTCACAGGGTAATGTTGCACCTATAACATCAGAAGGCCACTGTTGTCTCTAACAATCAGGAAAATCATATGCTTGCTTGCTCTCATAACACATAAACAACTGTTTATATAAACAAAAATACATACTTAATGTATATTTTATATAAATACTAGCGGCCCGCCTCGGCTTCGCATGACCTTGGTATAAAATATGCATATAAAACTTCCCCTTCAATCACTTTATCTATTTAAAAAACCGCATCAAAATCATTTGCTTAGTTTCAAAGATTTAAGCATACAAAGGAACATAGGTAGCGACTTCTTATATATAAAATTCTCGTGTCACGATGTGCGTGATTGAACTCCTCCGAAAGGGCTTGACTGATTCTCATGAAATTTTGTGAGTATATTGAGTAGGTCCGAGAATCGGCCAAAATCTATTTTTCATACCCCTAAGTGATGAGGGTGACACACCCCAATTTTTTTAACTAAAATTACATTAAAAAAGTGGCAAAACAACGTCTGCCGGGTTAGCTAGTTGTATTATTCTATGTAGTGATGTGTCCTGTTTAATCTTAAAATGATCTCATTTCTCGAAATACTTTTCATTATACTTAATAAAGGTAAAACGTGATTCCATTTTCCTTTTCAACGTAATCATATAATAAGAATCTAATTGAGTTAGGACCAGCCGGATTTCAGATAAGGCAAGTTTAAGAGGATTCTTAAGGTTATGATATCAACAGATATTGAATAACCTACAATTTAAGATACAATCGTAATTTAATTTACAAAATTAATTTTCGCTATGAAGTTTTTTTAATTAATAAACTAAGAGTAAAAAAAAACATGTATCTATCCCTTTCATTTAACATACTTATTTTTCATAATACAATTTGTCATCCGTAATAAAACTAAAACTAAACAAGGTGTTATTTTGACATTTTAGAAAAGAGTGCCTGCCAATGAAGCCATTACTAACAGTTATGCTATTCTTAATATAAATGTATATTTCTTGTGTTCGTGTGTTTGTCACTGAACTCCTCATAAGCGACGGGAGCGATTTTGATGAAAGTTTTTGTGTCTTAAAGGGCATTCGACAATGGTTTAGATTCACAATTTGGTCTTCTGGAAAATGTTATATAATTTTTTTGTAGTTGTTGATTTTGGAATATTTCACATTAGATCCGACATACTGCGCTTCTATTGGAGTATCAAATATTATGTAGTTGTCTTTGGTATACTTTTTTATTTTATATTAACAGATACCATTAATGTCAAGCGAAACGAAGTTTTCTGGGTCGGCTAGTATCTTTATATGTATGAATTCCTATTTCACGTGGTCATCGCTTCACGCTTGAACGAATGGACTAATTTGGCTAATATTTTTTTGTTATGTTGGTTTTTGTTATCAGAATGTTCTTAAGCAAAGAAAAACCGGGAAAATTGCAGAGAAATTAGGAAAAGCACTGCTTAAATCTATAAAAACTGTTAGTAACTATTATTGTCAAGAGACACTAAGTTCGCCGGATCGACTAGTATTCTACAAAACTTCTCAAAATTCTGTACAAAACTGTGAAGCTTTACGCTAAATTTGAGAATAAATTATTAAACTTATTAATCTTTTTTTTCCTAACTTTTCTCTTTTTTTGAATGACTAATACAAACTGTTTTTATAACTTCACCGGGCTATAACTAACTATCAAAATATTACCTTAGTATTTAAATAAAGTCAAGGTTTAGTCTGTACTTAATGCGTAAAATCTCAGTGAGGTGTTAATTATATACTTACAATAAATGCTTCATTTTTAACTAGCTGCCCGCCCTCGCTTCGCTTCGGTTATTCAAGAATAAAATTCAACGATATTTAATTTTGCGCCCGGAGATTTTAACCTTTTGACAACTCATTCGTTGTTAATTTTTGTCTGGTAGTGTAAAAGGTGCAATTTTGATCTAAATTACACGCATAACGTATCTAACAGATTTATTTGATTAAGGGTTAATACTGTATTTTTAAAAATATGTTCTAAAGTAACCCTTCATTTAACTGTTTTGAGTAAACGAAAAAAACGGTTGTTGTGGGTTATTCTTTAAAGATAGATATCTACCACCGCTTACTTTTTTTGAGATCTATCAAAGAGGAAAAATCCCACCATACATTGTTTGGTTAAAACTCAAAAGGTTTTGTCAGCGTTTTCGAGGAAAGCTCCCGATCGGCTTATTTTTTGCCGACATATTGGACTAACATCATTGTAATATCGTTGGTTTGTACAAAACATAAACTTACTATACACTAAAACCTTTTTCAAGAATTGTTCTATCTATTGTTGAAAACTGAATGAAAATCCGTTCAGTACTTTTCGAGTAAATCGCGAACAGACAGACAGACAGACGCGGCGGGGGACTTTGTTTTGTAATATGTATTGATTTATTTACTTATTTCACATGGAATACCAACAATAGTTATACAATTTATAACAGGTAACAGAGAGAAGAAAACAGTAAGCCAATTACAGGTCCTCACTTATAGATACATATTAAACATTAATATATAAATGTTAACACTCCACCACCAAACATATTGAACAGCAGAAAACAAATAACAGTAAAAAGAACGACTTAAAAATAAAAAAAACATATTAAGAATAATTATAAGAACAATTAAAATTATTAGATCACTGAAAAAAATAATTGTTGCTGTAGCATCGTCTTGCTTTAGGAAAATTGATTAGAAATGGATCAATATCTAGAATACTAATATAAACACTAAATTTCTACGAAAAAAACGTTCCAACGAAAACAGGAAGGCATACATTTAATAACGTTATTCACACATTTAAAACATAAAGATCTGAAATATTTGCAACAGCATCTTTGACTATAAAGAACCTTCGCACAAAGATCTCAGAGACAATTTTCTTTGAAAGCAACTCAATAGAGTGTGACTGTTTGAAAATTTGAAGAGCACTTTTCTTTAAGGTCAGGGGTTAATTTGGAAACAAAAAGGTGTCACATACTGAAGCTCCCACGTTTAGTTTTTCGATAAGTGCCTTCTGTCCTTATACAGTTTGCCTATAAGGTTACTCAGGACTAACTTGGGACTTTTAAACAGGAGAGTATTTTTAGAAACCATTGTCATATTGTAAGCCCTTGTTGTTTGCAAATGGCCATGATCATGTTCCAGTGCCGCTTATCATCAGGTAGCCCACTTGTTTATTTTTCTATTACAGTTTTTGAATATCACCTTAACAATAAGTATTAATTTAAATCTTCAACCTTAGGTCCTTGCGGGATATGCAAAGACTATCGAGTACTTAGTGTCACAATTCTTTCAGATCTGTCCAGTTTTCTCTACATTCATAAGCCTTTTCATACAAATAAGGCTGTTTCTGATATTTTTTAACACCCCCTTCGTAAAATAAAAAGTGATTTGGTCGTGAAACGTCAACTTAGTAGGATGAAAATTACTTAATAAATACCAATCTGTAGGGTGACTCTCGAAGCTCGATTCATTCAATATTGGAAATTGGAATCGATTATGTCATTTTAGATACTCTTAAACATAATACTGGCGAATTTTTAACATCTATTTATTAATATACATTAAAAACCTTATCGATTCGTTGAATTTATTTGTAACTTAATGTTAATAATCCATTGGTATTCAAAAATACTATCCAAATCCAATTTACAATTCGCATGATAATCAAGAGATTCAAGAGTAACCCTTCTGGGAGTCATCATAAAAATCACAATAAATCTGCCATATAATCCTGCCATCTGTTTTAGTCGCAAACAATATCTATATCTTAATATAAGCTATTTGATCGAAAAATAGTGTCTCCAAAAGAGCCCGGAAACTAAATTTTTATTTTTTATTTTTATGATATTGGAAGGCAAACAAGCCCAATTTATTATGTCAGCAAATTATATGCTTAGTTTATGGGTATTAGTTAACGTTACTATACATATAAATTAAATAGATGCTGAAATAAAATTAATAAACACCCAGAACCGGAAATACAGACATCAGAATCAGGGTGAGTGTTCAACACACAAATGCCTATCTCCATCGGTCATCAAACCTTAGCCGCGCGATTAGGCTTATATGTTAACCTCTCGACCAACTAGGTAAGCTTTAAGGTAGCTAGGTAGTTAAGGTAGTAAGCTTTAAAAGGTAACAGACATCTCTGAGAACGGTCGTAAGTGTTATAATTTAACATCTGTAAAACTATGTAGCGGTTCTTGTTTACTATAATTATTAATGTAACTACACCTACAATATATATTTTTTGTTTACCATTCATGTATCTAGTTTCTAATACTATTTATTACTGCTACCAGTTTTTGTACTGTATATTTTATATTGTGCCACCTTGTTGGCCGAGTGGTTAGCGTACACGCCTAACACTACCGACCAACCGCGAGGGTCGGGTTCGATTTCGAAAGAAGCAACCATTTCTGTAATGAACACTTATGTCTATATTTCCGGTTATGTATACCCTTTATACTGATGTCTATTTAAATATTTCTCTTTATTTGTAAGAAAATGTGAAACTTAAACACATAAATTTATACTCTAAATGCATTGTCGTTTTTTTTACAGTCTTTGTTTTCAGGCGGATTTCCTGATGGTAAGAAATTTACACCGCCTATAAACAACAAACGTGGTAATGGTGTATTGCCAACCTGAGGTCGGGACGTAAGACCTCGAGCAAAAGTAACTTTACCTGCTAACTTACCCTACAAACGGGAACACGTCAACGGCAACGTCACACGTGCCGTTAACTGACGTTATGGCGGCAGGAACAGGTAAGACCATGGTACCAATCCAGGCCAGTCGCTGCGAAACTCTACCACCTTGTTGGATGTCACGGTGTTAGTGACGGTAAGCCTATGCTCGCCTTTTACGAGCTGCTGGCTGGAAGGCAGATGGTCTTTTCTGCAAAGGAGCCCGGACCAACACGGAGAAAATTTAATCGGGCGTAAAATTAACATTCCATGCTTTTAAACATGCCTTGTTGTCAGTGGTATTATGATAAAACATCGATATTGTGAATGCCGTTGACATTAAGCAATTAACTATTCATAGCCAGGCATTGAGCTGATTACGAAAATAACTATGGAATTATTTTAGTCGATATTCTTTTACGTCATAAAGCTATTCTAACTTTTATATTTTTAGTATAAATAAGACTACGCCCCTGTTTTTACTTAAGACGCTTTCCACTAATGTTTTCTTTCCATAAAAACCTTATTCAAATTGCTTTTTACTTCTGAGACTTATCTACTAGAAAACAGAAAAAGTTTAAACATAATTTATGTTGAAAATTATCCAAGCACATATTATAAATATTTCTTGGGAGTATTTTTTTATGATAATGGAAGGCAAACAAGCAGGCGGATTTCCTGATGGTAAGAAATTCACGCCGCCTAGAGACCTCAAAAGGTGGTAATGGTGCGCTGCCAACCTGATTCCGGGATGTTAGGCCTCGAGCAAAAGTAAGTTTACCGGCTACCTTACCCTACCTTACCCTCCGAACCGGAACACGTTAACATTGGACGTTCTGGCTGCAGGAATATGTAAAGCGGTGTCACCACCTAGTAGGATGTCATGCTGTTAGTGACGGTAAGCCTATGCTCGCCTTTTACGAGCAGCCTAGCAAGAAGGCAGATGGTCTATTCTGCAAAGGAGCCCTGACCAACACTTTGAAAAACCTACCCTGTAGAGTGTAGGTACACCTACAAGCTCAACTCTTAAGGTTAAGCTAGGTGACCAGGTTAATGTTGTTCTGCTATACATTTCACCAAGCGGTATAAAATGTACTTTATGACCTAATCTTATACAGCTGCCAAATATACATAAAATGTCATAAAAATCGGTTGAGCTGTTTTTGCATCGTGCGACTATAAATACTGTAACACGAGACTTTTATTAAGACGCTTTTACTAACTTTGCACGTATCTACGTATCTATGTAACGGAATAGAACCTGTTTTTCAGCCACTTTAAATAGTCGGACTGAATTGAAACCAAAAAAAAAATACTAAGAAACTGCTTTAAAATGAAAACGAACTTGGCCGAACCACTGGTAAAATCTACTTAAGCCTTGTAATAATAACAATAGTATTTATTTTGGCATTTATACATAGCTGAGTTAGCTGTTTTTTAGTAATGACTTGAACATACTGGGCCGTGCGTATCAATGGCTATTCATAAATATACTTACACAAAAATAAATCCCCATTTCGCGGGGGTCATCGCATCCGAATTTTCGTCTAATTTTTTAAATTATTCTTAGGAGAAGGTTTTCATTAAAAGAAAAGTAGGATTAATTGCAGGGATAATGGGAAAAACAATGCTTTAATCCATACAAATTGTGTAGCTGTTAATATTAAGCGATTTGAAATTTGCCGCAGTGCTGGATTACCCAATAGGCCAGACTAGACCATGGCCTGGGGCCCCGACGATCGGGCCCCAAGAAAATTTGACATTATTTTTTTTAAAACTTTTATGTTTTTATAAATGAACGATGTCAAGATATTTGATTTGTTTAACTTAAAGACTATTAAACTTCTGCGTTATATAGATACACTACTGTTGATTGTTTGTAGAGTTGAAAAACATACGATTTGAAAGAAAAAATGATTTCGTTTGTTTTATTGTTTTTCGTTTGTTTTACATAAGTAGTGTTTGAAATTCTGAAATTGCAAAAATAACCAACAATTTTACAATATTTTTGAAAAAGGAAGGGCCCCAAAATCTAAATGGCCTAGGGTCCCCTATAGGCTTAATCCGGCACTGATTCGCTGGGTCGCCCTGTGTACAAATAAAAATACTTAAGAAACAAAGAATTGATATATAAAATTTAGAATATATGTATGCATGTATGTTTCCATATTGCATGTATGTATGCATAAATGATCTACATCTAAAAGTAATTAGTATTAACCACACATAAGCGAATGTTATCGGTTTAATTTAAAACTTCATTGTCGTTCTAGTACGACTCAGTTTGTGTACGGAAATTGGAAACGAAAAGTCCGAAAAGCTATAAACAGCCCGAGCCCATTCAAGTACCGTTATATGTCTTTTTATGACATGTCCGTAATATGTACGGAGAAATACGGAGGCCATCCTGTCTCAACTGTGAATCTATAATGTGTAGAAGTGCAGAACGCTAATATTGTTCAATAATAATGCTTATAAAGTACATTCAATCAATAAATAAAACATTACCTACATTACCATGCATTTGACACACACAAACTAATATATTTATGATACCGATAAAAGATCACAGATGGCGCACTAAAAAGTTCGGAATCAAAGTAGTTAGTTTTGAAAAATGAAGATGGCGTTCTTATCAACAAGATATTAAATTTTGTTATGGTCGAATTTCGACCAACGGGCGACCACTAGTATTGAACAATTCCCCGTGTTTGAATTTTAGTCGTGTGTGAATTTTCCCCTTGCTGGTCCGGGCTCCTTTGCAGAATAGACCATCTGCTTTCCTGCCAGGCAGCTCGTAAAAGGTGAGTATAGGGTTACTGTCACTAACACCCGTGATATCCTACCAGGTGGTATCAGGCCCGGATTGGTACCACCGCCTTACCAATGCTGCCGCCCTAAAGTCAGTGCTTGCAGTGCAGAACGTGTTCCGGTTCAGAGGGTAAGATTTCTGGTAAGCTTACTTTTGCTCGTGGCCTAACATTCAGATCCTAAGGTTGCCAACGCACCATTACCCTCTTTGGTGTCTCTAGGCAGCGAGAATTTCTTACTATCAGGAAATCTGCCTGCTTGTTTGCCTTCCAATGTCATAAAAAAATACGTCACCTACAACTTGTCTTAAAATGATTCAGAAAGAAATTTGTTGATTTGTACAAACATTTATTATATTTTTAATTATTTTTATTTTATTGCATTAGACAGCGAACAATCAGACGACTCTCCAAATGGTAAGAGACAATGGTGGCTTATAGACACCGTTATAGGTGCCTCGTTGTTTAGAGTCCGGGATGAAAGGCGTATTGTGCAAGTTTACTGGCTACCCTCCAGACCGGAATATGACTAAGCCCATTATGGCAGGAGGAATAAGTAAGGCGGTGGATCCCTACCAGGTCAAGATTGCTGTATAGTCAATTCCAGGGGGTCTTGTTAGAAACGACAATTGACCAGTTACCAGTGCTCGCCTCTTACAAGCTGCCTGCCAGAGAGGTGACGGGTTTTTCTCAGTGGACCCGGACCAACACAAGGAAAATTATACTAAACTAGTAATCGCCCATTGGTCGAAATTCGACCATAATACATTTTAATATCTTGATGATAAAAACGCCATCTTCATTTCTCAAGACCAACTACTTTGTTTTCAAACTTTTTAGTGCGCCATCTGTGATCTTTTATCGTTATCATCAATATATTTGCTGTGGGTCAAATGCATAGTAGTACGTGTAATGTTTTATTTTTTAAATTATTGCACCTTATAATCATTATCATTAAAAAATATTAGCGTTCTGCACTTCTCCTACACATAAATTATAAGTGTGCCAAATTTCAGACTCCTCCGTCAGTGCAATTTTCGTAATAAGGGGTCCAAAGTTTTTTCACGTAGTTCTTCACGTATTTTCACGTATAAGAAAAAGCTATCGTCACAAATACTAATTTACCTACACAAAAATCATGCCTTGAGGAGGGATTTAAATTTGAGAGACTTCAAACGGATTTGGAATACAAATTACAGCTGTATCCAAAAGCAATTGGTGCGAGGGTAGCACACATTACGTGCAAATGTTCATCGGTTTAATTCAACGTTCCATTACTGGAACGACTCCGTATTGTGCGCGGAAATTGAAAACGAATGACGTCCGAAAAAGCTTTAAACAGGCGGAACACACTGAACTTCCATTAGATCTCTATCTTTTTATGACATTCTAGTAGTATTAATTCTACTACCAAAAGCGATATTATCTTTTGAATTATCTCTTTATTTTCGATTTTTCTCGTGTTCTAGATTATATTATGATAGTTTAGTGGTATTAAAACGATTTAAAGGTGGTAAACATGCTTTTCAACAAAGGTCACTTTGGAGGAAACTTCCATCTTCCGATTATTACTAAATTTGGATAAAACCCACGGTCCAGACGGATGAAAACCAACATTCACAACCAGTGTTTGCAACCCCTATTATTATTATATAGAACCCCTATTGAAAGCTCAATTTACGCAAGAGGAGTGTACTTGTTATAATGAGCTCTTAATGTTTTTTTGAGAGTCACTTCAACTTCATTTCTAATATTAAGTAAAATGCAAGGATGAAGAACAGAAGCGTATGAGCTTCTGTTCTTCATCTTTGCTTGCATTCTAATATCGTTGTGGTTTCAACTTACAGGCTCTTAGAATCCGTGTTATCTTAGTAACTTCCAATGTTATTATAGATGAGCTTTGAGATCTGTAGAAAGCTTCTGTGTCATGTGTGTGTTATGTTTTCGGCAATTTAATTTTATACAAGTTTTCATTATGGAGAATAAAAACCAGATTAATTTTGCGTTTCGCAAAACATATAAGATAGCTGTAGTCCTGAGAGATGTTGATATTGCGTTGTCAACTCGCCAATCTGACTCTTGCTAAAATAGATTTGTTAAAATACCACAATGACACACTGGCGTTCTAATGGCAAAAATAGAACAAACCCAATCCTCAAAACTAATTTTGTCAGGACTCTACGAGACAGGATACTAAAGGACCCATCTGATCAAATATAAAATAATATTATTCCTTAAAGTAATAGATCAAAGGCGCTCGCTTTATATATTTAGGACATGAGCATAACATGAAATTTTGTTCATGTTCCAACGAATATATTTAATTAAAAGAAAATTATGATGTTAAGTTTCACGTGTCATTGCGTCGGAAATCAAAGGTCCAAAGATCCATAGACAACCAGACTTTTCTTTTCATGCAAAAAGTTGTCAGAGCATGTGGCCAATAGAAACCATGGTTTGAATCATTATGGCCTTAGCAATCATTGTTCTACGAATGAGAATAAATCAAATACTTAATACATCACTTGCTTCAAACCATAAAATTTAATTCTTTTTTTGAAAAATATAAGAAATCACATCATCTATTGCCGTATTTACCGGCAATAGTCTGGAGAGGATTTATGCCTTTGGAATAAGACGATGTTTGTGTTTGCAAAACAAACATTTCGATTGTATCTTAAATGACGCCAAAATTACTAGTCTTTTTTTGATGTCGTTTTCAGTTTTGGTTTGAATTTCATAGATGCATGTTACTAGATAGGTTAATACGTCAACTCAACAGTAAACATTGTTTTTTTTTAAATTACAGTGTTCTATTTATATCTAAAACTACTAGTCCCCGGACGAACTTTCCTGGGGTTTTTATTAAAGTCATTGATTAATTTTATTAAAATCATAGGTTATTGTCATACCTACATCTACGAGAACCAAGAAAATAGGTAGGGAAATGCTATGAAAACGTCCACGTCGTTCAAATGCTCATACCAGAGATCAAATCTGCCAACATTTATAAGCTCGTGTTTATTATTTTCATGCCCATATCCCCGAAGAGTTAGGCAGAGGCACAATCAGGGAACCTACGACTAGCCGAAGTCATAGATACAAATTTTATTTAAATTTGTTCAGGTTTGTGTTTTCACATATCACGGAAGATTCGAAAAACGATGCTTTAATCTATACAAACTGTTAGTATCTGTTAATGACAAGCGAGACGAAGTTCCAGCAACCAGCGAGTGAATTTAGAACTCCACTAGAACTTTAACTTAACGCTAGAGTGTGTTCTAGCCATTTTTGAAATGAAAACTACTTTAACGTCGTTGCGCACTATTTTTGGAATCTGTAAAAACGTCAGGATACGTGACCTGATCGAAAAGGATCGGAGATCGAAGACGGCGCAGGATGCTTGCGCGAATGTTCGTGTTGTCATGTTTGTGTACGATAGCACTATAAATGAATATTGTCTTCTATCACAAGAATGATAGTACTTTCATACTGATAATTAAATCAATTCGTACAAAATTATTTCCTAACCATTTCAAAATATCAAAAATGCACAGCGTTAATATTCAGGTTTACACTTGTGCCGGCACTCCCGGAGTGCAACCCGTCAATTTTTTTTGTTATTTATGTTATGTATAATAATCGGGTAACAATTTAAAGACATTGTCGTTAAAAGACATCGTATCAGTAAAAATAGTTTTACCCCTAGAACCTGTTATATATGATAGCCAAAGGCACGATAGTCAAATTTTGTCCCACCTTTTCTACTTGAGTCTGAAACATACTCTGAGAAAATTTATTCCTTTCGTAAAACGATAAATGGCTGGACGTTTATAGATCACGGACAATATATTTAGTATCGCAAGTTCCTTCAAGCAATATATCAAAGACGTCCGCTTTATGTGTCGAGGACGCGACTTATATTACACTGGTCTCGCCTTCCTCTACTACGAATCCTTTCACGTTGCGATGGATATACTGAAAGCCTTATCTATATATAATATTATAAAATCATGAGAGCTGAGTCTATTTGTTGAAAGCTTTAGTTTAAATTGAACTTTGAACTTTTTATCCAATATTTTATTTATTTCAGCTATAACTCTGTATTTTTTTTTATTGAATCAGGCGTTACTTTGCGGAATATATGATAATATATGTATATGAAAATTAATCCCTTCCTATCTCCCTAAGTCATTGCATTAAGAGTGAATGTATGAATCAATTTTGCGGAATCTTTTTTCTGTGAGAGATCAGCAAATAAGCACCCTGCTCTCCTGGTGGTGACAGATAACCGTGGCTTGTAGACACTATAGATGTTACAGGTACGTCGCTGTTCTGCGCCCGGTTTGTTAGGCCTATGGTACAAGTCGAGCAGCTACTCTACCCTCTGGGCCGGAACATGATCAAGTCATTTTGGTGACAGGAATAGGTAAGGCGGTGGACGCGGGCCAGTTGCTACACAGCACTACCACAAGTGGTCTTGTTAGTGATGACTTAAATTTTAACCAGTGCTCGCCTCTTACGAGCTGCCTGACAGAGAGGCAGATGGTCTATTCTACTCAGCAGACCTAGGGGCTGATTACGTATCTTTTTAGTGATCACTGCGTAAAATGTACATCAAAATATAGCTGTCAAAAGACGTGTTTTATATTTGCTATCTCCAGTGACCATCAGTAATACAATAGAGATAGCAAACACAAATCACGTCATTTGACAGCTATTTAATGTACATTTTACGCAGTGATCATCACTAAAAAAAGTACCTTCACGCCCATATCCCCGAAGAGATAGGCAGAGGTACAACCAGGCCACCCACGACTAGCCGAAGACACTAAGTCCCACAATGTGATAGGTGGCAAGCCTATCGCCAACTGGGCACATATCCAATTCCGAGCAACATTTTTTTTAGTAGGAAATTGGAAATCCCAACTTTCTTTTTTTTTGCCCGTTGTCAAGTCCAACATTTGACCCCCTATACCACAGAGGCGATAGATCATCACTTAAAATATACGTAATCAGCCCCCTGGTCCAGCACGAGGAACAAATTTTTGTTGTTCTTAAATATTATCAGAAGAAGGTTGTTACGAAAAAAAAAATGTAACTTCATAAAATTAAAGACAACTCGACGACAAACGAACGAAGTCAATATATTAATCTCTTCTAATTAATTGTTTGAAGTAGAAAAGTAATAGCTTAGGTATTATCGTGGGTGAAGTAGCGGAAACAAGGTAGCCCAGATTTACTATTACTTACTTTACTAATATTATAAATGCGGAAATGTGTTTGTCTGTTACCATTTTACGACCACACCACAGAACCGACTTTAATGAAATTCGATATCTACAATTTATATCGTTAAAGACCGGAATTCAAAGTTGTTTGTTTATAAAAATCCACTCCTAAAGTGTACCTTAAAATATATTTTTAATCCGACGAAGTCACGGGTAAAGATATTTTATGAATAAAATCCCGTTTTATTTGGTCATTATCCCGAATATTCATGAATTTCATTCCTTAGGCAATATATCAAAGGACCGCTTTCTTACGTCAAGAACGCGATTCGTATTAAACTTTTCTTTCCTTTCTAATAGGAATCCTTTCAAGTTACAATAGACATTCTACAATAGCAGAAAACTTTATATAATATACTAGCTAATCTGGTGAACATCGTACTGCCTTAATTTGGTAACATAGCAGCGACACGCACCTGGTTTATTTGGATTTAAAACCTACCTAGTTAATAAATTACAGCAGCGTGTTAATGTTTGCCATATAAAAGTACAAGACTTTTCACATTGAAAGTGATCTTAGTAAGACTCGAGGACACGATTCAAATTTCACTTGTGAGTCGCCGCGAATCATGACGAAGGACAGTTATTACGCTGACTTATGTGCCTTGCGTCGATACTAAATCTAGCTTTGAATATTGCTTACGGACTACGGTTATTTTTTGACGTGACAAGATCTTATAATTCCATGGAGCCGGCTGCTCTGAGGCGTGCCATTTAAGGCTTAAAATGCAAGCGAGAGCGCGGAACGAGCGACAAAGAGGCATAACTGGCCTCTGTTCTTAGGACATTGTGACGTTCAACTATCGACTTAAAACCGACTTTACAGACAACCGCTTTCTTACGTTAGATATGGACTGATAAATACACAGCTCTCCTGATGGTAAAAAATAACCGTGGCCTATAGAAACCATAGATGTTATAGGTGCGTCGTTGTTTAGTGGCCGGGTTGAAAGGCCTATTGTGCAAGTCTACTGGCTGCCCTGGAGCTGGAACATGATAGAATTGGTTAATCCTTACCCAAGCAAGTTGATGCACAGAACTCTACCGCCAGTGGTCTTATTGGCAATGATCTATTTAACCCGTACGAGAGAGAGACGCCTAGCAGAGAGACAGATGGTTAGCGGATCCGGAGTCGGATCAACTTGAGAGGCAACGTGCTTATCTCGCCAACTACTCAATTTTGATATCTTAAACTTAAAACTCAAAGTTTTACTTTACATAATAATAGCAATTGAGTTGGTCCCCGACATCTTAAAAAATGTATTTCTCTCCTACCAAATAAAGGCGAGTGTTGGTCAGAGCTATTCGCCTATAGATACCACAAGACTAGAGAGAGGGTAGAACTCTCCAGCACGACTATCTTTATCACGCATTTAATGCTGAAGGAGAATATGCTTGTGAATGTAGTGTCACGGTGTAGGGTACCCTACCCTAGCGTATAAATTTTCTCACGCATAAAGCGTTATACACAACCTCGGGTTACCAGTTATCTATTACTAGCAGTTTCATGCAGCTTCGCTTGCGTAACTTGGCTTCTACTGCAGCGATTTTGATGAAACAAAGCCTATATCACTCCCGAATAATGGAGCATTCTAAAAGTGAAAGATTTTTTTAAATTGGTCCAGTAGTTTCGGAGCCTATTCGTTTCAAACAAACAAAAAATCAAACATTTCCTCTTTATAATATTAGTATAGATTTCCTTTGATATTTCTAAACTGTGTGTATTTCTTACGATCTTACTGTTTGCCTTCCTATTGAAAAACCCCTTCAGCCTAACCGACAATATGCTATTAGTTTTTTACCCAATCCACAAAGGAAGAGCTTATAGATTTTTATGTTTCTTTTTGTGTCATTTTACGTTTTTTTAAGTAATAACTCGTCAAATTACAAAAAAATTTTGATGCTTTATTTATACCAAGATTATGTATCAATCCGAAGAACCAAGAAATTGGTTTAATATTAATTAGACCACAACCAGACTAGTAATATTTATAGTTATACTTAATCTATATATTAATACGTGAAGCAAAAACTTTGAACCCCTTTTTACGAAAATTGCGCTGACGGAGGAGCATAAACATTTGGCACATTTATAGTTATGTGTAGGAGAAGTGCAGATCACTAATATTTTTCAACAACAATGCTTATAAAGTACATTAAATCAATAAATAAAACATTATCGACACTACCATGCATTTGACAGATAGAAACAAATATACTCGTATTTATAAAAACGATAAAAGATCACAGATGGCGCCCTAGAAATTTTGGAAACAAAGTAGTTGATCTTGAGAAATGTAGATGGGGTTCTTATCAACTATATTAAAAATTATTATGGTCGAATTTCGACCAACGGGCGACCACTAGTATTTATAGTTATACTTAATAATACAAAAAATTCCATGTCCCTCGACGACACGTTGTCAAAACTTTATGCATTATTAAGTTTAACTTGTGGTAGTTTAACTTAATACCTACACTTAGACTTACTTTTATGAAACAACTATGAAAACGGTTCGTTATTGGCCACGTCACCGCAGAAACAAACAAAAAAACATACATTCGAATTGACAACCCCCTCCTTTTTGTGATCAGTTGAAATAGCACTTTTCAAATCGAGATCTACCGTGACCTAGAGAAAATCTAGACGCATTTTTTATATGATTTTTTATTTAATTTCATTTATATTACCTTATTCACAACAACATTAGTACATTATAATAATCCCTTTTTCCCTGTGTTGGTCCGGGCTCCTTTGTAGAATAGACCATCTGCCTTCCTGCCAGGCAGCTCGTAAAAGGTGAGCATAGTCTTACCGTCACTAACACCGTGACGTCTGACTAGGTGGTAGAGTTTCGCAGCGACTCACCCGGATTGATACCACCGCCTTACCTATTCCTGCCGCCGTAACGTTATTACGTGTTCCGGTTTGGAGGGTAAGGTAGCCGATAAACTTACTTTTGCTCGATGCTTAACATCCCGGCAACAGGTTGGCAACGCACCATTACCACCTTTAGTGTCTCTAGGCGGCGTTCTTACCATCAGGAAATCTATCTGCTTGTTTTCCTTCCAAAATCTAAAAAAAAAACAAATTATAATATCTGATTTTGTAAGTTTCGGAAATATTAGTTTAAAAATTTAATTTAATGCATGTCAGTTATATGAAGTTAATTTATATATATGATAATTTTAGTGGCATATTGTATGTTTCAGTTTATTTTCTGAATGCCCCCAAATCTCATTCGATCAGATTAGCTAAGTTTGCCACTGTTTCAGTTATTTTATTTTTATTTATTCATTTAAATCTCATTGTACACAGTAATCACACAACTTAAATAAAAAAAAATACAATGGGTCAAGAGTCTCCGAAACCGACGTGTTTGTATGAAAAGGGTTATGAATGTGAATGAAGCAAGACAGGTTTGTCAGGATCGTGAGGTCTGGCACTCGATACTCTCTGCCTACCCCGTAAGGGACTTGGCGTGAAGATATGTATGTATGTATGTATGTACAATGGGTTTACCATTTAGTTTAACTTGTTTAGTTTATTTAGTATGTATTTGATGACATACTTAAACATATTCACGTTAACGTGCAGATATGCAGACTCCCAAGACAAAAAATAAAATATTTTTTTAATGACCCCCTACAAAACCTCTATGTAATGTATCTAAGAACTGTCTCAAACACGTTAGCTTTCAAACACACTGCTTAAATTGAAATTAGTTAGTTCAGTTAGGAATAAATATTAAATGTCCCTGGTTAATTTACGCACATTGAATCTAACCCCAAAGTAAGTTTAACAAATTATATGCTTGTGGTACGGGTGTTAGTCAACGATATTAATACATAGAAATACTTAATTAGATACCAGAATTAATTTAATAAACACCCAGACCCGGAAATGCAGACATCTGAATGTTCACCCCGTCGGGAATCGAACCCGAGCCTCGTGGTAAGTCGATGTAGTTATGCTATACGCTAGCCACTCGACCAACTGATAGTAACACACACAAACAAGTCAAACTCCATCAAAAGTCCGTCATGGATTGAAAAAAGTATATAAAACCTTTATCCTATCTAGTTTTATCGCAGTTGGATATTATAAAACTCTTCATTTCACTAACGAAGCCTCAAAGTTGCACATCTTGCAGATAAAGTCTAGTGTCATTACGGAAAGCTGAAAACAAAAAGTCGTTTCAAGGACAAAACGAAAGCTCTTGACGGAAGGTCTTTTGGATGCAACTGCATTTGATCAGCCGTTTGGATGGCCTCTTGGCGAATGATGATGGCATTCTTTTTTGAAATTCAGTATTTTAATACACACCACAGATATATTATCCAATAATGTACAAAAACTAGTTTTTTCCCGCGACTTTGTTCGCGTAGCAGTTAATATAGGTATTTACTGATATATGTAAGGACTCCCTGGACTGCCCATAAGTAAGGACTTTCAAACAAATTTCAACCCCTATTTCACCCCATTAAGGGTAGAATTTCCAGAAACGCTAGAAAAACGAACTTTCATGTTTCTAACTTAACAAACGACGGTCTTCCATACAAATTTTTAACCCCTATTTCATTCCCTTAGGGGAAATATTTCCGAAATTCCGACCTTAGTGGGTATCCAGTCAGTAAAATGACCCTACTTACCAAATTTCAGGGCTGTAACTATAACACTTTCTGCTCGGCGATCATCAATCAGTTAATCAGGACATGTTATTTTATAAGTATAACTAACATTCTCTGCAAGGACGCTGACTGATTGGTAATTAAACTAATTTAAATATTAAATATTCTATAAATGATTACAATTATAAATAAAATATAAAATTATAAATTCTATAAATCGCCTCTATGGACTTGCGGTTCAGTTGTTGGACTTGACTGCATGAGGTCCCGGGTTCGAATCTCGGGTCGGGCAACAAAACGAAAATTGGGTTTTTCCAATTTTTTAATTAAAAAATGTTGCCCGGGATAGGATATGTGCCCGGTTGGCGATGGGTTAGCCACCTATCACATTGTGGGACTTTAAGTATCTTCGGCTAGTCGTGGGTGTCCTGGTTGTGCCTCTGCCTACCTCTTCGGGGATATGGGCGTGAAGGTACTTTTTTTTTAAATGATTATACTCTTGTTACATTAACTAAGTATAGATTTCACATACATACGCATATTTCGCTTTTGTTCCACTTGACTTGACTTGCACATAAAACCCAACATGGCAGTGTTTTATTATACACATAGTTCAAATTACCTACATTTCAAATTCGATCCGGGTAGTCAGTAAACTGTGCAAGTTTTTTGGCCCAATATCTCGGCCACAGGGTAACAACTCACCAGTGAGATTTATTATCTATGGTTGTCCCTTACCATTAGTGGGTCCATGAGCTAAAAAAAAAAAGTTGAGAGGTGTCAAGGGACACCCGGATGGAACGAAGTTCTCTCTCCCCCCCTCTCTTTCCTAACCTCTATCAATCTCTAGTAATCTCTATCTCTCTTATAGAGAGAGACAGACAGAGAAACCTGAAATAAAAAAAAGAAAATAAAAAAATAATTAAACAAAAAAAAATAAAAATTATAATAAAAAAAAATAGAAAATGAAAAATAAAATAAATCAATAAAAAAAATTGTCAGATCCGGGATTCGAACCCGGGACCTCTTGCAGTCAAGTCCAACTACTGAACCGCTAGAACGCAGAGCAAAAAGTGTCGTGACAACATTTTCGTAAGAATTTTTTTCCGTCTAGCCCCCATTCACAACGCGCAATAAGGAACTTCGTTCCAATTACTTAGTATTTTTTGTAGTTTAGCCTTAAGAGATTTATACTAAGGACGTATACTAACTTAAAGTTACTTACTTTGCTTCGAACGGAACAAACTTTATATAAACCTTCCTCTTCCTATACTCGGCCAAATTGGCTTGGGTCCTACGACTGGTCTAGAATCCACATCAAAATTCGTAGTCTAGTTTTAAAGACCTAGACATAATATTAAAGGGACGGACAGCGAAAAAAAAAGTTATTTTATACTATGTAGTGATACAATGATAAATAAATCTTCCTACTTTATGTCGATCTTCAATATTTCGTTTTTTGGTACGTACAGTATATTTTTTATTTAGACTTCGAGAAATTCAGATCCATACATGACATACATTAGGTTTTGACTGTTTGATATATGATATAGGCATTATTAAAAATAATATAACCTTATGCTAAGAAATAAATATAAGACCCTGTTGACTAAAGCGGGAAAAAAAGAAAAAAGAAAAAAAGTAAGAAAAACAATCAGATTACTCGGATATTATTCGAGGGTGGAGTTGAGAGTCTCCGAAACCGGCGTGCTAAAAATGTTAGTGAATGTAATGGAAGCCAGACAGGTCTGTCAGAATCGTGAAGTTTGGCACTCAATAAGCTTTGCCCATCCCTTAAGGGACTTGGCATTAAAATATGTATGTAAACTAAGTAATAAAACTATATTATGTAACCATATAACAACTTACAAGTGAATTACTTAACAAAAATGCTATGTATTTATATCTTCACGCCAAATCTTTTACGGACTAACGAGTGCCAAATGTCACGATGCTTGCTGACTTGCTTAGCATTCTCTTTCCTCATTCCGGATTCTGGACTCAGCAATCCTTCTGTACAGTAATACTTACTTACTTACTTACTTACTGCATATATATCTTCACGCCAAACGGGGAAGGCAGAGAGCATCGAGTGAGACCAAATCTCATGATCCTTGCATACCTTCCTGGCTTCGTCCACATTAATTATATTTTTCATACAAAATCGCCGGTTTGGAGACTTTTGACGCTACCATCGGATAAAACTCCAGTGATTTCATAGTGGAATGTCAAAAAAGATTTCCCCGTATCCATCTAAAACTTTTATAATAGTTTCAGTTTAATTTCAGACACTTTTTATGTTCTTGACAGAATTGTTGAATTTTTTTTGACAGAATTGTAAGTAATTTAGTGAAATAATGACCTACTTGTGGGTTTAGTCATATTAAAAATAAACGTAGTAGATTAGTTATTTTAACACAACGGTTAAGCATTAAAATTGTGAGAGTAGTCTTTAATACTACTCGATGAAACGAATGTTTCTCATAAAAATGAGTAGTCTGGCGAGCTCAGGATCTAGAATCTCAATGTCCAAGTTCCTAAAATAGCCTTAAAAAGTTAGTCCACTGCAGACGATGCATGGCTATAATTAGGGCGGCGCACAATCGATCCAACTGTGTATTTTATTATTCAACAATGTTGCCTTACTGCTATGATAAGACACCTGCTACTTTTATTTATTACACACGCCAATTCACCTAAAAAGAATATCCGTATATTTTTTCCTTTTCCCTGAAAAAATAATAATAAATAGATCCTTCGGCACTTATTTTAAATGCAATAACTCTTCTAAGTAATGTCAGCATTTTTTTATGATATTGGAAGGCAAACAAGCAGACGGATTTTCTGATGGTAAGAAATTCACGCCGCTTAGAGACACCAAAGGTGGTAAGGGTGCGTTGCCAACCTGTGGCCGGGATGTTAGGCCTCGAGAAAAAGTAAATTTACCAGCTACCTTACCCTCCAAACTGGAACTGGTGGCAGGAATAGGTAAGGGGGTAATCTTATTATTTATTAAAATGAATCTGTATTTCCTTTAGTCATCGCATCACTCGTGAACGTATTTTTTTAGTTAAACATTTAATTTTTTATCTGCTACCTATCGTATCGTAACTAAATCTATAGTTATAAAATAACATGTCCTGACTGACTAATTTATCATCGCCAAGCAAAAACTGTTTTGAAAACAGCCATGTTTGGTGAGTAGGGTCATTTTATTAAGTAGACACCCATTAAGGACGAAATTTTGGAAATTCGAATTTGGGCCGAAAGTTTCGAACCCATTCGAAGTTGAAAGTTTGTTTAGAAAATTGACATTTTTTTAACTTATAAACATGAAACTCAATTTTTGGGCGACTTATTAAATGTTTAAGCGTTTCTGGAAATTCTACCCCTGAATTGCGCTTCTTAGTATCCCTATGATGAGTCCTGTAATTAGATGCAAATGTTGCAGTAGACACCGAAATTTAAAAATATAAGTTATATCTCATAGCAGCCATATTTTTGTTTTATAGTAAACTCTTAAGGCTAACTTAATATGGTAAAGGTTCCCTGGTAGACTTTTCATCGCCTATTACTATCAGGATGATGAAAATAAACCATTGTTTTGCTAACTCTACGTAAGCAGTGTGACTGTTGTGCAAAATAGTCCTCCAAATGGCACAGAATGTGACAAGCCCGACTTGAACACGAATAAAGGAAGAGCTCGTTAAATAATATAAATTGTCATGCCCTTCGCAAGTGACAACCCTACCTATAGCTCCCACCTAACACCTCCACGACCAGATCACGAACACGGGAAACAAAACCACTTGACACGTCCTTCGCCAACTTTGTCGAAGAACTCACCACAGAGAACACCAAATCGCAAACGAGGTACATTTCGCCCCGACACCGAAATCATCCAGGCATCCTCAGGAAATCGACCGTAGCGTGCAAACGATGACACACGAGTTTTGTAACACAAATATGACATACCACGCAATTTGTAGGACAATGTCAGTGGTAACCTATGCAAATCTTAGCTAGCCAATAAAAAAAATTAGCTGGTTAGTAATTATTTTTCAAGACCTTGTTTATAATAAATATTGGAAAGAGGAGACTCCCTAACAAAACCTAATATTTTGTAGGACAAATATTTTTTCACGTTATTTAGAAGTTTGCTCTATAATTACAACAAAAAATCGATTAGTAATATTTTTTAAAATTCGTCAAATCAATATATTTTATCCTTGCTACCCCTATTAATCTACCAGTTATCAATATTACTGTACGGAAAAAACTTGCCCATGGACGTCTACATACGTTAAGAATAAATAAGGTGTCTTATTGATGCGTTGCCGACTCTCAAAGGAGAGATTAATTAATACTCTTTTTGAAAGATATTATGTCATATTTATCGTAAGTAGGCCTGGAATGCCACTGAAGTGGCACACATACATTTTATGTGTGGCACTTCAGCAGACAAAACATCTACATAATAAGCTAAAAACCATATATATCACGTCTGATTTCAAACAAAAAATCTGCATCGGATCGGTCCATCTAAGAAAAATCTAACGAGTTCAAACTCGACAGGTTTACCAGAGCCCTTACCATGAAATGGTATAGATAAGGGACCGGACTGGTAAGCCGTTTAAGTGTTTTTGAACGGGTTTTACGAAAGGGTTTTCTTACCATACCCTTTCCTCGCGAAAACCCTATCAAAAGGGTTTTGTAAGCGCTATATTATAAAGGTTACAACCTCTTACCCTAATTAAACGGGTTACCTCTTAAAGTGTTATGCAATTTAAATCTGTATGTGCAATGAGTACGAACTAAAATCGCTTAAGACGTGTCGCAGCGGCTGCGGCGTTGCCGAACCGACTTACTCCGGGCGTTGCTTTTTCTTGAAAATAAAACGCAGATAAGCATAATTTCAATTTAGTTGGTCTTGACTTATTTTATAATTTTCAAAACAGATCTCTTATTGCCCTTTTATAGCTTACATCAAAAATTCTTTCAATACTCTCTCTCCGATCTCACTATTGAGAATGTTGATTGCGACTGTATCGTCGCAAATATTCCGTGCTGGTATGGTTTTTGGCGCACTTGTCTCACTTTTTCGCTTTGTCGGAATTACCCAACTTTTGCTTCCATAAAATAACTTTAGGATAAGCACAGAATTACAAAAAGCTTACACAATGCTCCAACTGCAGTACAGTATTCCTTGGATAAACTCTCATTTTTACAGCAGTGGTACCTTTAATATCTGTTTAAAACATTACCGAGACAAAAAATGACATTTATATTGTCACTTCCTTTCCTCCTTTCTTTTTCATCACTGTGACCAATGTTGGCAGCTCAGTTGATGAAGCGCTAAAAACTGACAATCATCTCTATGACTACTTTCTTATTTATACACATTTCCTCATTCGTTGATGTTAACCTTTGGAGACATTTGTTCAAATACAATATAAATAAGCACGCTGATAAAAACAAACTGTCCTACTTGATGCTAATGTTAATAACTAACCAAAGTGGTGTGATGCTACCACTCGTCTAAATATTCAGAAAGGCTTTGGTACCCCAAATATTTCCTCGAGATCCACAAAATCACAGAAAACTCTCTAGGCCACTTGCGGCGCGAAAACACTTGATCCAAACATCCTGTTACTGGCCTGAGCTTTCTGTAATATTCCATTAGATATCCCTTGCATCCTCCTTTTAACTGTTTGCCCGTACACTTTTGTTGCTCAAATTGATGACCAAGTTAGAGGTGCAGTCTATGCTTAAACTCTTGCTTTTGACACAATGATCGCACGCCTTCTGTCTTCGGGTAGGTACTTCGAGTTTTATTACAAAGAATCCAGAAAGACCATTACTTTGTTCTTTTGCAAAGTAATGATATTTGTAAGAGGCTCAGACAGAACGGAGAATGAAATTGTATATCTTTTAGCAGTGATGGAAGGTATACCGCAGATATAGAAAGTATATTGTGTGCAGGTAACAGTGTGAATGGAGCGATGGGTAAGATATTTCAAAGCGAGGTTTTGAGTTACGGTGCTTTGCATAATTCTGTACTTATTCCAACGTAGTTTATTTAATTCAGTTGAGTGTGTCAGAAAAAGCCTGAAAATAGAATAAATGCGGCCGAAATGAGAGCGATAGGAAAATCTGTATTCTGTGGCATTACGCACAATGAGTGCATTCGTAACAATGAGAACCGAGAAAGAGTGGGTTTGAAAGAAAGTGTTGTAAAAATGAGAAACGGCATACTCCGTTTGTTCGGTTATGTCGAAAGGTTGGCAGATGAAAGATAGGCAATGTCAGTATTGTCTTCACTTGCGAAAGTAGATGGAAGCAAGTACTCGGGAAGACCTATGTTGACATTTCACTATCATATTGATCGGATTGTTTCTGGGTGTTGTGTAATGAGTCTCCAAAACCACACCGGTCTTAGTATGAATACAGTAATGACTGAAGTAGAAGCTAGGCAAGTCTGTAAAGCTCGTGAAACGTGACACTCGATACTCTGTGCCTACTATGTGAATTTTAAATTATTTATTTAAGGACTCAAAAAGAGTCACCAATGGCGGGACGATAAAATTTGATCATCTCAGCTATGACCATATATAGTCTCTCAGCCTTACTATATTTTATACTTCTAATCAGCTTCCATCACACATCCACAACGTCATAACACTCCTCCGCTATTTCTTAATTATTCAATATAAATATACCTGTATAAATTTATTTATAGGAATCTCTGAAAATTTCGATCCACCGTTTTAGCATATCATCTGTGCTCGCAAGGATATATAAGGATACCACTCGAAAATAATTCTATTCATTCTGAAGGCAAATGAACAACCTCGAGACTTCTTCATCTCTCTCCAAAAGAGTTTTGTGTTCTCCTCACAATTGTTTGTCAGTCTGTCTTCCAATTTCATACTCTCTTTCACGCTTCCTATTCATTTATTTTTGTCGTTATTGTAATTACAACTGTACATTTCTTTCTGTTACTTGTCATTTCGTCATTCGAGTGAGAACATGATTTCATGATAGTCTAGCCAAGCTTTCTTATATCTTTTGATGCTCTTTTTCCAAAATCAGATTTCAAAACTTAACACTACAAAGTACAAACCGTCAAACTTTTAGAGTATTTCACAAATGCTGATGCACTATCAACTGTATCCTAAATTCGTAATGAATATCTTTAATTGGGTGGTGGTTAAAGGACGATTTTCTTATTTTTTGTATACGAAAAATATAGGGTTAGGTACTGTTAGACGTGCTATTAACGTCGTAACTCGTTAAAATTGAATGCTAGTGATCTTTGTAAAAGTAAATATTTTATAAATTTTGTTGTTGTATATTTCTTTGTTTTCGCGTATAAATTACGTAACCCATCAAAACTGATTTTGGTCAAAATTTGCATTTAAATAAATACTATTTCTTTTCTTGTCAGTTATCAAGCATCCTACAAGCTCATCCTAGCTATAAAATTTAACCAATATAACCAAACCAAAAAGGAAAGGGTTACCCTATCGATATGGTAACCTTAAGGAAAGTGTAACCGTATGATTTACTTAAGTCAAACGTTTGGGTTACACAATGAAGGGGTTCGGAAATTTAAGCGCTTAAGCGAGGAAAGGATTGGCCGGTACCTATTATTAAATAAATAATAAATAAAATTAGATAACGTTCGGGAAACAAGCAGACGGATTTCCTGATGCTAAGAAACTTACACCACCACCATTGCCAACCTGAGCCTGAGATGTTAGGCCGCGAGCAAAAGTAAGTTTATCGGCTACCTTATCCTTTGAACCGGAACACGTTAACACCAATCACTGATGTTATGGTGGCAGGAATAGGAAAAACAGTGGTACCAATCCCGGCGAGTCGCTGCAAAACTCTGCCACCTAGTCAGATGCAACGGTGCTAGTGACGGTAAGCCTATATATGTATAGTACCAATAGTCCAGAATTTCTTTTGCAGTGGGAAAATCTTTCGTTTCCATCACTATCCAAGAAAAGTCATTTCAACGTATCTGATCAAGAAGTACAGCTAGTATCTATTGCATATTTTTATGTAGTAATGAATGATTTACAGTGACTTGTGGCGCTCTTTGGAGGAGACCTATATCCCGCAGTGGACTTCCTCCGGCTGATGATAATGATGATGAATGAAATTGAAGTCGGTTTTTGCAGTTTTAACGATTACTGCGTTTAAATTATCACTATAAAAACTAATAGGTAGATTATATACTTGTTACGTCGGCACTTGATGGAATTCCATTGAATGCTCACTTTTTCGTAGAAAACACTTGTACTTTTCCAATATACACTAAAACAGTCTTTTTATCTTTAGTTTCAAAGCCCTGATGATGTTGTAAAAAGTGAAACCGGTTGGCTATAGAGTAACGAAAAGTATTAAATAAAGAGTATATTGGATAAGTAGTTACAAGTGTTTACTACAAAAAAGTGTGTATACTTGTAGGTAGGTCGATAGGTTTAACTACGTTAAATGTGCTGGTGAACCATGAAATGAATCTCGTTTAAGGGTTGTACGGTAGGTCATTTTCTGGAGAGGCCTTGTATATTTAACATCGAATGTTGAGGAACCCTCCATTTGTTTCGGGCCTAATAAATTGCGGCAAGAATCACCTAAAGAAAACCTTCATAATTTTACCTATATGTTGTTGTTTTTGTATTTCCGAATAAAATATAAGTCGGATCAAATTTTACTTGGAAAATGGCTGCCTATACAAACCTGTACCATGATATTTCATGCGTTTTTTTTATCACTACATAGTATAAAACAAAGTCGCTTCCTCTGTCCCTATATCCCTTTGTACGCTTAAATCTTTAAAACTACGCAATGGATTTTGATGCGGTTATTTTAATAAATAAAGTGGTTGAAGAGGAAGGTTTATATGTATATTTTTTATCCGTTTGAAGCCGGGGCGGGTCTCTAGTTAACTATATGTAGGTATATATATACCTACATATATATTAAAGCATTTCCATGCATCGTTTGTTCGTTGGTTCTACCATGTAGAAAGAGTAGCAGACATTCGTGTCGTTTCAGGTTCCCAGGTGCTCTAGGTTGAGGATCTAATTGAGTGATTTATTGTGGAATATCTGAAGGCGGTCTAAAGGTCAAGAGCCTACGAAATTTTTGTGTTTGTATGAAATAAGTTATGAATGTAGATTACGCTAGGCAGATCTGCAGGAGTTCTGATACTGAACACTCTCTGCACATCCAAAGGACCAGTAGGGTTACTCTTGAAACTCGATTTATGTAATATTAGAAAATGGAATCGAGTATGTAATTTTAGGTACTCTTGAACACCATACTGGCGAATTATTGACATTTAGTTAAAAGCAAACAAAATATTTTATCGGATTGGTTAATTTTATTTGTAACTAAATGTTAATAATCCGCTAGTACTGTGTTAAAAGTACCTAAAATGACACATATAGATCCAATTTCCAATTTCCAACTGGCGTGAATATAAAGATATAGTACCCAAAGAGTATATAAATACTACCTACGTAATAAGAGGCGGATCTTCCATAGATATATAGCAAGCCAGATTTTTGTATGAAGTTTGGCATAAGTGACACAACACACTTGACAGCAAGCAACAGAGTTTGTCAGAGTCAGAACAATAATATGGTGAAAAGGTATAGCCCGTTTAATTTGAAAGTAAGTCTAAAGGCATTCAGATTTAAGGATAACTGGTGTTATATGATTTAGGTGAATAAAAAACATAGCAAACTTAATACTTTTATTTTTTATATAAATGTTGCGTCAAACTGATAGTTACTTACGTTAAGTTTATAGTACCGTTGAATAGCACCCTTAGCACAGACATATAATCTGCTTACTTTTGGGTTGGATAAATTGATATGATTTGTCCAAGGGCACACTCCGTTGGTTAAGTCATGTAGAAAGAATGACAGATGAAAGATTGACAAAGCGGTTATACAATGCGAATGTAGATAGATGTAGGCACTCGAGGAGACGTAGGTTGACGTTTCATGATGAAATCGCTAGGGTTTTATCAGAGGGTGGTGTTAAGGGTCTCCGAAACCGGTACGTCAGTACGAAAAGGGCAATAAATCAGGAATGGAATACAGTTAACAATTTGAACGCATCTACTTAGATGCATAATAAACAATACATAAGCATAATAAACAATACATAAGAATACAGTAAGCATAATAAAGTTATTGCTTAATAACTTTATTATGCTTACTGTTTTAAAATTTGTATCTAAAATACAGTAAATGAACTTAAAAAACATTGAAAAGAAAATCTTTACTTTCCAAACTAGTTTAGAACTGTATTACAGCAAAGTAATGATTCTCGACCATAATAATATGTTATGCTTAGATAACTGAAGGTAGACAGAAAATACTAGTTTTCAGTTGTTGATGACTTGACACAGTACTAGCAACAAAATGAGATACAACACAATTAGCACTACGAAATAATTAACACAAAGTAATAGTAAAATAAGTATTTAATTGAGTCAATAGGTATTTCATTCAAATACAAAATAAGGTATATTAAAATAACATGTCATTAAACCGACTCTAAAAAAATATGCTCGTAATTGACCTGCAAGTTATTGTATGTGTGTTACGCAATTATTCCGACAACTACGAACGACCATTTGAGATTTTCTTTCGTTCGTAAGAGGTGATTCCTTATAAACCTAATCCTTCCATTTGCTGAAGAACTCCGATGCCACGTTGACACACACACAAACGTTGATATTAAAAATCTATATATTAATACGTGATGCCAAAACTTTAACCCCTTTTTACGAAAAATGCGCGGATGCAGGATAAAATTTGGCTCACTTATAGCTTATGTGTAGGAGAAGTCCAGAACGCTAATATTTTTCAATAATAATGCTTATAAAGTACATTAAATCAATAAATAAAACATTACCCACACTAACATGCATTTGATACAAATATATTGATGATAACGATAAAAGATCACAGATGGCGCACTAAAAAGTTTAGAAACAAAGAAATGAAGATGGCGTTCTTATCAACAAGATATTAAAAATTATTATGGTTGAATTTCAAACAACGGGTGACCACTAGTACGTTTTAAATAATTGTAAAATTATTAGTTTTACCTTACTGTAGACATATATTGATATCATTATTCATACAAGATCTGAAAAATACATAGAGGGAACGCGAAATACAAAATGGGTGGATGCACTAAATCCATCGTCGTACATGACATATATGTATGATTTATTACATTGTTGTTCAATACTTTGAAATTTCCTGATGAGTTATGGTTTGGATAAAGTTTTGGAAGTTCTACAAATTGAACTCTCAAAACGGAAATACCTGGGGGAAATATTTTTCATGGGTTACATGATTCCGTTTCAAGTACAACAGACAAAGTTTAGTTTTGTATTTTTTTCTCATGTTTTCATGAATTATTAAAAAAAAATTAGCTGTTTCATTTTTATTTAAGATATTGATACGAGTATTATATACTTGACATTTGTTTAAACTGAAAAATATGTACATTAGAAATTATTAAACTTCAGAAGTTCAGTTCTGAGTTTTTTTTCAATTTATTCCGTCATGATTTTGGAAGACAAAGAAGCACACAGATGCCTGATGCTAAAAAGTACATATCGACAATAGAAACCAAAGATGGTTAGTGTGAGTTGCTCATTAAGTGGTATAAGTTTATCTTATTTACGCAAAGTTATTTTTATTTTTTATATTATATTATATTATTTTCTAGAATTCGACATCAAATATTTACGAAATAGGATCCATCAGAAAGTAATTATAGGATAAAGCATATTTATAATTCTTTCATAGAAGGTAGTGTATCCGATAAACTCATTTATGTTTAACATCTCTGTCTCTAGATAGCAACCGACTGTTAACATCTTTGGTGTATTTACGTACAAAGTATTTATTTCTTTTCATTAAGAAATTCGTCTGCTTTTTCGTCTTCCGTTTGATAATAAAACAAACGAATTAATAACTAGGAATACTTGTTTTAAACTTGGTTAAAAATGGCATGTCAACATTACTTAATTTTCTTAGGTTTATATATTCCAGTCGTCTGCCAATATTTCAAAATCGCCGTATTAACTTATACATTGATTGGTGTGACAGTGAAAATATACAAAATCTGGACACAGATTTTTCGTGATTCATAACACCGACAGTTTGTTTTTATTTACATTTTTTTTCTGTATTAATAGAGTTAGAATTCGGAAAAACTTTTGTTTTGCTTACTTCACCACAATCAGTATTTTTTGACTCTTTCACATGCTGTGGATTGTAAAAAAAAACGGGTATTTTAAATTTTGAGAGATAACTACAGCTTAACAAAATAATCCTAATATGCCTATGGTTTAGTTGCAATAAATAATAAATAAAATCGATTCAATATGGTTTTCTCAAAAACAGAGATGTTAGATGAAATTCAAAGTTAGATTTATTTTGAATTTTTTTTTAGTTAGACTAAACCCAAAAATATATGAAAGGAAGTAAATTTGGTAGTTACCACTACCTTCATATAATAAATAATAATAATAATAGTCACCTTCATATACCTAATAATTAATTTCAAAAAAAGATTGTCAATTTTTATTTTTATTTAGTTTTGTGACAATTTGTGGAAGGTAAGGTAGCCGGTAAACTTACTTTTGCTCGAGGCCTAATATATCGGCTTCAGGTTGGCAACACACCATTACCACCTTTGGTGTCTCTAGGCGGCGTGAATTTCTTACCATCAGGAAAACCCTCTGCTTGTTTGCCTTCTAATGTCATAAAAAAATCCACCATATCACCAGTGCTCGCCGCTGGTAGTAGTGCCGATAGTAAGTTTACTGATGTTTATGTATGTGTTTATGTTACGTTTAAATAGTATATTCCCGAAAAAAGACAAAATCCATTTACTTGAAAATTAATATACCTTTCAGAATGTGTACTGATAATTTAGTTTCAAAACTGCTAAATTATGAAAAACCTTCCATAAATTTAAAAATGTATCAAAGCGAAATTGTATCAGAAAGGTTACCACACCGTTGCTGAATATTTTTATCGGAAGAGTGTTTAAGATTAATTGCTCCTTATATCAATCTTTTACAAATAATAATGTGTAATATAAGATGTATTATTTCTTAATTTGTATAGAATAAAAAAAAAGACAAGTCCGCTGAGTTTCTTGCTGGATCTTCTTGGTGTGTTGCCGCTTTGCGATCCGGTGCTAGTTTTTCGTAATATAGACTCGTGTATATAGTAGTTCCTCATGTAAGGTGTATGTGAAATCAAAGATTTTCAGTTTCTTTTTTTGTTGGTACATCTTTGGGTAATTAATTGTTAGGTTGTGCCCCTTCAAATATAATGCTCTTTTTACCACCTATTTTGTGAACTTTTGGTTAATCAAGTATACTCGGTCGACGCAGACTTCTTAAGTCATTTGTATATTTCAAAGAATTTTAAATTTTCCTAAAAGTTTTTTTTTTCATTTTTTTTATAAGTAAAATGCAGGTGTTATATATAAATGTCAAGCTGTTTGATATTACTTACATAAAAGATTTAGCATTATGTCCCAAATTTACATAACATCACATGTTGTCACCCTCCACAGCCTTGTATCTATATTTGCCGTGTCTGAGAGCTTCGACTCGACCACATTAAGCTTGGCATTGCCAGCCTAATCCCTGGCGAATACCAATTGCCATTCCTAATACAGATTTGGAAAATGTTTACCTCAATATTCAATTCTGATATTTTAGGAGATTTTGTACAACGTTTATGTGTCATTTGTTCTCAATAACTTTATCCTTTTTATCATTTTAACCTCCTACCAAATATCACCATGTTTGTTTTATAAGTAAGCCTTTTTTTTAAATAATGGAAAAGTATAAAAGCAGTGACCATGCTATGGTTAGAAATACCCCCTTAATGTGATCAACAGTAAAGTCGACATTGGTGCTAATTTTGCAGCCCACTCACTAAACTAATTTTAGATTATCGCTAAGTATCTTCTTTCAAACGAAAGTAATAGAAAGGGACAAAACAGGTTTACTGGTGTCAGATTTTTTAAATGAAAATGTCTAAACTCGCGTCAGGACACGTGACCTGATCGAAAATTCATAAGACGGCGCAGGGCGCTTGCGAGAATGATCGTTTTGTCATGTATGTGTACGATAGCGCAATAAATAAATATTGTATTCTACTACATACCACTTTCATACTGATAGTTAAAGCAATTCGTGCAAAATTATTCCCTAGCCATTCCAAAATATCAAAAATGCACAACGTTAATATTCAAGTTTTCACTTCTGCTGGCACTCCCGGAGTGCAACCCGTCGTTTTTTAAGAATATATTAAAAGAAAAATGTCATAGACAGTTTGTATATGACATTTTTTCTATTCCTAGGAAAATATTGGTTAAATACGTCACATTTAAACAGACTCAGACTAATCTGACATATCTAAAATATCCCCTCTCTTTCGTTTTTGTTTCATTCAAAAACAGATATATTATGTTATAAATGAGAAAGTTCGTATGTTTGTTTGTTGCTCCCTTACGCAAAAACTGATGAACCGATTTTCATGAAATTTGGCACACACATAGAGTGACTTGGATTAACACATAAGATAATTTTTATCATTAAAAAATGTTCCTATGGGACCATTAATCACGCGGGCAACGCCGCGAGCAACAGCAAGTTGTAAATAAGTTTAGTTTGTGCTAATGAAAATTACTAATAATGGCGAGTACTAAAATATACGTATACGTTATAATATACGCTATGTAGTATGTCCGTAATACGGAGTTGGCACATTCGTTACTCTTTCCATCTAAACACGCCGATTTTGAAGTCTTAAAAAACCCAAGCGATTTGACTATGATTTGACCTAAATCTTCCAAGAATAATACCTATCATTTTCCCCGTGTTGGTCCGGGTTCCTTTGCAGAATAGACCATCTGCCTTCCTTTGCAGGCAGCTCGCAAAAGGCGAGCAAAGGCTTACCATCACTAACACCGGGACATCTGACTAGGTGGTAGAGTTTCTCAGCAACTCGCCCGGATTGGTATCACCACTTTACCTATTCCTGTCGCCATAACGTCATGATGTGTTCCGATTCGGAGGGTAAGGTTGCCGGTAAGCTTACTTTTGCTCGAGGCCTAACATCCCGACCTCAAGTTGTCAACACACCATTACCACCTTTGGTGTCTCTAGGTGGCGTGAATTTCTTACCATCAGGAAATCCGTCTGCTTATTTGCCTTCCTATGACATATACACATATACAAATATTTGCTATTATATACTAAAATTATAATAAAATTTGTTTTATTGTATTACCAGTTTGATGAAGGTCCATTTGGGTTAGAACTCATTCATATTATCTTCAGCTAAAAAGTCGTACACCGCATAATGAGAAAGTATAAAATAAAAAATAAATAACCTAAATAAATTACCGTTTTTGTCACCGTCGCGCGAGTGCGTGTCTCATAAGTTATTAACTGCAATATCAACAATTTATTACCTTCTAGTAGGTTGAAGAAAGACCTTCAAAGTTTATTTATTTATTTATATAGCCTTTAATTTCACACCATTATGGCCTAACACCAGTAATTTCTCATGGTTTCATATTTACGACTCAGCATTTTTATTAAAAACTAGGCGACCCGCGTGTAATAACAGTTTGCTTTGAAAAATAATGAAGTGTTTTAAAGCATATGTTCAACTGATAGTAAACAAACATTTTAAAAATCCTATCTTTATGCGAAGTAGGTTAGCCAAAAGTAACTCTCAGTCTAGTCGTCAGTTGCTCTCAAATCTCATGTCCTGAAGGAAAAAGTAGGTTCAAAGTGACAACGCGCTTATAATTTTTGATTTTTATAATAATGACGTTTATTTTTTACCAATATTCGCCTCTATGCTCAAGCGGTTCAGGTGTTGAGCTTGACTGTATGAGGTCCCGGGTTCGAATCCCGGGTCGGGCAACAATAAAAAAATTTGATTTTGGAAATTTTCTAATAAAAATAAATGATGCTCGGGATTGGATATGCGCCCAGTTGGCGATAGACTTGCCACCTATAACATTATGGGGCTTAGTGTATTTGGCTAGTCGTGGGTTCTCTGGTTGTGCCTCTGCCTACTTCTTCGGGGATATGGGCGTGAAGATACTTTTTTTTAGAAAGTTGTCTGCTTACTCACTCATTATACATTATAAAATTACTAATTAATAAAATTTACCTTTCGGAGTCTTGAGATGTCAATTAAGTCAAAACGTCATTTATAATATTATTGCTAACTTACTCTAATGTACATTAGAGTGAGTTAATGACATGAGTGAGTCTAATGTACATTAGAGTGAATTAGCAATATATGGATAGGATTATGTCTGGAGGACCTAATAGTAAAATGCTCTTTCTTTAGGTTTTGGCCTATACGTTAGTTTTTTGCCATTAGTCAAGTAAATATTTGCATCAAATTTTGTTTCAATTTTAATCAATTATACTTAGTCATCAGTCATAAGTCGTCAGTAAGTCATGTCAGGCTCTTGGGTAAAGCGGTGGCCTCATAACTCAAGCTTATGTAATGAGATTTGGCGGTAACGAGGAAATACACGATTCGCTAATTTCTTCATGATTATTTCATTTGTGCACTTTCACTGAACATAATTGTAAAAAATGCTACCAAAATTGACTAATTTCACTCAATATCATCACGAAATTCAATAATTATGAAAAAACTTCGACCATCTTTTCTCTCGATGGCGCCAAAACTCTCAAAACTGGCTTTCCACTGAAGATGTGGAACAAATATATGTGGCTGCCCTTATAACCCTTTTACTACATTAAGTACGATTTATGACCGCCTGGTACAACAGCTGGGATAACCTTCGTCCTTCATTCATTTGTCTTTGACCCATCTAGCCTTCGAAAGGGTTTGTAAGGGTTAATTAACTACTAAGGGTTCAATGTCTAATCATTTGTATAAATTTGATACTAGCTGACCTGGCGAACTTCATGCGTTGATAGCTATTGCTAATTTTCCCTGTAATTTACCTAGTTATCCACCTTAAAAACAAAAAAAATAATTATGAAAGATGAATCAGTCGTGATAGTTAGTCGCCTCTGTGGTCTAGCGGTCCGGGTGTTGGACTTGACTGCATGAGGTCCCGGGTTCGAATCCCGGGTCGGCCAACACAAAGAAAATTGGATTTTTCCAATTTTGTAATAAAAAAATGTTGGTCGGGATTGGAAATGTGCCTGGTTGGCGATAGGCTTGCCACCTATGACATTGTGGGACTTAGTGTCTTCGGCTAGTCGTGGGTGCCTTGGTTGTACCTCTGCCTAACTCTTCGGGGATATGGGCGTGAAGATACTAGTTAAACCGATTAGGCTGAAAGGTGGTGGTGGGGTAGCTTAGAACCGGGAGAAGGACTTGGGATACATTTTGTCTCTTACAACAGCGACATTTTAATTTTTCCCGTACAAACTGAACGGGCGGAACGAAGTTCGCCGGAACAGCTAGTTATCTTATAATAATTGCAGAGGAGTTTTAAAAGTGACAAAGATAGAAATGCCAACAAGTACGTACATAACTCTTACTCTGCGTTAATTTTTACGAAATTTAATTAACTGTCCAAGTTTTTGTAGCATTTGTTCGTTAAGAAGATTAAACTCCTCACCATTTTCTAACAAAAACTGCAGCGTCGTTCTGCCAAGTTTCCTTTAATTATAGTTCTTGTTTTTGAGCGTCGACGATGAGAGATGTTCTTATTACTGGATAGAAGAGGCGAAATTTTACAATTTAAAAACCCGGCTGTGCTAAACTTAAATAAGTTCATGTAATAGTGATAATTATTTTTATCTTCTACTCAATGTAATTGATGTACGTATCAATGTATAACGTTATTTTAAATAAGTTGATATCTTTTACTTGAAATATTTTGATGATATAAAGTTTAATTTTTAGTCGAGCTCGTATGCTAGAACTATTTAAAAACCTAACAAAATGTGCAAAAAAAAGACGGGTTGCACTCCGGGAGTGCAGGCAGAAGTGAAAACTTGAATATTAACGTTGTGCGTTTTTGATATTTTGGAATGGTTAGGGAATAATTTTGTACGAATTGTTTTAATTATCAGTATGAAAGTACCTTTATACTTTCATTTATGCACAAATATTATTTTCATATCAATAACTTGCGTTTGGCTTGACAAAAATTCGCTAAAGACCACGTGACGACTAGTAGCGTCATCATATTATCTGTACATCGAACATTGTTCGTCTACAAATAAATCTTATTTTCAAGATGGAACAAATATAGCAATGTCTATTGATATTGTACGTATCTGCTAGCTGTGAGAATGTAATGGTAGGTATATTGCGACGCATTATCCATTGCGCATCCTATACTTTTCGGAAATATCTAAGCACTACAAAAAAGCAATGAATCTACATTTTATTTTAGATCTCGCGCCGTCTTATTCGCGTATGCGCAGTGCGCCGTCTTACGTTCTGACGATCTGACGCGAGTTCAGAAGTTTTTAACCATTCCAAAAAAAGTGCGCAACGCCGCTAAAGAAGTTTTCACTTCAAAAAATCTAACAAGCAAAAAAAATTGGCGGATTGTGAGTTGTACTTTTCCTTTTAAGGATTCTGTTCCAAAATACCATATTTTTTTTAAATCACAAAATAACTTTAATGATTTTGCATATTGAATAACAAAACTATATTTTGCAGTTTTTGAAAATGTGCTACAGTTAAATACTTTAATTTTTAGATTTTCACTATCACATTATTTTGAAAGTTAGGGACTCGTAATTTTTATGTTTCAAACATTTTTATTTCGGAGTAGGGGAGCTCAGGTTGCAATTTGAGAAATTTGAAAAAAAATCTTATTTCAAATTGATCTTTTTTCAAAGATGAATATACCCTTGCTGAATGTTAAGCAAATAAGAGCACTTGGGATTAACTGCTCCTCATACCAATCTCTTACAAACATACTGTATCATCACTCTGATTAATGCATAAGTAAAACGAGGAAAAAGACAAGCCCGCTCAGTTTCTTGCCGGATCTTCTTAATGTGTGGCTGCGTTCCGATTCGGTGATAGATTACAATTATATAGAAGCGTCAAAAGTGCCATTTGTAAGGTTAATAAAAATATTTTCTATTTCTATTTGAATATTTGTCTTTTCTGATCCCGTACGTCATTTTCAAATCGTCGGAGTGCTTAAACATGTGCTATTTCGCATGCAATTAATTTACCGTAGGTATTTTATCTAAAATTCTCAAATAATCTGAAGAAAATCTGACATTTTCAGGTCAAAAAAATTTAGGCAGAGTAACCAACTCGCAACTCTATGTAGATACATATTTTATGCACACTGGAAGTGCTAAACCATAGTACAAGATATCTAATAGTATAATCTGAAGCGCCTAAGTAAATTATTTTTTTTATGTACCTACTTCCCTAAAATTATGAATAAATGGTTTATTATTGGTTTTAATCGCCTCTGTGGTCTAGCGGTTCAGTTGTTGGACTTGACTGCATGAGGTCCCGGGTTCGAATCCCGGGTCGGGCAACAAAAAGAAAATTGGGTTTTTCCAAATTTTCTAATAAAAAAAAATGTTGCACGGGATAGGATATGTGCCCAGTTGGCGATAGGCTTGCCACCTATCACATTGTATGGGACTTAGTATCTTCGGCTAGTCGTGGGTGCCCTGGTTGTGCCTCTGCCTACCTCTTCGGCGATATAGGCGTGAAGATACTTTTTTTTTCTTCTTAATTTTTTTAAAGACGTATCTGTATTCAACCTGTAGGTTTATAAAAAAATATTAGTTTCAGTTCTATCTAAGGATTTGTGAATTGTGTGGTTAGAATTTGTAACTAGGATTTGTTTAGATTTCTTATATTTTTAGTATGTGGTATATAGATATGACATAAACCTCCTAAAATCGTTCAATTTATTATGACAGGTGTATACAAAATTATTCTTTTGTTTTGGAAAAAATAATTAAAACTATATATTATTTTACCATAGGTACGGACTGCTATTAACACAATCCCAAGAAACACGTTGGGATATATAGTTATTTATCATAGTTATAGTAACAAAATAAAAAAAGTGCACCAGTAAAGGGTTTTAGAACACTCTGAAGCAATTCTACAAGCAATAGATTAACGATTGTGTCTGTGGTTTAATTAGGAACTGGGCAGATGGTTAAAAACTTGTAGCACAGAGGACCAATTTCCTATTATTTGGTGTACCAATTTCCTTTTAGTGCCAGTTTAGACTAGCGTATTTTTCTGCGCATATACGGTCGTTTCAACAAACGCGCTTACAAGCGCACTTTATTACGCGCTCCAAAAAACCGGATTCGCGTAAACAGGCATACTTCGGCGTGTTCGCTCGAACCGGTACATTTTTTTTCTGAATGACTAACTTGTTGCTAATCTTACGATTTTTAGCAACTTCACCGAACTTTAAACCAGTACAGTGGTGTCGTGTCAGTATCAACAGCGTTTATACCAGCTTGGAAGCGCGGCAACGCTCGTACGAATCGAGCGTGTAACAAACGCGCCGACATGCGCTTCTAAAAACGAGCTCATACACGCGTATAAAACGCTAGTCTGAAACCGCTCTTAGACTTGTGCATTTTTAAGCCCCTACGACAAAATAGAAGTGTTTCAAGTTTGAAATGTGTGTGTATGTGTGTATCTGAATGTGTCTGTCTGTACCACTATAGCTTTTTAATGGATATTTTTTATTGTTGCGAATTTTGACATGCTTTTTTTCTGGTTTGCATCTATGTATTTATGTATGTAATTGATTTTTTGAGCTCAACTGGTAACAAAAAATCATCAAAAAAGCCATTCCATCTAGAAATCTGATAAATTAGGAACTTTGCACACGTATCAAGGAACGACGACAATTCAATAATTTGGTAACAGTTTCCCATTATCCATGTTAGAACCGCCAGGATTAATAAATTCTTTTAACTAGACGTAAGAGAAAAAAGCTGATTAATTCTGTTTCATAAATGCATTTTTTGGCATAACTTTTGACATATAGTCGATACAGAAGAAATTAATCATAATTCAACCACATTCGTAATACCGCCTCGTTGGCTGAGTACACGTCTAACTTCGCCGACCAACCGCGAAGCTCAGGTTCGAACTCCAGCGTGAGCGGACATTTATATGATGAACTCACTGTCTAGGTGTTTATTAAATTTATTCTCGTATCTATTTAAAAAAAATTATCTATAAGTATCATTATCTAACACCTATAACAAAAACGTATAGTTTAGCAGTCTTTTATTTCGGCTCGCGTTTGATTGCTGCTAGACAAGCTTCTGAAGTTTTTTTGAAAATAATACCGCCTTCTTGTTATCCTCAAAAATGACGGTATTTAAATAAAAAATACTGGGTCATTTTTGAAGATGACAATTAGGCGGTATTATTTTACCATACCGTACAGCATTTTACTGGATGAATCAATTAAGATGACTTTTTCTTGATTTTTGGTTATTCTAATTTTAAAATTAATAATAGTCAGCTAAGAGAAATTTATTTATACTGAATTCGTGCATTTGCATTTACTTAGACGATACAAAATAAAAATTGAAGTCAGTTTTTAAACTTATATTAATACTTAAGTCTTTATAACTAATAATAATATGGTCGCCCGTTGGTCGAAATGCGACCATAATAAATCTTAACATCTTGTTAATAGAACGCCATCTTCATTTCTCAAGACCAACTGCTTTGTTTCCAAACTTTATAGTGCACCATCTGTGATCTTCTATCGTTACCATCAATATTTGTTCGTGTGTGTCAAATGCATGGTAGTGTGGGTAATGTTTTATTTATTGATTTAATTTAAGCATTATTATTGAAAAATATTAGCGTTCTGCACTTCTCCTACACATAAACTATAAGTGCGCCAAATTTTATGCTCCTGCGTCCGCGCAATTTTCGTAAAAAGGGGTTCAAAGTTTTGGCATCACGTATTAATATATACATTACATAGCTGTTGTCAGGCATTGTTTTTATTTTCGCTCTCTCAAAGAAACGATTTGAGCAATCGTATCTGTAAACATTTTGCTTGAAAATATTCCAAGTAACACACGATATAACAAACCTAGCCTTCTAGGTTAACTAGTTTCCTAAATGTCTTCGGCTAGTTTTGGGTGCCCTGGTTATGCCTCTTCCTGGCACTTCAGAGATACGGGCGTGAAGATACCTTCTTTTTATCACAAACTGGACGAAAGTTCCCGTAAACTAGACTACGAATAGACTGTGAACTCACAAATTAATCCATCTTCTCACATTCCTCACCGACCCTGTGAAAGAACCTATCACAAAGTACAGCAGCTTGCTCTTGATATATGTTTCACCACGACTCCTAGGCATCCTCAGGAAATTGAGCTTATCAATCCTTCAAACAACGCGGTTGGGTTTTTGGTTACTTTCTAGACAATATTAATGATCGTGAATACGGAAAAGTACAACAAAAGGACATATGAATTTACAGTTAACAATAAAAAAAAAATTGCATTACTGTTAAACAATTACATAATCTTAACATTAAAATTTTCAATGGATCCCCGAGAAAAGCTATACCTATGTAATATAGCCAAGAATCATCTCGCCAGCTTAAAAAAATCACGCATCGAAATCGGTTCAACCATTTAAAAATTGTAATGCCACAGAACAGACACACACTAACATACATCTAACTTACAACACCTCTTTTTCATTTGCTTTAGATAACTGCAAATATTATTACAAAGCATAATACGATAACTCTTAAACTATAATCCATCACCCATATCTTATTTCTATCCTCAGGTCCTTGTCATCCAGTCCTCGTCATCAGAAAATATAAACAATTCTATTTAAGATTACTCCATAGGTTTACTAGCACGCATTCCAGGGATACGTCTCCTACGTCAGCTCAGTATAACCAGCATACGTTAGTATTTTATTTGTTTGTTCTCACATATGTTCATTAGTGAAATTAATACCCTGATAGTGCGTCTCATATTCATTCCGCTGCTTACAAATGAGCTGATGATGTTGACCGCCTGGACAGTTCTCATAAAGTATAGCTAAGAACCAACTCGACCACGTCAGCTTTCAAATAAAAAACCCACATCATAACCCGTCCGTCCGCTGACGAGCTACCATCACAGCCATCCCCCCCTCATACACACACAAACGTGTCAAACTTATAACAACCCCCGTTGTGCAACGTGGGTTAAAAAGCAGTAGATTAAAACCTTTTTGGGCGTGGTTTAATTATGTAGTAGCGTGGTAGTTGGAAAGTTGTAACACGTTAGAGTTATTTACTATGAACGGGGTTTTGTATAACTTTGAAAATCGTTTCATTTACATTCACGCAAAACTCCCGTTAGATAGAATGAGAGTAGTAAAACTGCAAAAGACTTCGGTTACAATATGTAAGACATCCAAGTCCCCTAAAATCAAGTATTTTCCTCGTTTTCCCTTGGATTCATTAATCAAATTCGGACTTGGTGACAATGGAACTATTTCGAAAGTATGCTCTTTCAATTTAAAAAAAATCGGTTTAGAAGTGACAGAGAAATCGATTTACGTTCATAAAAACACGAGAGCACTACGAAAAATCTGCGGTTTTACCGATAGTTTATCGATATATATAACAGAAAATATTTATGTTTTAACTATTGATAATTTGACAGCCTCGTTGGTCGAGTGGCTAGTGTACACGCATAACTACACCGATCATCCGCGAGGCTCGGGTTTGATTCCCGACGGAGGCAGACATTTGTGTAACGAACATTAATTAGATGTCTGAATTTACGGGTCTCGGTGTTTATTAAATTTATTCAGGTATTTATTTAAGTTTTTCTATGTATTAGAATCGTTGACTAACACCCATAACACAAGAATATAATTCGCTTACTTTGGGGTTAGATTCAATTTGTGTAACTCGTCCAGGGATATTTATTCTTGATATATAAGATACAAATTGTGAATGTTTTTGCTTGATTATTTTGCTGAGGAGTTTGTTTTGCAGTTGCTAGGTTTGGGAAAGGTGGAAGTTTACGGCGGTAGGATTGAATGTATTTGCATTTATCTTTGAATTTAATAATAACACTTGAAATATGTAATTAAATAATTTTCTTTGTTTTTGTGAATTCAGGATTTTGTGATTAAATATTTTAGCTATTTTTGTTAATTCAGGAGTACATCTCAGTGGTCTAGCGGTACAGGTGTTATACTTAACTGCATGAGGCCCTGGGTTCGATTTCTGGGTCAGGCAACAAAAACAGAATTTGTATTTATTTTTTTCAATTTTCTAAAAACAAAAAATGTTGCCCGGGATTGGATATATGCCCGGTTGGCGATAGGCTTGCCACCTATCACATTATGGGACTTAGTGTCTTCGGCTAGTCCTGGGTGCCTTAGTTCTACCTCTGCCTAATCTTCGGGGATATGAGCGTGAAGATAAATAATTGTGTTTATTAGTATTAAAATATTAACACACCACAGCGAGGTAGAATATGTTAGAATACCTACATAAATGTGTTCCGCAAATAAATAATTTTCAATTTCAAGTTTAAACGGTTTTTAGACGTATTTCCTGGCAAAATACTGTAGATTATAGAATTATACGTAAAAAAAGTCACCGAACTAACTTGACAAGTACTTCACTACAAAATATAAAACGAAGTCGCTTCCTCGATTCCTATGTCCCTTTGTATGCCTAAATCTTTAAAACTACGCAACGGATTTTGATGCGATTTTTTAGTAGATAAAGTAATTGAAGAGGAAGGTTTATATGTATACTTCATTACCACGCGAAGCCGGGGAGAGTCGCTAGTGTATAATAATTAGCTTGCTTTGATGCTTTAAAAACAGTTGTAGTTTAGAACCAATGATATACGTCGAGTTAAGAACCTAGTATATTTTGCAACGAATCAGGTAGCGTTCTGCACGCGATTCTGTTTAAATTAACTTGAACAAGCCGCCGTGCAGTGTTTTTTATGGCTTAGCAACAAGAACGCCTTCCTTTTAAAATATTTTGTAAACTGAAAAATACATACACATACATATCTTCACACCAAGTTCCTTCGAGGTAGGCAGAGAGTATCGAGTGCCCGACCTCATGATCCTGACAAACCTGGGGGGTGATTCTGTATCTCAGTTGCTAACTCAAACTGCAAAAGTGTACATCAGATGACGTCATTTGTGTTTGCTTTCTCTATTCTACTCCTGTTGGTCACTGGAGATAGCAAATATAAAACACGTCATTTGACAGCTATTTGGTGTACACTCATCCACTTTGAGTTGGCAACTGAGGTACAAAATCACCCCCCTGTCTGGCTTCCTTCACATTCATTACCTTTTTTAATACAAACACGCTGGTTTCAGAGACTATTGACACCACCCTCGGATAATTACTGAGTGATCTGATCGTGGAATGTCAACCTTGGTCTCCCCGGGTGCCTACATCCATCCACATTCGCTTTGTATATCTGCTTTGTCAATCTTTCATCTGTCAATCTTTCCTTATGACCGAACCAGCGGAGCATGCCCTTTTGCATTTTAACACCAACACTTTCTTTTAAAATAATATCTGTAATAAATTACATCAACTGAACAAAACTACGAAATACACGTATTTGTACCATTAATTAAATATAAAGGAAAATAATTAATATATGAAATTTTTTCTTACTTTACTGTTTAAAAATAATTTAATACAGTTTGAAGTGATTGAATTGATTTTTCCACGAAATACGGTTCATCAATCAACTTGAATTTTACATTTCTTTAAAATTTTACTTTGATGTGTTATAGAAAATTTGTTTGCCAAATCTACCTCGTATTGGCGCTGTCAAAATGGAAAACTAGTTTAGCGCCATCTCAATACGTCAGGCTAACTACCTAGTAAATATTGCAAGTGGCGTTCAACATGCGTTTCTATATATTATATAACCCAAAACCAAGCGCTGCTGATTTTGCATAGCAATAACAAAGCTGACAAGATATTTCAAGTTTAATTTTTTTTAAGAAAATAGAAGGCAAACAAGCAGATGTATTTCCTGATGGCAAGAAACTCACACCGCCTAGAGACACCAAAGGTGGTAGTGGTGTGTTGTCAACTTGAGCCCAGGATATTAGGCCTCGAGCAAAAGTAAATTTATCGGCTACCTTACCCTCCAAACGAGTACACGTCATAACGTTATGGCGACAGGAATAGGTGAGGTAATTTGAAAAAGGGACTTAAACTTTTAATATAAAGTTTAAGTTTAAACTTTAAGGATAAATAAATAGGACTGGTTATATTACACAAAAAACTGATCTAACCCCATAGTAGGCTTGTGTTGTAGCTGTTACAATTGTTACCCATACTAATACATGAACATACTTAAATATCTATTTACAGTAGTACTCTTTAAATTATGCGCATCGGCTATATTCGTCAAGCTTCGGAAATCCGAATGTATTTTAAAAATATCTATATAGAGTTGTTATTACATATAATTAATCATTTCTCTTAAGTATAGATTTGTTCAACCAATTTAAAACTAAAAGATAAGATTAAAAATTGTAAAGTCGAAGCGCATAATTTAACTAGTAGTACTGTAAGTTTTCATCACATAATTGTCAGCCTCCGTTGGAAGTTGAACCCGAGCCTCGCGGTTGGTCGGTGGCGCTAGGCATGCACGCTAACCCCTAGACCAACGAGATGGTGATACTAATGTATATTTAATAATAAGTAGTTAAAATTGTCGTTTTTATCACTAGCATTTGTGAGAAAAAAATAAATATATTTGTATATTTGTTTTATGTAGGTACCTATTCCTAACATAACTTCACTGTTCCTATCCTTAAAGTCATAAAAGTAATGCTGACTAGCGTTTTTGAGAAAAATAAATATACCTATTTGTATATTTGTTATATGTAGGTGCCTATTCCTAATATAACTTAACTGTTTCTATCCTAAAAGCCATAAAAGTAATGCTGATTATTGTAGTGATCTGGTTTACAGCCTGGTTACGGCCCGTATTCAACATAACAACATTACGCACAAAAAGTAAGTAGGTATGTTAGCCTAATGTATCCACTTAAGTGTAGGTGGCAAATCTATCGCGTACCAAGAACTTGTTCAATCCCGGATAACATTTTTTAAAAAACTAGCTTAGCCGACAGATATCGTCTTGTCTCAACTATGAAAATAGTTTTTTTGTATAAACTTTCTCTTTATAATAAGTAACATAACAAAAAAAAAATAGCAAAACTGGTCCATCCGTTCAGGGGTGATGTGATAACCAAGGGAAAAAGTAATTCAGTTTTATACGTTTAAAGAAAAAAAATATTGTGTTGATATAATGACTAATACGCAACAACTCAGCTGCGTTACGTTCTTATTGTAGGTATATTTCATACCTGTCATAAAAATCAAGTAAATATTTGAGAGCTTTACCATGTTTCAAGAGCTCACGGTGTTAGTAGCATTAACAACAGCTTACCCATATACTATTTTAATTATGTACTTCGGCTATATTCGTCAAGCTTCGGAAACATAAGATTTTAAACTTAAATCGTCGCGAATTAATAACATTTTTAATTATTTATACGGGATACTCACGATCTCTTTTTATTTTATTTGTCGATATTTCGGCCTAGTTGCATAGGCCGTGGTCCCGTCGTGACCACGGCCTATGCAACTAGGCCGAAATATCGACAAATAAAATAAAAAGAGATCGTGAGTATCCCGTATAAATAATTAAAAAAGCTTCGGAAATCCGAATGTATTTTAAAGATATCTATATAGAGTTGTTATTACAAAATTAAACAATAATATTACAGCTCTATACAATTCCTTATACTAAAATATTGCATGCTGCCACTTCCATCACATTCATTCCATCATATCACCATCACAGAGGTACTGACGAGTTTTGGCGGCGCAAACGACGATCACACATTTGTGTCTTGATCGGTTAAATTCGGAAATACGAAATATATCGAGGCGCATAATTTAAATAGCATATGTGTACAATATTATGACGTCGGAAACGTCAATGCGAAATAAACCGCATTTATACATGAATTTACAATAATTATGACGGGCAGATTTGAATGAAATGAGCAGCAGTAGCAGTTTAGTAAATGTAATTTAAAATGTTTTTTGCTTGGTTTACACACAAGTATATATGTAGTGTACACACAAATAATACAGCTTAAAAGGGAGGTACCAAAACTGTAATGGGCTATAATCGTATTTAAAGTGAAAGTATTGGTGTTAAAATGCGATCGCTGATGTGGAAAGAAAGACAGATGAAAGATTGATAAAACAGATATACAATGCTTAAGTAGACGGATGTAGGTACCCGGGGAGACCAAGGTTGAGATCACTCGGATATTATCTGAGGATGGTGTCAAGAGTCTCCGAAACAGGCGTGTTTGTATGAAAAGTGTAATTAAAGTGAAGGAAGCCAGGCAGGTTTGTCGGAACGTGAGTTGTCGTCTCTGCCTACTCCGTGAGGGACTTGGCATAAAGATATGTATGTATGTAAAATAATGGAAAAATCGGCAACTAGATTACCCTCGTGTATGCTATGTTCTTAAATAATTTAAAACTAACAGCAACTAAGTCTAAGTAAGCAGCCTTATAAAACTTTAGTACAACAACATCAAGTTAGTATCCATATTTCTCTTGCTTTACCTCATGTAATTTTCATGAGGCATTATGCGAATTTTATGCAATACTTAACCTCCAGGTCACTGTTTTATAATAATTTCATAAAACACAACAATAATAAGCTAGCAGTGAAATATGAAATGCTATCGCAGTTGTGACAGACGCTAAAGTTTTAGGGTTGAAATCCTCTGGATAGCTGCTCTCGTTTAGATGATTGTCAAAGTTTGTCAGATTGAGTACATTTGTTGGAATATTTCTCTGAAAGAGGGTTTTAATTTGGAAGTGATAAAATAACGACCACCTCTACCGTTGTATATATTGTACAGAAACCATTATACGAGTATTAGCCAGTAGTGTTAACAAGTTTACACCGGAATCATAGACACGTTTTCAGATTTATGTTGGTTTCTACTTTCTATCTTTATTTATTTTCTTTAGATTAATTTGTAAATAGCTCAAATGGTTGTAACTATATTCCTAAAAACTAACGGAGTTGCAAAATAGAACATTATATTAAAACTTTTTCATCTTAACCTAAGTTCCAAGTACACAAAAATTAGGATTTTTTAACAGAATCCGTCAAAAGGCAGGTTATACACGATAGTTTTAGTAATTAAGGCTATCAACATACAAAGTAACATAATATATTATAGTGTATTTTAAATCGTGTTTGTAAAGTTTGTTAAATTAATTTCCGATTTGATATGAAACATAATATATTTCTTTCCAAAATGGAGAAAATAATTATTGCTTCTTTAAAATTATGTAATTCGTTAAATTATTTTCTAAGTTTTTGAATGATAATGGCAATGAGATAAAGATTACATTAATATAAATTTGTTTCAGAAACCGCTTTGAAAGGACTTCTTCCAAAAGATGGCGTGGCAGTATTCGACGTATCATCGCAGCTTCTATTTGTGAGTGAAAACTGTTAATATTGATTTACACGTACGACAACGAGACAATATTGCAGCGACAATCAAAGACTATATAAATACTACGTAATGAGAGGCGGGTCTTACATAGATACATAGAAAACCTGAATTTTGTATGAAGTTTAGCTTAAATGACACAAGACACTTGACAAATAGGTATAACTCATCTAATTTGAAAGTAAGTCTAAAGGCATTCAGATTTAAGGCAACTAGTTTCATATGATTTAGGTGAATAAAGACATAGCAAACTTAATTCTTTTATTTTTTTATACTCGTATAAATACAATACTTTGTCAAAGTTTTGGCGCCATCGAGAGAAAAGATGGTCGAAGTTTTTTCATAATTATTGAATTTCCTATTAATATTGAGTGAAATTGTGAAAGTGAAAGTGCACAAATGAAATAATCATAAAGAAATTATTAGCGTATCGTATATTTTCTCGTTGCCGCCAAATCTCGTTACATGAGCTTGTGTAAAAAGGCCACCGCTTTACCCAAAAGCCTGACATGACTTACTGACGACTTACGACTGATGACTAATTAAAATTAATTGAAATTGATATAAAATTTGATGCAAATTTCTACTTGACTAATGGCTAAATACTAACGTGAAGGCCAAGACTTAAAGAAAGAGTAAGAGTACTTTGTCAAACAGTGCAAAGACAGTGGTTATTTTTAACTGTTTTGAACAGTGTCGTTGTAATTTTATGTAGTTGAGTTGCTGCAGCCGTAAAATATTATGGATGTAGTTGTATTGTGGTTAGAGTTTCTTACGACGGAACGAAGTTAACATGCACAGACAGTTCGACACCAGCTTTTTGCACAATGTCTGAGATATGGCACGTATAAATAATGTAATGGCGGTAATACACGGGGTTAACAAAGACAATCCACACAAATGGGTAACAGCAAAATGTAGTCCATGTGAATTGTACTGGATTGTTTTTTCAATACGAATCGCGCGCCATCCTAAGTGGTTGTAGTTGTCGTGTCATTGTCGAATGTGAGAATTAAGGCTACACTTCATCGGCATTACCATGATTTTACAGCGCTATACTCGCTAGCGTTTATGTAAATTATTTGTTTGAAAACTTTGAACAGTACCTCTAAAATAGATTTCGTTACGTAAATAACTGAGCGTTCTATATAGCAACTCATGGTGAAGGCTTTAACTGCTTCAAAATTCCAAAATTCAAATAGATTTAATTACGTAGTTCTATACAAAGATTCTTGTAACGCGTCTATACATTTCTAAAAATTACTACCGGATCGAAACGCGGCCACTCACTGAGAAGATCCGGCGCAAGAAACTCAGCAGGCTTGTCTTATTCCTCATAAATCTAATTTACAAAAATGTTTTCCATTTATAATTAATGTGTAGAGATTAGTATAAGGAGCAGTTAATTCCAAGCATTTCTGTCTTGTTTATAATAACTCTTACCATACAACTTAATTTTAACATTTTTTTAAAATTTATTAAATGAACTTGTAGCATGAACATCTATTAACTACCTAAAAGTTAATTCGAATCTCGTGGTAACAAGAAATTTTCTTGACCTTGAATTGGACTTAACTTCCAAGATTAATTTCCATACATATTTATGTATGCAAATCATAATGCGCCAGTACCGTATCTGCGATTTCTATGTTTTTATCTTTCGGGTAGTTGACATGTGTGATATCACTTGATTTGTTTTTATCCGCTTATGAAAAAGTGGAGGATCTCAATTTGTATTTACGTCTCTTTTTGTGTCTTTATTTCGCAAATACTAGGCCAAAGCGAACAGATTTTGATAGTTCTTTTTTCGAAATGTGGATTGTAATCATAATGTGTGTTGTGGTCCCCCATAAATTTGGTCACGATCTGGAAAATGGTTTGATAGTTATACCAAATTAATATTATATATTTTAAGTATAGCTCAAGAAGCAGAAGAGGGGTCGTTGTAAAAATTATACAAAACCACCTTGAACAAAGCTGATCGAGCGATCCGAGTAATCGAGGTGGTTTTTAGCTACATTAGGAGTATATTTTGTAAATAATAAAATGTTTTTTTAAATATCATTTTATTTTTAATTTTATTTTTACTATCGTTGGCCGAGAGGTAACTTACACGCCAAACTCCACCAACCAACCGCAAGGATCAGGTTCAATTCCCGAGGAAGGCATTGGTGTGACGAACATAAATGTTTTTATTTTCGGTTCTGGGTGTTTATTAAATTTGTACTGGTAGCTATTTATTTATTTCTATGTATTAGTATGTATACCATCTATAACACAAGCATATAATTTGTTTACATTTTGGGTTTGATCAACTTGTGTCATTTGTCTAGGGATATATTTATAGTTATAAATAGGGATATATAATCAGAACAAAAGTAAAGTATCTTCAGGCCATATCCCTGAATTGGTGGGCAAAGGCACAACGAAGGCTAGCTGAAGACACTAAATCCCGCTTTACAAGCCTATCACGAACGGGGCACATATCCAATGCCGGGCAACGATATTTTTATAAGAAAATTTAAAACAAACATTTTCTATTTTCATTTTTATTGCCAGACCCGGGGATTGCAGCCAGGACCTAAAGAAGTTAAGTCTGATTCTAGAACGCTAGGACATAGAGGTGATTAAATAGAACAATTAAAAGTTTATTAGATTTTTGTCATTGGCAGGAGCTAAACCCTCAACCACCGCGACGGTACACGATCCTCGATCGCATTTGCAATTTTTCAGTCCCTGTTAAAAAAGTTGTTTTATGTGACGAATTTCATACTTCCAGATAACCTATCCTGCTTCACACATGGCTGCAGCACAGGTTGGGTGTCTGGAGTCCTCGGGAATGAGGCTCTGACTGGAGGAGCCTGGCTGGCAGCATTACCCTGCCTTGTGGCTCTGCCTGCCGCTCCCATGTTCGCAATCCTGGCAGATGTTCGAGGAAGAAAAGCTGGTGCTTTGTGTATATGCGTTAGTTTTCTTGTGAGTATGCTGTCCATCATAGCTATCATAACCCTGTCTCTTTATCGTCAGTCCTCGCAATTGCTGTGTGAACCTTAAAGTCTAAGACAAATAGATCAATCTGAGTTGAATACAAATAAAATAGAGTGATGTTTTCTTAATCTTAATAATATATAATAAGGATTCCAGACGGTTGTCAACACTGGTTGTAAGTATTAGTTTCTATGCAACGTATTCAATTAGTAATTAATTCCAAGGATTTCTGTCTTCTAAATATTCTGAACTCTTATAATAACCCTTACCATACATCTTAATTTTAATACATTTTTTAAATTTATTAAATGGTAAGTCTTTAATATGCTCGGGAAGGTAAGGCAAGGTTAAACAATAGTCGGAAGATGAAAACAAAGTTTCCTACAAGGTTACTTTTGATGGGAGGTGAATTCACAACCGTCTGGAGCGTCTTATTATTTAGATAATAAAATATGGTATTTGGAAGATTTTGTCAAGGATTTATTAAAGATGCAGTTTTTATCTACAGATAAGTTGGTCACTAGCAGCATGGTGTGGTGCACGAGGGGTTTGGGCGGCGCGGGTGGCAGCGGGGGCGGGCGGAGCAGGAGCTCTGGCGCTATCACCACTGTATTGTGCCGAGATCGCGCCCAAGACCAAAGGACTGGCGGCCATGCCATCGTTGGCTTGCAGGTTCGCCTAGCTTTAGATAAATCTACTAGTATCATAGAGTAACGTGACGTTTTTGAGCGGCCAAGGCGTCATAAGGATTTTAGCGCATTCTCCAATGTATATAGTTTGTACCTACAAATAGTGGGATTTTTTACTGTCAGTACCTGCAGCTCCTTCTTTGTTTAGAAAACAGTAAACGTTTCAGAGCATAAATATAAAATCGAAGTTTTTTTAATGATATTGGGAGGCAAACAAGCAGACGGATTTCCTGATAGTAAGAAGTTCACGTCGCCGAGAGACACCAAAGGTGGAAATGGTGCCTTGCCAACCTTGGGCCGGAATGTTAGGCCTCGAGCAAAAGTAAGTTTACCGGCTATCTTACCCTCCGAACCGGAACACGTCAACGGGAAGCGCTGACATTATGGCGGCAGGAATAGGTAAGGCCGTGGTACCAATCCTGGCTATAATTATAAAGAGATTTTCATTTCACTTCTACACTTTCCATCACATGCATCTAAGTAGATCAGTTTATAATACCCTGACTTGACATTTTCTAAGGAAAGAGTAAAGTAATAATATAAGAGAAGCCTTACAAATGCATATTTTCTCTCCCCGTACATATATATCATGACCAAATTTTCTTTATTTTTCAGCTGCGGCATATTGTTTGCGTTTCTGGCAGGAGGCTTGATGTCTGCCCATGCACTGTCTTTAACAATGGCGGTCCCTCCAGCTATACTTCTTATTTCACTCTTCTGGCTGCCAGAGACACCGTCTTTCCTTATAAATATTGGAAAAATACAGGTGATTGGGTACTTTATCTCTATATTACCCGGGACACAAAAAACTATGTACATGTCGTAACGTCTTTCGCACATTTCAATACAAACGGCTAGTTATCATATCCAGTTTATGTTCTTAATATCAAATAAGGTTCATTTGCATAATCTTGGGTTAAATATGCTATCAGAGCTAGTGTGTAAAATATCGTTAAATTATCTTATACTAGACGATTTATCATATTATTACGCTTAATCTTAATTAAATCGTAATAATAATAATAATAATACGTACAGCAAAAAACTATGGAAAATTGCGCTGACGAAGGAGTATGAAATTTGGCACACTTTTAGTTTATGTGTAGGAGAAATGCAGAACGTTTATATTTTTCAATAATAATGCTTATAAAATGCATTAAATCAATAAATAAAACATTACACATACTACCATGCATTTGATATTATACACAAACAAAAATATTAATTACGATATAAGATAACAGATGGCGCATAAACTATATTTGTAATGTTTGGAAACAAAGTAGTTTTTATTGATAAATGAAGATGGCATTTTTATACCATCTATAGCCACAAATTATATTACTTGAACATGATATTTTAGTTATTTATTTTAAATGACTTATGAATTTGAAAATTTAATGTTGTCGAATTTAGACCACAGGGTGACTACTAGTTTTATGAAAACCGTTGCTGCTCCGAAACATTACATTTTAGACCGTATAAAAATTAATAAGTATAAGTATTTTTCAGGAAGCCGCTAAAATAATGTGTTGGTTCGATGGATCAGACTTCAGAGAAGATTTGACAGATGTGATCGAACAACAAGAGGTTCGAATACGGATATCAGAAGGATACAGCAGGAGGGAGATGATGAGGCGACAAGATTCGGACACGTTCCAACCTATGTTGAAGAGGAGTAGTGGACTGGAATCAAATTCTGAACCAGTGAAAAAGGAAAGGTCCACTTGTAGGCGTCTATGTAAGTGATTTAAAAAGATTTTATGTATAATTATAAGATATTGCCTGCGACTTTATTGAAATGATTTTTCGTCTTTAGTGATGGAAATCAAATTTTTTTACGCAGTAAAAGGTATTCTTAATGTTGAGTCTGGTTACGAGCTCCTACTAGTTGTTTGCTACGAAATCCGTCCAGTAGTCTTAGTGTGAAAATGGAACAGACAAATAGTCAAAAAATTCTCCTTCTGGTCTCTTTTGCTCCTTTTTTATTTATTTTTTATATAGAAGAGGAGGCAAACGAGCAAGTGGGTCATCTGATGGAAAGCGATCACCTCCGCCCACGGACATCCGCAACACCAGGAGTATCACAGATGCGTTGACGACCTTTAAGGAATGAGTACTCTCTTCTAAAAGGTCTATAATGTCGAGAAATGTAATAACTTTGACATGTCTTTGTGTGTAAGGTATGTGTGTGTCTGTCTGTGGCAATTTTTGAACGGAAGGACCGATTTGGATGTAGTTTTATTTGTTTGAAAGCTGACATGATTGAGTTGGTTCTTAGTCATATTTTACATACATATTTTGTAGGAGGCTCCTTGAATATTTTTAATTTTAGAATTATTGTTGTATGTATTCCTATTTTAGAAAGTTCTATTTACGTGGACTCAGGCGACGCACCTCTTGAAGAGTCTGGCGTCATAACCAGTATTATAAAACATATATCTAACGCCACAACGACAACTTCAGTTACGCTTTGCGCTATATGAGCCTCAAATTAACGTTTTAAGTTCTAATTTTGACTGAATAAATTGGGCTTACTCGCTCAGCACAATATGACTTTTTGCTCGACATAGTAAGGTTCAAGTTTGCTTGCATTTTGTACATTATGTTGTCTTCTGTTCGAAGCACTGCTAACAACAAACAAACAAACAAATATCTCTGGACAAGTTACAGAAATTGAATCTAACCCCAAATAAAGCAAATTATATGCTTATATTATGGGTGATAGTCAACGATACCAATACATAGAAATACTTAAATAGATAACCAGAATAAATTTAATAAACACCCAGACCCAGAAATGCAGACATCTAAATGTTCATCTCATAAATGTCGGAATTGAACCCGAGCCTCGCGGTTAGTCGGTGTAGTTAGGCGTGAACGCTTGCCACTCGACCAACGAGGCGGTTTGTGGACATGCTGCATGCTTCTGTGATTCAGCTAGGAGTGTTGCAGTTGTAATAACTTTAGAGCCGCAATCTTTATTGCAAACAAATATTTTTCAGTTTGCGACCGCAGCAGTCAGCGCGCTCTGGTGTCATGCTGCGTGGTGCTGTGTGCTGCTGTTGGCAGTGGAGCTGGTGCAGTTAATAGCTTTGCTGCCGCAGTCCTCAGACATTCAGCACACCAAGTGCCGCAGCTCAACATTACAGCTTACAACTTTACCATTTACAATGGGTAAATATACGTGGAAATACATAGTGTCACGCTAGTTTACGCATTAAAACAGCGAGATCAGAGAGAAAGTGGTATTGAAAAAAGCGTATTGAAATAACTATGAGAAAATAATGTGGAAATAGCACATGAAATATTGACAAAACACATGTACAATGCGAAAGTGTGTGATTGCGATATAGGTGTCAGGGAATACCTAGGTTGACATTTCACGACCAAATCGCTCGAATTTTACCCAAAGGCAGTATCAAGTTTCTGTAACCGGCGTGTTGGTATGAAAATAGTAATGAATGGGAAGGAAACTAGGCAGATCTGCAAGGATAATGCTTCTTGGCATTCGATATACTTTCAATTTTCACGCAAATTTCCTTACGGGTTAGGTAAGCTTTGCGTTAAATATGAATGACGAATGTGTTTGTAATAATAATATTTTTTTGATTTCCGTTTACGTTATATATGTCATGTAAAATAGTGGACAAGTAGCACCCCTTTTGGTCACTTATAGCTACCCACACACGTTACTACTGCATCTTTTATCTTAAGGACTGGAATCTTAAGCTATTTTGATTTAGGTTTTTTATTAGCCTTCCGCTACAAAACGACGGACGCTATGATGGCAGGACTAAGCTAAGTGGATACCAATAAGAGCAGGCTGTTGCATACTCTATCACCTAGTAAATCTTATTTTTGACTCAAGTGACATTAGTTAAGATATCAAGTGGTTACAAATTATATAAAGCCCTAAATCTACTGCTTTCTTTTCATAATTAACCTTAAGTATATTAGAATTTGCAGAATCTACAAACTTGTCCTCACTAACTTGGAATCTAAATCTCATTTTAGTTTTACCGAGAATACCTAAATACCCACGGAGTCATTTACGTTAATTCTGGAAATTCACAAAAAAATTGGCAAGCTGAAGTACAGGCTTGTCAATTTTTTCCATCATAACGTGACGTGTTCTGTTGTGGATGATAGGGTACCTTGCCAGTTATAATACACCTCGTAATAGACCTTGGTCATAAGAGAGTAACGCACTAGTATCACAAGACGTAGATTCTTTGCTACTGAAGAATTTACGTGAAGTAGCTAATCTATCTTTACTTAAATCTACTGAAGAGTGATTACTATAGATACGTTAAAGATATTTAGAAGAAAAGGTGCCGGTGACTAAAAAGGGGCAGTAGATCACATTTTTAGCATTTTTATTTTTTTTTATTATTTATTTTTGTTATCTGTCTGTACCATGACCGCGACTTATGCAAAATTTATTGGACCGATTATTACGAAATTTGACTCATAAAGTACCTACAATTTTATGAACCTAGAAAGGTTATAAGATACATTTTGTCCCGTTCACTAAAGGGGTTCCTGTAGGAGAGCGGTAAAGCCAAAATACAATAAGGGCTATAAATTGTTAACGCATAGTCCGATTTAATTTATTCGTTTTATGATTTGTAGTATGTGCTTTAGAGTGTCCCATAATTTTTACCAAGTCAAGTTTAGTAGCTTAGAAATACAGACATTACACACAGTATAAAATGACCAAGCAATGATATCCGAATTGTAGACAAACATTTGAGGGTCATCTTTCATTTGCAAACATATTTACGGCAACGCCACTCCGGTAGAGATTATCAAGGGCCAAATAAACAAAGGTTGCAGAGTCGGCTAGTTCCCTATATAAATATTTCAGGACCGCTCCACGTGCAATTTTTGAATCTTCTGAAGCTGGTTCCATGTTGTGCGGCACCGCACTAGTGCTGGGGGCTGCTGTCGCCACTGTCACTGTCGATAAAGTTGGACGAAAGGTTAGTTAGAATGAACCTACATTATATTACATAGAGTTAAGCAATCTTATATATAAAATTTTCGTGTCACAGTGTTAGTTTTCGTACTTCTCCGAAACAGCTTAACCGATTTTCACTAAATTTTACATGCATATTCAGTAGGTCTGAGAATCGGCTACTATTTATTTTTCATACCCTTAAGTGATAAAGGGTGACGCACTCCAATTTTTTGACTAAAATCACATTAAAAGAACAACGTTTGCCGGGTCAAATAGTATGGCGCTATAAAACAGCGGACAAGAGATCGGCTCTATAAATTGTCAAATAACCTTGTGTTGGACATCAGATGGTTGAAATGGTATTACAACTTGTTTCTAATGCGAGGTTTCTTAAACCGCCTGTGGAAATATACTGGCTGTCCTTTTTTCCAGTCTGAAATACGACAGAGGCCAACACCCATATTAAGATAGCGGTATGTAGCTAAGGTGGTAATTCCAACACAGGCGCGTCTGTCTGTAGGCCACGATTATCTCTTACCATCAGGAGAACCGTGTGATTATTCCTAACACATGAAAATAAATCATCGTTCGATTCTTTACTTTCCATCAGGTGGGCTGTGGTTCACTACGTTATATTAAAACAGTGAGGTGAGGTATGGATTTATCCATATAATGCTCCTAACGTTCTTCAGTGTTAGCCCACTCCAACAAACAGACTAAAACTCATGGAATATCAACATGTACGTTTACAGTGTAACTTAATTAATGTAAGACATTTTCAATGTTTATTTCAGACATTACTGCTGTTATCCTGTTCGGGTATAGCTTTTGGGCTGACAATTTTAGGGGTGTACTGCGACCCTCATCTTCGACTGCATTCCTGGTACTCGCACCGATTGTGGCCTTATAAAAAAATCGGTCTTAAAGAAAAATCTATACGTGAAAGAATAGAAATGCCGGAAAATATCACTATGTATAATGTAACTTACGATACTGGGAGACCATGGCATCGAATTGGTGAAGAATTTTACAATGTGTCAAATGAATCTGATTGGTCCGTAAAATTAGAAGAGAAGGAAGAAACAATATGGCTGCCCGTATTAATCTTGTCCTCAGTACTATTTTTATATAACATAGGACTAGGTTCAGTGCCTTATGTATTAATATCGGAATTGTTTTCTGTAAATGTAAGTATATTGTTTTGAACTGTAACAAATTAGTTATCTCCATATTTCATTATTGACTTATCAGAAGCTTAAGTATTTGAACTTAAAATCTTCTTTTGTTTATGAATCCGTAGAGAAAAATACATACACGCATAAAAGTAAATAATAAAAACTTTCCAGAATAAGCAAGAAAATATCATAAAATTCAATAGGTAAATGAAGTTTACATTAAAAAAAAGACATTTATTTTTATGTGAAAACTTATACCTATGTTATTGAAATTAAATAGACCAATTAAATAGTAGATTGAATAATGTAATTATTTAACTATATTTCTAAATTAAACATTTAATTAAATTACTTTCAACATTTTCAGATACGAGGTCTCGCTTCCAGCTTCCTAATATCCTGGATGTGGCTCAGTAATTTCATATTATTGAGATACTTCGGTTCATTTGCATTTTCATTTGGCCTTCACGCAACTTACTACTTGTGTGCTGCTACCACTATCACAGGAGCATTGTACATTTACTTAGTGTTGCCAGAGTCTAAAGGAAAAACACAAAGTCAAATTGAAGAGGAGTTATCAGGGCCCTGGCTTTTACACAGAAAAGCAAAAAAAGCAGAACGATGACAGTCAAAGCCTGGAGTTTTTACGGTCGAAGATAGAAACTCCAGATTGGAAACGGACTAAATAGATGCAAAAGTTAGTACTGACTGAGTACTAAATTGTTAATCTCAAAAGTTGCCAATGGCTATGATGCGTGTTACAAGTATATGCGTAGGCATATTGCTAAGTACTAATAGGGTACATAAGGTATGCTTATATTAATGTGTAAAACTGTTTGACGTGTTTTCTTCAATGTATTGATGACAGGGGTATTTTAATGCCTGAATTCGGGCATGTGCTTAATAATAGCAACAAAAACAACAATTGTTTTAATCGAAGCTACAAAGCAGGGAAACTAAACAGAGTGATTAGTGAATGCCATGTGGGACAAATGTTAAAACATAATTTTAAATCGATTAATGCTAGATATACAAATCTTGCCCCAAATATAGATATCTTCAATGTATGCATCCTAGCCCTGCAAACTAGAAAACGAATAAAACATTTGCCCTACTGCGGTGGTTTCAAGGCTCGCTTGATCCTTATGGCTTCCGCTTACTCGCGTTGATCGCAGGTAACGTGCTTCGCGTTACTCATATAATTTAGCCCGCAAGCGCGCACACTCGGCGGATTGCTCAAACATTTAACGCGCAAAATGACACCCGCTTCATATGTGTACTTAATTTGGCGGAGGCCTGAAGGATTTTGAATTTTATGTTGTACCAATATGTTTTGCATAAATTTCCTCTAAAGAATTTTTAACACATTTAACAATTTGCCACAATAAATATTGAGTAATTTATTAGTAATCATATACTGGGAAACTGATTCCACCAATAAATTGTCTTCAGTACATCAAGTTCGAGATAGCGTCTAATCTGCGGATTCTTTCCACCAATTAAGCTATATTTATGTCGCATACTACGTTTCCGTGGTGCGCGCACATGTTTCGTAACTCGTCGTGTTCAACATTTAATAAAAAATAGTCGATTCCTTGTTCTGGAGAGAAGTGTATGAAAATTGGGTGACATGTTGTCCTGTTTCATACAACAGTGTTATTTATAGTAGACAACATCCCAAGTTTCGTACATTTTAATCGACAATAATCATTAAATAATTTAACAAAAAATTCAAACATTAGACGACTCGGTAATTTTGTACATGCATAAACTTAATAGTGATGTATTGGAATTAATATTTACTTACAAGTATATTTTATTTATTACGTACAAATTACTTTTTTAATAAAGTGTGTGGTTACATAGTATGTACTCGTATGTAATTATCTGTATTTAATATTAAAATTAATCAATAAATAAAATAACACTATGTTTTAAAGTAATCGTTATATTAAAATTACAAGCCAAGTTGTTTAGTTTTTAACAATTTACTAGGTTAACTCACTAAACCATTATATTTTTCTTTAACGGTAAATGAAAATCTAATTTTGTTCAAATCTTTGGTTACATAAAATCTACAAAGCCAAGAAATGCAACAAACCGTTTTCATCAATAAAAGCACATTCAAATTGGGATTAATTCTATGCTGTCATTTAGTTGACAAACTGTCATTTAGTTTTCAAAACTTTATGAATAATGGAAAATTCCCATCATTTCTAAACATATCTCTCTAAAACTGCACAATTTTTACAAAATAGAAGTCCCAATCAACATTTTATGACTTTATTTCATTATGAATGGAACTCGTTATACTTATAATATTAAATATGTTGGTACAATAAGAAATATTATGGAATATTTAAAACAAAAAATATAATAACAAATTTTCTGTTTAGGTTATATGATCTTTACGTTGCATTCTTTTTGACGTTACTATAAATCCTGCATTTAATTTCAATTACTTTTAATGTATCAACTTGCACCACTTTATCTATATTCATTATTATTTGTACTATCAGCATGCTATCATGTCCGGTTTGACGTTTTTGACACATAACTAAACATTTATGTTATTTTTGTTCGACTGAAACCATTTAATTAGCAACTATTTTGCCATACCAGTCGTAAATAAAATCATATTTACGACTCGCATTTGGTTATACTTTTCGATATTAAATTGACCTACACATCATTATTGCAATGTGTCAAACCGGTCATAATAGCGTGCCGCTAGTATACAAATAAAATATTTTTCCAAATTTTAATGAAAGAAACATTTTTAAGTCGGAGATGATTTGAATCTAAGACTACATGATTTGAATCTGCATCTGTTCAGCTTTCGCTGTTTCTCGCAATGCTTGTTTCTGTGCTCTCGCAGCATTAGAGTTGCTGAAGATTCAATTTCTATAGTGAAGTTTCTAGTTAGGAACTAGCCTACCAATTACGTTGGTGGCTACACAGTTCTCAGTAAAAATATGAAATAAGTATATCATTGCAGATGAAATTTACATTTGATACATGACAAACTTTTGATTCTTATAAATAAATCTAAAAAAAAAATATTTTTATAAATAAATCTATTAGATAAAAGTTTTTCTTTCTTTAAAATCTGTGAAAATTTATTCCAAGCATGGTATAAGTGCTAAAATTAAAATATCTTTAAACGATTTAAATAAATATAATTAGTAAAATAAGTGTACGTTTACTTTTTAAAAAAATAGTGTATTCTGTGACTTGCTACCTTTTAAAAAATGTAATACTTCGTTTATTCCGTAATTAGATACTATAAACTAATTTTTATTCGTAAAGAAAGGATTCATCCATTACGCTTTCTTTGTTAAATGTGAAAAAAAAGTTGTTCATCATCCCACTAGCTAACTGCCAGTTTATTATGTGGTAGGTATCAGAGTTTTTGATTAATTCTGCGATTGTACATTTATTACATTTTGAACTGTGTTAGAAAGTTCAAACTTTGCCATTAGATTAGTTTTTAAATATCATTTTGATGTTTTAAATAAGCACAAAGAGATAGCTATAGATATAATGAACAATCATACATTTTATATATGTAATATTGTTGTGTCAATTAATTTTAGGGAATTTTAAAAGTCGATGTTGTCAAAATATATTATTGTAGTTTTGTATAAATATATAAAGTGGCATTTCAATACCTTTGGATAAAAATCTTTATTATATTTATATTTATATTGCTGTGCTATATTTTTGCTATTTAAAAAAAGTATCTTTACGTCCATATCCCCGAAGATGTGGGCAGAGGCACAACCAAGGTACCTACGACTTGCCGAAGACAGTAAGTCCCACAAGTTTGCCAACTATCACAGTTGGCAAATTTATCGCCAACCGGACATTAATATAATCCTGGGCTAATCTATTTTTATTAGAATATTGAAAATATGCATTTTCTTTTTTTATTTTGTTGCCCGACCTGGGAATGGAACTCGGGGCATTTTAATAATTTTATTTATATATCTAAAACTTGTACTACTTGAATTTTATGTCAATTTTAAATATATCATAATATATAATGTAAATTTGAAGTTGAATATATTAATATTTAATGCGCTTTTTTCTTATCCCTAAGGAATCTGTTTGCTTGTTTGCTTCAAATGTTTTATATAAAAATACAAACAAGGCAGCATTAAAGCAAAGTAAAATGTTATTTGCGTAAATATATCTATGAAAGGTTCAAATTGTTATTTAAAAACATATCACAGTATTCGCGAAAAAACGCAAGTTATTTTACAACATGTCTTTTAAGAAATATATTGCGGTCAGTAGCCTAACTTTAAGACATATATTTATTGTTTTTTTTAATAAACAAAGAGTGAATAGATTTAAGACACAAGACTATGCTGGTTCACCTCACGTATATAAAACTTTCCAAAATTATCTCATTTTATATTTAAATAATTTTATCAGAAAGTATTGAAATGGTCTCTTAATTTACCTAAATGTTAAATGTACCTGTTAAAGTGTGCATTGTAAATATATGCATGTGAATTGTTCGTGATTTGCAAATGGTGTGTGAACTTACAAAATATCAAACTGAATTTATAACATGTGTTGATAAGATCTCTTTATTAGACTTAGATAATTTACATAGGCTGCAGACGCTGACCAACTTAAAAGCAACAATAAAAATTTAAATTTTCTCGAATTTAAGTTCAATATTTATGACGAAATATTTGTTTCCTTCTTTTGTACGATTTTTACTTTTAAAGAGTTGCAAATACTTAGCTTACATTTTTCTTGTTTTTCATAGACCATAATTGTTCATTTACATTGGTACTGGTCTCATAAACTTTCTTTTAAGATATGTGACGACACCTACTAGATAGTAAAGTATCTTCACGCCCATATCCCCGAAGAGGTAGGCAGAGGTACAACCAAGGCACCCACGACTAGCCGAAGACACTAAGTCCGACAATGTTATAGGTGGTAAGCCTATCGCCAACCGGGCACATTTCCAATCCCGATCAACATTTTTTTATTAGATTGGCTTATCCGGGATTCGAACCCGGGACCTCATGCAGTCAAGTCCAACACCCGGACCACTAGACCACAGAGGCGATGTTTCAGATTATTTGCGTAGCACTCTAAAATATCTACTGTCCAGAAAGTCCTTAAATTAATCTGATATGAACAACCAAAACGTTTTGCAAATGAAAACAATTCACTACCAAGAATTTACAACCTTTTGATAAACAATACGCTAAAATCAGAAACTGTCAACATGATACGGTATACCTATTCACTACTCGTAACTATTCAATAATCTGTGCTTAAGTATTATTAAATTAGCAAAAGCCGTATCTATTTTTATCTCCCCCAGAAAATGAAATACGCCAATTTTTCGCGGGCACAATCCACACTAATATTATAAATGCGAAAGTAACTCTTTCTTTCTGTCTGTCTGACTGTTACCTTTTCACGCCTAAACCCCTAACCAATTTTGCTTAAATTTGGTATGTAGATAGTTTGCATTCATGAGAAGGACATAGGCATATTATTTTTTGGAAATTCAACCCCTAAAAGGGTTAAAAGGGTTGGCAAAGTTTGTATGAGAAAAATAATTTTATTGCATATTTTTGCATGAAACTTTGAATTAATGCTTTTTAGTACAAATGATGAAACACGTATTTCAGGATTTTTCGAAATTCACCCCCATTGGGGGTTAAAGGGCCACCCCCTTAAGTTTGTATGAGAAATTTAATACTATTGAAATATTTTGCGTGACACTGAAATAATGCTCTGCAATACAAAGTATGAGATACATATCTAAACGTTTTTTGAAAATCAACCCCTATGGGTGGCACAATTTGCGTAGGAAAAATATTTAACAGTAATTTTTACTATAAGTCCATAACAATGAACCACGTACATCAGTTTATCATTAACGATAAACACCCAAAGGAATTATGATGCACATAGTTTCAAAATTGGTTAAAAATCCCTACTAATATTATAAATGCGAAAGTAACTCTGTCTGTCTGTCTGCCTGTCTGTTAGGCTTTCACGCCTAAGCCAGTGAACCGATTTTGATGAAATTTGGTACAGAGATAGAATATACTCTGAGGAACAACATAGGCTACTTTTTATTGCAAAAAATAGGGGAGAATGGCTAAAAAGAGGGGATGACTGTTCATATGTAAATTCGTCATTTTTAAAGCTGTAACAGTGAAACTTTGTATTTACACACTTTATGATTAACGAAAGATACTTTTAGAATTTATTTTATTTGCATTTAGAACCATACTTTTTATCACTAAAAATGAGGGAGAGTGGGTAAAAAGAGTTGATGAATGTTCGTATGGAAAACCGTCATTTTTGAAGATATAACTGTGAAACTTTGAATTCAGACACTTTATTAGGAATGAAAGAACATAGGCTACTTTTTATAGCGAAAATTGGGGTAAAAACAGGTGATGAATGTTAGTATGGAAAATCGTCATTTCTGAAAATATGACAGTGAAACTTTGTATTTAGACACTTAATGAGGAACGAAAGAACATACTTTTAATAGCGATTATTTAATCAAAAGTATACTTATCACCCTTATTATAAAAGAATATAAACATGGCAACGTGAAAAACTAAGTCATCGCTAAATGTGTTTAGTAAAGCCAAATCAATGTTTCAGATTTTTCTCTTAAAAAAATGAACCATACTCGCCTTTTATGACTAAGTTGGTATGAAAGCAAGTCGTCTATAATTTTTTGTAAGAGCTCGGAACCAAAGTTATATATTATCTACTAGCTGCTATCCGCGGCTTTGCTTTGCTTTGAAATTTTAAGATGAAAAACGGCCTACGTCCTTCTTTAAACTTTAATCTATTTATATTTAAATATCATCTAAAAAGTATTACACGATGATGTTCTGGAAAGAAAAAAATTAAAAAGTAGTGCCTGAGCACAACCGTTCCATAAGGAGTCAACCACGCGCATACCACGCGTTTGTGTCGCGCGGACTTGAAACTATAGTGTCAACGTAGTGATTATATTATATTTGATAGTGTTATTTTAAAACTGCGATATCTCCTAAGATATTCATTCAAATCGAGTGATGTGAAATGCAATTTTGTTTTAAGTTAAATACTTGTGATGAATGACGTATTTTTTTGGATAAGAATGAACATTGTGTTTATGAAATAACCTTCGCAAATAATGCATTATTTTGAAACAAATTTATGATACATACATGATTTTTACGAAACTTTCACCGTTAACGCAGCACACGCTCTCAACAGGAAAAAATCACCCGATTTTAAAACATTTATCATTGGTGCTCCGCTCCTATTGATCTTAGCGTGATATAGCCTTCTTCAATAAATGGACTTTCTAACACTGAAAGTTCAAGCAAACAAACAATCAAACTCTTCAGCTTGTGACTAACAAGGACACGAATAGTTGAAATGTGGACAACATTTTGGTGTTCCTAATGTGTATTTTTTTAACAAAGCGCTGACAGACTGGTCCAAGACCACAACATTTTTATTTATTAAATAAAGCAAAATACGTATGCACATTGGATTTTGACATACTAATACACACTTACATAAAAATACCGTTGTGTAACAAAATCTTGATTTTACAGAGTACCTACTGAATTTTCACTACATTGTATAAAACAAAGTCGCGTTTCGCTGTTTGCCCCTATGTATACTTCGATCTTTAAAACTATGCAACGGATTTTGTTGCGGTTGTTTTGAACAGATAGAGCGATTTAAGAGGAAGGTATATATGTACATAGAAGTTTGTCTATTTATGCTGTGCTAGCATAAAAATAAATAACATACTATACCTTGCATAATTTATATTTTGTAGAACTCTGATTACTCTGATCTCTGATCTCTGTTATCTAGTACTCTGATCTGATACTGGTGTTTTAACAAAATTTTGGTAATTAGGTGTTTGTTAATGCTCGATGCTTCTTGCGGTTTTACTTGTACTTACTAACTTTTTAATGTATTTTCCGTGTTAATTCCAGAATTGTGGTTAGATTCAGTAATATAATCTAACATGTTATAGATTCTAAAAGTAAATATTTTGTAAAACAGTTTAAAAACCAAACATAGGATTAAGAAAGTAAAACATTTGTATTTAAGAATAGCACCAATGGAGATTTTTTATGTTATTCATAAATATTTTTAATACACATCACATATTTATTCATGTGTGTTCTTACAATTACGAGTATTACTTTGCAAACGCCTTACAAGCCGAGGAGTCTCCCAATTTGATTTAATTTTTTTAATACCTCAAAACCTTTGAGTGGAGCACTTATTTTAGATTATTTATTTTACATTTGAAATCTTGTGCTTTCCACTTTGTTCAATTTCAATTTTGATTCCATACATTTTTTAAATTTAAACAATAATGAAATCCATTCATTCATGCATTCATTTTAAAACAAAACTATTTTAGATTATAAGTATTTCATGTATCTAAATTATAATATGTACTTGTGGTGTGTATTTAAAATATCTACCAAAAAAAATAAGTTTTGGAACATTGCGTTTTTTTATCCGACTGTGGAATTAGTATCACTATTTATTTTAATTGTATATTCGTTTAACCGCTCTGTAGTTTTAAATGATTTGTTGAGATTTTATACATAGTTGTGGTAATTTTATTGTGCACAAACTAAAGTTATTTTAGATGCATGTTATCTTTTTCAACGCTTCTCGAATATCTTTTAAACAAATTTTCTTAGAATCGGTTTCGGCGTTTGAAGGTCTCAGCACCTTTTGCCTCACCGTCACCCAGGCGTCAACTTAACGTACGCACGTAACCAAACAGTATCAGCAGCTCCTGTACATATCAACTCGGCTACGGCTAAACGACACTGCGCTTACGGCTCGCCTACCACGATCCTGTTTCGAGGCGCGGCGATTACGTTACGATTCCGATTAGTGTGCGTTGCAGTATGGAGTTTCATACAAACAATAAAGAACGGCTCGAGTGAACGGATTCCTTTTCGAGTTAATGTGTGTGAGACCTTAAATGTGAAAACGTTAATAAGGTTGGCACTTTTGCATTTATTTTATGAAAGTGAAAGGATTTTGAACTTTTTGAGAATTCAAGTAATGAACATATTCTGTTATTTATATACCTAACCATGATCCAGGAGTCGGATAAAAAGTGTATATGTCGTAAAATCTAAGTTTTATATTTACACAACATTGTAACATAGAAAATTATATTTTGCTACATAACAAAATAAATGTTGGAAATATTTTGGTGTGAATATATAGTTAGAAAATACATTTTAACGCTGTTGTATATTATTTAATCCTGTTATTCATATCCTCATCAAAAACCTTACATATATGTACAGTAGTACTGTTTAAATTAAGCGCTCCGGCTATATTCGAAATCCGATATGGCATTGATTAATCAATGCAATACTTAAACGTCGAATACGGTTTGTTTTATCAATATCAACGTGAGATCTAAAATAAAATGTAGATTCATTGCTTGCATTCTCACAGATAGGAGACACGTATAATATCAACAGACATTGCTCTATTTGTTCCATCTTGAAAATAAGCTTTATGTGTAGACGAGCAATGTTCGTTGTACAGATAATATGACAACACTCCTAGCCGCCACATAGTTTTACTTTAGCGAGTTTTTTTCAAGCCAAACGCAGGTTATTGATATGAAAATAATATTTGCGCATAAATCATAGTACTTTCATACTGATAATTAACGCAATGCGTGCAAAATTATTCCCTAATTATTCCAAAATATCAAAGATGCACAAAGTTAATATTCAAAGAATGACTAAATTGTTGCTAATCTCGCGATTTTTTGCAACTTCACCGAGCTTTGTGGGCCGAGCAGAATGCTCAGCCCGAGACCTAAGGCCGTGATCTTAGGCCTAGAGCAAAAGCAAGTTTACCGGCTACATTACTCTCCGAACCGGAACACGTTAACAGCAAGCGTTGACGTTATGGCGGCAAGGTAGGTATAGTGGTGGTACCAATGCGTGCGAGTCACTGCGAAACTCTAGCACCTAGTAGGAAGTCACGGTATTAGTGACGGTAGGATTGCCGATGCTCACCTTTTACGAGCTGCCTGGCGAGAAGCTTGCCTCCCTTCATTCCAAAACTAAAAGACTACGCAGTTGAAATTTGGTAGGGAGATGACGTGTTCTTTGATGCATTTGATAGTTTTTACACTCAAATTACAAAAAAATAAGGATGGGTGATCCCTGTACATCAGCCTTTCCCAATGTGGGCGATAACGCCCCCTTGTGGGCGCTGGAAGCCTAGAGGGGGGCGGTATAAATCTTGAAAAAATGTTTTTTTTAAACTAGGCGCAACAAATATGTTATTGAGGTTATTGACAAGAAAAAAACGAGGGGGGGGGGCGCTACAAAACAACTGATTTTCAAAGTGGGCGTTACATGAAATAAGTTTGGGAACCTCTGCTGTACATGGAAATCAAACAAACATTAAAACAGCTTACGCTTACGAGCTGTTTATACATAGCTTTCAAAAATGAGATTGAGGTTCTCCTCCTCCTTCTACCTAGCCTACCGTGTGACAGACAGTCACTTCCAAAGTGGTAAAAAGGTGTACCTACACCTTTTTAAACGACACTTGTCTTTCTCCACATTACATTTTAATAAAGTGTTTAGTGTGAAGGTAAAATATCACCTGTTCCTCAACCATCATGAGGCCTTACAAATATTGATAAATTCTTCCATTTCGTTTTGACGTATAGTATCTATTTGGTTGTTAGTTATTGAGATAGTTTTAATAATAAGAAAAAATACAAAACTGTGTCAAAATGAAAATCAAATTTTAATGATGTCTTTATGTAAATTGACAAAAGCATTATGCGTATGCTTAAGACTCAAACACAGACTGACTCAAAAGAGAGGGGAATTCTAATTCTATCTTACTGATAAATTAGTAAATTTGGGCATTTACTAATTCTATTTATTTCTAGAAAATTGGGTTTTCTGCCTGTCCTACAAAAACAAAGTTAAACAAAAATACATATCAGATCAAAAGTTTGACCCTCGTCCAGCAAATGTATAGCAAAAGCAGAATCTCTTTTCCCTCATCATTATCATCATCGTCATAACTTCCCGCCAACTCCCGAGGCAGAGAGTATCGAGTGCCAAACCTGACGTTCCTGACAAACCTGTCTGGCTTCCTTCACATTCAAATATCTTTTTCCTGAGTCCCAAAAACATAAAAATATGAGTATTATGATTTTCTCAAATGAACAAAAACAGCAGTAGGTAGGTACTCTAAAAAAGTTCAGGTTTGGAGTTTCGCTAAGAATATGACCAACTACTAATTATACCTAGGTAGGTATAATTAGTAGTTGGTCATATACTTCATGCAAACCTGTATGTCATGTTACTTGGTGTGCAGTCTATTTACTCACATAGGGTTTTACGCTGAAACATAGGTATCCATAAAGCAATTTGGGATTTCATATTAAACCGCTTTGTTATTATCAATTAAATTATAAGAGTTTTATAACTCGATCTCGATTACGACAGTATTTATGTACAAAGCGTTTGTGAGCCTGTACTTGTGTTCCTACGAAAGCTTTGCAATACAAAAATATCGTAACATTTTTCCTTTTGTCTGTCTACTCCTTTGCTAAAGAAAAGCTGTCTGTTTTTCCACTTTTACTGTCTTTTTAGGGTTAATTTGACAATCGACCTCCGTCGCCGATGTGAACAATACTTGGCGTCTGTGTAATTATTATTCTTAACCATGCTATGTAATCTAAACATGGCCAGGCCTTCAGAAAAAACTAGAAGCTATTTCCGAGGGTTTGTTTACCTTTAAAAAATATAACTATCTTATGACAATCTTTCAAGAAGAACAATATATTATTTACTTTTTGAAGACATATAAGTAAAGGTGTAGTAGGACATGCAAATCTCTGTGTTACAGTACTTTTAAAGTATTGTAGGAGGACAAATAATTACAACGCTTACTGTAAATGGGTGGATATGGTATGGTTAACTCTTAAAGTAGAAATGGGAGGATGTCAAACTGAGTCCGTGTATTCAAAAGTTTACCAGAAACCCCACCCTTCTGACCAGAACCAGAGGAACGCAAAACATCATACAACGCTACCATTTCGTTCTGTTGTTATGTTAATATTCCAATGTTTCACCGCTGATAAATTTCTTGATACTATTTTAATAATCCTGTTTTTATCTTTCAATCTCGTATGAATATTATAGCTTTATATGTAAATCAAGCATTAACAAATTAAATTATCTCATAGATTATATTTACGCGTCATGTGTGTACAAGAGGCTTAAAAGTCACCATAAAATTGTTTCACTTTTCGTTGAAAACTAAGTTCTGTTACTCGTGTTTTAGAAAAGTCAACATGACTATCATTTACCAGGTTTTAGCAACATTTATCAGTAAGTATTTTATAACGTTATTCCCCTGTAATGTTCCACCATGCTATTCCGATCAGCTGAGTAGAACGCAGCTCGTAGTACAGGATTAAATATTAAGTCATTAGCAATAAGATAACTGGTGGTAAAGGTCTGTGCAACAATGTTCCCAGGGAAGGAATCCACCACCTTGCCTTTCGTGCTGCTATAATGACTATTCTATATTCCGGTCCGAATGGTAGAGTAGCTGGTAGACTTACGCCTCACCATACGGCAAAAGGACAGCGATGCACTTGTAAAACAATGGTGTTTATAGGCAACCGTTTTCTATTACCTTGTTTACTGAACTATCACATAAAAAGAAAGAGCTAAATTGTTTTATTGTTTAATCATTGTTTCTTAGCTGTGCCTATTTTAACAAGCACGTTTTTTAAAATTGCGAACAAAGCAGAAGATGACATACTAATGTAAAACTTTATTTTAATATTAATTAAAAATTTATAAGCAACCTAAAATGAGGTTGAGTAGGCATTAGTATAAAAACACTTTCAAAAATTGAGAACTGCTTGACTGCTTTTAATGGTTTTTGATATGTTGGATTCACCGTGGCCTCAAAAACACATTTACTTTTGAAAATTTCAACGGATGTACGATGCATTTTCCTTAACCTGTAGTGAGAAAATTTGTCGATACGTTTGCAGTTCAAAGCTTTTACCGCCGTATCAATAAACATACACTAAGTTAAGTTTTTTTTATGACATTGGAAGGCAAACAAGCAGACGGATTTCCTGATGTTAAGAAATTCACGTCGCCTAGAGACACCAAAGGTGGTAATGGTGCTTTGCCAACCTAAGTCCGGAATGTTAGGCCTCAAGCAAAGGTAAGTTTATGCTCGCCTTTTACGAGCTGCCTGGCAGGAAGGCAGATGATCTATTCTGCAAGCTCGGACCAACACGGGGATATATGTAAAGTAGAGATGGAGTAATATACATCGATGCTGATCTTTGAATTACAGATAATCCATGCCCGTATGTGGTTTAGTGAGAGTGTAAGGATCGATTAGCTTGACATTTAGTTCATATTTCCGAATGAAGGTTATTTGTTCGACCAAAACATCTTTAGAAAATTTATAAGTAAGTAAGTATAAGTATCTTCACGCCCATATCCCCGAAGACGTAGGTAGAGGCACAACCAGGGCACCCACGACTAGCCGAAGATACTGTCCCACAATGTGATAGGTGGCAAGCCTATCGCCAACTGGGCACATTTCCAATCCCGACCAACATTTTTTTTTATTAGAAAATTGGAAAAATTCAATTTTCTTTGTGTTGGCCGACCCGGGATTCGAACCCAGGACCTCATGCAGTCAAGTCCAACACCCGGACCGCTAGACCACAAAGACGAAATTTATTTTGTATGATTTAGTGTTTAATTTTAAAAGTTGCAAAAAAATATTGGAAGTAAATATTTTTTGAAATAAATTTTTCACCTGAGACCCTATAGACCTAATTTTAAATTTGCTGTCTTCAATACATATTATGAAACAAAGTCCCCCGCCGCGTCTGTCTGTCTCTCTGTTCGCAATTTACTCGAAAAGTACTAAACGGATTTTCATTCGGTTTTCAACAATAGATAGAACAATTCTTGAGAAAAGTTTTAGTGTATAGTAAGTTTATGTTTTATACAAACCAACGATATTACAACGATATTAGTTCGATATATCGGCAAAAAATAAGCCGATCGGGAGCTTTCCTCGAAAACGCTGACAAAACCTTTTGAGTTTTAACCAAACAATGTATGGTGGGATTTTTCCTCTTTGATAGATCTCAAAAAAAGTAAGCGGTGGTAGATATCTATCTTTAAAGAATAACCCACAACAACCGTTTTTTTCGTTTACTTAAAACAGTAAAATGAAGGGTTACTTTAGAACATATTTTTAACAATACAATATTAACCCTAAATCAAATAAATCTGTTAGATACGTTATGCGTGTAAGTTAGATCAAAATTGCACCTTTTACACTACCAGACAAAAATTAACAACGAATGAGTTGTCAAAAGGTTAAAATCTCCGGGCGCAAAATTAAATATTACTTAAAAATTTCTTCTGTGTATTTTGTTAATTTAGTTTCTTTGACGTAGTATTTAATATTTTTGTAGCGTAATACTCGATATTTCCGTTTTTTTTACGATTAGTTTTTTATTCACTTTTTTAAATATAACTAGGAATTTAGGTAAACAGTAACTTTGCTTGATTTGTTTATTCCACGTACTTAGTATTAAATGTTTTTTTTTTGCCTATTTTGGATACTTGATTTGGTGGCTTTCACGTTGTCTTATTATTTCCTTTTTGTATTTAATGTAATTTATATTATTAGTAGCATTTTTTTTCTTGAATAACCGAAGCGAAGCGAGGGCGAGCAGCTAGTATATTATAAGATTAAGAACTAAATAAACATAAAATTATAAAAGTCTCTGTTACTTTTAATTTGTCAAATGCAAATTTTACATCTTTCGTTTTTTCTTTGTCGTAGGCCAGAATTATTTCTAAAGTTTTTTTTTAACTCCTTATTTTCCCTATAACAGCTGAAAATACATTATTTATTAATGATTACACGTGAAAGCCAATGTTAGTTTTTGCCATAACAGGTACCCATCCAAAGCATTTTCAACAATATCCCGAACATTGATTGATGATTTGTAGCTTGTCTTCAAGAAATCGTCGTCCTCGCCCAGTCTCGTGCCTCGTCTGTTGAAATAATCATTTTCTTCATTTTTCAAACAAAATTTTAGATTTATATCCTACACAAAACGTTGAAAATTTCAGCTTCTTACTTTTGTTTTACTCTGATCTAGATTCACAGTTTATCGTGTATACAATTTATTGTACTTATTACTAAACCAAGATTGGAGGGAATTCTCAGAAAGCACGCTAATCCTTCTAAACTTTTCCGCCAAATAAAATGAAAATACGTTTCGTGGTGCTATAACATACGCGTTAGACCCTAGTCAGGGAGGTGTTGATAATTTATGATTACGTCACGTTTATTAATGGCGTTTTCAATACGAAGTTAGTACTTGACTACTCAGGTAGTAACAAGTACAGTTGTGAGCTCGGATAATACTTGGATTCAGAGATTTTGTTAATAAGACAGTTATTTTCTTATTAATATACGTGGACTAAAGTACGCTAAGGATCGACCTTTGTGTACTATACACAAGGTCGATCCTTATCCTTTATTACAATGGGATACAGACTATAATATTAACTTAACTATATTCCTATCTTAGTCTATATTTATTAATAAGGCGGTTTGTGTTTAACGATCACCTTCCAAAACATCAACTACATTAAATAAACTGAATTTCAAAGATCCTTCAAACATGAATCCGACTCGCACTTTGCCAATTCATTGCACAACATTAATCAAGAAAAACATTGTACTTGTTACGGACAAAAATATTATCTATTTACACAATTTAGGTATTTAATAAGGGGTTAGATAACTCTAACCAGCATGTAGCGCTGTTATCTCAATCGTTTCATAACTCGCGACACCTAACAAATAACGTTTATATTATGAAATCTTAAAGATCTGTGTTCGTTTTAAAATGTTTCTACAAAGATATATATACGTTTTTTTATTTTTATGATGTTAGAAGCCAAACAAACAGACGGATTTCCTGATGTTAAGAAAATGACGCCGCCTAAACACTAAAGGTGATAAATGTTGCGTTGCCAACCAGAGGCTGTTATGTTAGGCTTCCAGCAAAAATAAGTTTACTGGCTGGAATCCTCTAAACTGGAACATGTCAACAGCAAGCACTGACGTTATGGCGGCAGGAATACATAAGCTACCAATCCGTTTAAGCCGCTGTAAAACTCTATTACCTAGTAAAATGTCATGTTGTTAGTGACGGTAAGCCCATGATCGCCTTTTACGAGTTGCTTGGCAGTAAGGCAGGTGGTGAATTTTATAAGAGAGCCTGAACCTACACCGGGAAAATAAATGTTAATCTTACAAATAGATATCTAACTATTTAGTTCGAAATTCACTATAACATTACAATCTTCATTTTGTAATGACATAAGACAACGAATAAGCACAGCTCCTTCATGGTAGGACTCCTGTGGCCGGGGTGTTTGGTCCATTATGGAATTGTATTGAATACCTACCTCCCGGAATACTGCAATGCCAAACGCCGTATATTATAGGTATGGCTGAATATATACGGCGGTGTATCCCTACCCTAGCTAGGCTTTGCATAACTCTCTACCAGCAGAAGTATTAATGGTAATGACCAATATAACCTACGCTCGTCTTTTATAATTATTTATTTGAAACGTCAAATTTAGATTCAAAGCACTGTTTCACTTAAATTGCATTAATAAAAGTTGTTAAATCTAGAAATAAAAAATGGGAAACGAACTAGTTAGAATTATTCGATTTTCATTTATTAAGCTGTGTAGGCTCAACTTTAGTATACGAGGGCCAAACTGAAAGTTTTTAGAATTGGCAACTTAAAAGCATTATATTTAAAAAATAAGTTTAAATTTTGAAAATAGAACTTTTTACCAATAATATTGAGTATACATTTCATTCATTTGTCATTTGTTTTACGATTTGG
>NJDC01002168.1:232101-248865 GCA_002245475.1 Calephelis virginiensis | reverse complement strand
TATTGATGTAAATGGACGCTATTTTGAAAAGTTATAATAAAACTAATAACTTGCTAGAATGCTTAGTTTTTGATTTTCTAAGAACTTTCAGTTTGACCCTCGTATTTAAAGTAAGTAATGGTAAATAGTAAGCTACTAAGCCAATGCGTAAAATTAGATTACTTTCATTTCAATATTGAAAAGTGAATTTCGGGTTTTATTAATTCAAAGATTTATCAATTTATCAAAAAATAAAGCGGAGAAATAAAGCATTTTCACGCCCAATTCCTGAAGAGCTAGGCTGCGGCACCCAGGCACCCACGACTAGCCGAAGACACTAAGTCCCACAATGTGATAGGTGGCAAGCCTATCGCCAACCGGGCATAAATCCAATCCCGAGCAACGTATTTTTAATTAGAAAATTGGAAAAACCAATTTTCTATTTTGTTGCCCGACCCGGGATTCGAACCCGGGACCTCAGCAGTCAAGTCCAACAACTGAACCGCTAGACCACAGAGGCATATACATATACGTCGAAATATCTTCAAAGTCCCGTCTGGGTTAGCAGAGCGCATCGAGTACCAGTGTCATGGTTTCAATAGGCCTAATACTTAGCTTAATACATTTTCATTAATCTATTCCAACAAACACACCAATTTCAGTATTCTTTTTTTTATGTTTATGAAAGGCAAACAAGCAGACGGATTTTCCGATGGTAAGAAATTGACGCCACCTAGAGACACCAAAGGTCGTAATGGTGCCCTGCCAACCTGAGGCTAGGATGTTAGGCCTCGAGCAAAAGGAAGCTTACCGCCTACCTTACCCTCCGAACCGGAACACGTCAACGGCAAGCATTGGACGTTATGGTGCCAGGAATAGGTAAGATACTATTTTCTGATAACCGCACGGGATATGGTCGCCAAATGTCAAGAAGTCCTCCATTCGGATCTGCTATTTAGAATAGACTAGGCACACCCATAAGATGCAGGCAAAGGTTAAAATATAGGCCATTACCAACAAGACCATGGATGTAGAGTGCTGTGCAGAAACTTTTCTGGGAACGGAATAACCGCCTTACTTGCCTGCCTTCATTATGACAGTGTCATTTTTCGGTCCAAAGTAGGATAGCAAGTAGACTTGCACAATTGCACTATATCAATGGTGTATATAGTCCACGGTTTTCTATTACCTCAAGGAAAACCATGTAGTTATTAACAGCTACCCTCCTCCTTGGCCGCCTCCTTGGTCGAGTGGCTAGCGTACACGCCTAACTACGCCGACCAAACGCCTGCCAACCATCGGGAATCGACCCGATGGGGGCAGGCGTTTGTGTAATGAACATTTAGATGTCTGCATTTCCGGGTCTGGGTGTTTATTAAATTTATTCTGTTATCTATTTAAGTTTTTCTATGTATTAGAATCGTTGACTAACACCCATAACACAAGCATATAATTTGCTTACTTTGAGGTTAGATTCAATTTGTGTGACTTGTCCAGGGATATTTATTTATTTATTATATCATTTGCTATTTTGTTTCGTTTATTTCAGTTTCGTACACATGTTTGACCATGGGCATAATGTTCACTTGGCCATCATCCACTTATATTCTGTTCGCTTCAAATAGTACAACCCTAGAACGACCTATGACAGGATTGGAGCTCTCCCTGCTGGGGAGTTTGTCTTCTATCAGCGCACTTATAGCGACGCCTTTCACGGGATATCTGCTGGATAATCTGGGAAGAAAACGGTCTTTTCTGGGTTTTTCATTAACGCAAGTGGTAAGTCTCGAATTACTGGTCAAGAGAAAAACTATCCGTTGGGGTTAAATAAACTATTTAACCTATTATTTACAAACATACAAACAGGATTTTCTCATTGGGATGTGACGACTCCATCGCCCTTCAATGGCGATGAAGTAATTTAGGTTATTAGATCAATAAGCTTCTGCAACCATTCTTGATAAGGTGGCAGAGTATCGTGCAGGTGCTCACCCTGGTGGCATCATCGCTTAAGAAATTCTGTCACTACAGTACAAGTCAGCGTTATCATCATTGTCGTGTTCCGTGTTGGAGGATAGGGCTATCTGTAGATTTGCACACATGACCCAAGACTTCGGCTATTTGACGGCAACTCACAAGGAACATCTATGGTTTTTACTGGCAGCGGGTGTCTCTTAATGTAATGAAAGCCGCCATGATAGCCATATTTATACATAACAAGTTTCAGTTCCACGTTAATTTTTAAACGTCTGACGCTAAGAGACGTAGGTTACAACTTTGGTTACATGTTTGCTGTTTATGTGCGTATGTGTCTGTGGCATCATAAATCGAAAACGGTTGCACCAAAGAGTAAAGTAATAATAGGGAAAGGTGCACTTTTAAACAAAACTTGCAACGATTATGTTGCAATTTTTGTTTGAAAACTGACGTGTCTCCAGGGTTTCGACTATAGTGAGGGTTTTAGTGAGGATTATTAACAATGTTTAATATTGTGACATTTTATGCATTTTTTCAGATAGCCTGGATTCTTGTAGTCGTCTATGACAGAGTAGCAGCAGTTTTGACATCAATTTTCATAACCGGCATCAGCGGCTCGGTCATGATAATCATACCCATGTACGTTGGGGAGATCTGCCAGGAATCCATCCGAGGGTCCATGACTTCCTTATCTATGACCTTTTTCGCCATAGGATCTATGATCTCCTATTTATTTGGGGGATACCTTGAGTACCACCTAATGAATTATATTTCACTCTCCATGTCTGTTATTGGTGTTTTAATGCTGATGCTGGTAAAGGAATCTCCTGTATATCTGATGAAAATAGGTTCCGAAAAGGTACGTCTTAAAATAAGTAACAAAATTTGTTTATTTGACCGTTTTTGACCATATTTGTCGAGGGTTAACAAACACCTAATCCAACCGATCAACTGCAAATGTTCGGTTCGATTCCCGATGGGGGCAGGCAGCTATATAATGATCATAATGGTGTTTATATTTCCAGGCCCGGGTATGTACTAAGTCCATTCCAGTATCTATTTAGGTATTGGTATCGTTAACGTATTTGTGTAATTTGGTTAGGGATATAATATACTCGTATTTATTTAAATGTAAATAATAATAATATAATACATAATGTTTTTTTTTAAATGTAAATATTCTTTATAGCGTAGAACGATTTTTTTATTCGCTCTTTGATATGTGCTTACATATTCTTATGTAATTATTTTTAACAATATTTTTAATTTTTAATGACCAAATAATTTGACATCCGGATTATAGAAAAACATTTAAACATTCATGTCTCCTTACATATGATTACATTTCTTCACGTTAAACCTCGCGCAGGTTAGGCAGACCGTATAAACGAAGTTCACCGGGATGGTAAGTATCAAACTGGACTGATGTAGAATTAAAGAAGAGTTAAAGATGCTACTTTTTGTAAAAAAGAGGTAAAATAGGCCTGTCCACAAGTTATTATAACATTATAACTAATGAAAAGATCCTGAAACTTACATAAATGTTTGATTATTATTTTAGTGCCGTCAGTAATAGCAATTAGGCGCGGCGTTAGGTATTCCTTCCACCATAGCGTCAGTGCTCGACGTTGTTCTATTCCACGTTAGAGGTTAGGGTAGCTGGAACACGCGCAAACGTCATTTAAAAAACCCAGTCATTAGAGAGAAAATTGGAAAGTATGTATGTAAGAGTGCATAAAGTACAGTAAAAGAAAACGGACTTAGATTTGTAAGAGATCCAGGGAGTTGCCCTAGTAACCTGCAGGTATCAGATTATGTTTTTGAAGTAAAAACATCTTTAGCGGCGTTGCGAACTTTTTTTGGAATGGGTAAAAACTTCCAAACTCGCGTCAGGATACGTGACCTGATCGAAAATGCGTAAGTCGGCGTAGGGCGCTTGCGCAAATACCCGTGTTGTCAGGTTTGTATACATTCCAAAATATCAAAAATGCACAACATTCAAGTTTTCACTTCTGCAGGCACTCCCGGAGTGCAACCCGTTTTTTAACAGTGAAAGTTAAAAGAGATAAATGATTGCTTTTTGTAGAAGGAATTCGTAATAATACCAGGACATACTGCCTGATAGATACCAATGTTGCCCATAGCAATACATTACCAAAAAAAACAATGAATTTTAGCCTCTTGTAAGTGAAGACACTGGCTACTTTTCCAGCAAAATAATAACAAGCGAGCGCTCTAATTATGACAGCAAGTTTAAACATAGCCAGTTGTATACCTTTTTTGTTTTGGAAATCCCCTCTTAGATAAAGAGTTCCAGTTAAGTTTTGTAAAGAAAAAGTAAAAAAATAATTATTGTTTCCAGGAGGCCGCACGATGTCTCGCATTTTATCGCGGACTCAAGCCAAATTCCAAGGAAGTTCTTTCAGAATTGGAAAATATTAGACGCTCTGTTAACCCAGTTTTAGATGGTATGTATATATTTAACGGACTCCTAATAGGAGGAGGTTATCCATACGACTGTGTTTTATTTGTATGTTTGTTACGCGATTACTCGGCTAGTAACGAACCGATTTTGATTGTTTTTAAATACGCCATAAATCTAAGGATCTCAGGTTAATTTACCACGATCCGACAATTGATTAGGTAATAATATCATCAATATACATGACAATTTATACATTATTGAGTATGACTCAAAAACCACTAGAGTGATGTTGTCTATAATTTATGTGGATTAATCTCGGAATCATTAACTTTTGAAAAAAAGTTAAAATCACGACCTGGCATTGGAATAGTTAGGGCCGATTTTCCAAGTTTTACTGCTTTTCATACCCCATGCATGAAACTGAAACATGAACTAGATAATATGCAAAGAATCTGTAGAATTTTTTTCTCAAAAATACGATTTCGATAGCGACGGCTATGACTCGACTATTATCAATCACATTTTCATGATATATGAAATGTCCACCTGAACACTGTTGCTTAATTTTGAAGTAGTTCTAAAAGTACTTAAATTTTCTAAAACTTATGTAACTTTGTAAAATCTAATTTGGGACCACACAACAAAATCTCATTGATAACTGGAAAACTTATCGAGTAATAAACATTCAATCAAAAAGAAACAATTGTGGTATAAATGAATATTCTAACTAAGATGTAGCTAGGCCTTCTAGATTTATTCTTGGTAAGACCGGTTTTGATAACGTATGTAATATGTAATAGGACTTATAATAGAAAGTATAGAAAAATAAGAGTAGTTGCTTAGTAACTGGTCTAAAGTAGAGCTATCTTTTAGCTTAGATAAGTTATTAATATTGACCGTTAGTCGAATTTAGTACATCTTTAATGTAGTAAGAGTAGTTAGAAAAAACTTGATATATTCGTATAAAATACATTTAGTTAGATTAGAAATTGGTTTTTAGAATTTAGAAGAGAATTATTTGAGATTGGTATCTTCATTTTGTTAAAAAAATCGAAACAAATATATGAAAAAAGTTTTATTTAATTACAGAAGCAACACCTGAGCAGGAGAAACTGAAACCAGAGTATCTAGCAGTTCAGAAAATGTCAACGTTTATGTTTTTAAGTAAGCTGACCATTTTGTTAGTTTTTTAAGTAGGTAAATTAGCTGTACTTCGTTTGGTGTAGCTGACAATGTTTGTGAACCTCGTTCTTACATGAAGTCCGTATAAATACTCCGAGCTAAATAGAACCTGCCTTTAGGTAGAACAACAGCTAACCAAATAGCGAACAAGCAGATAGATTGCAGTAAAGACAACTATAGCTATGACCATGGAACACGACAATGGAGATTACTGGCGATAAAATGAAGGAAATAGGTATGGTGGTAGTACCAACATGGCCGATCTGATATTATGCACCACCTAGGATAAATCGACCTAAGTCATGTTCAGATCTACCGTTGAGGCGTTGTTAAATTGCCTTACCTCTAATTAAAAAAATAGATACTGAGCCTTTAAGTCATAAAAAAACCATAAGTTCACGGCGCTATCCTCGCTAGCGTCTTCGTAAATTATTTGTATGAGAACTTTCTACTGGTAACTAAAAGAACTAAATTTGCAGACCAAAAGTGCAATAGATTTCGATACGTATATTACAAAACGTAATGTTTAGCAACTGATGGTTAAGTTTTTTTATAAACAGGTATAAATTTAATAAAAACACAGCTAGGCCCAGGAGTACAGATATCTAGATGTTCACCACACAAATGCTTGTCCCATCGGAATTCGAATCCGAGTCTTCCGGTTGGTCTGTGTAGTTCGGCGGGAAGGTGCAATTGGGCATTTACGCTAACCGCTTGACCAAAGAGACGGTCAAGTAACAAATATCCTAACAACTTCCAAACATTTGAATATTGAACAGAAGAATAGAGTTACATAGCCACATACAAATCAAGGATACTTTCTATCGCCTAATTCGGTGCGACCAATTTACGAATCCAAACTGAAATTAAAAATTTGTTTTTTACAATTTTCTAATAAAAATATCATTGCCCCGGATTGGATAAATGAGCTATTAGCAATAGGTTTGCCATATACTACATTGTGCCCAAAGTACTTCGGCTAATTGTAGGTAACCTAGTTGAATTCCTGCCCTTTTCTTCTTGGTTACGGACGTAAAGACCAAGTTTTTCTTTATCATGACATATAATATTTTTATTAAAGAATTGCAATTTCCCAGAAAAATCAAGAAGCTCTCGACAAGGCCTCGCACTCACCATCATTCTCTACACGGCATCTATCTTTCAAGGTTTGATAGTAGTGCAAGTGTATGCTATGCCACTCTTCGCGGAAGCTATGCCAAACATATCTACCACGATATCCTGCGTTTTGTTCGCTCTGATAACCATCATCACTGGTTTTATTGGAGCTTATCTTGTGGAGACTCTTGGTAGGCGAGTAAGTTTTTTTGGTACTATCTACCATTTTAAAGAAGGTTGCTAAATTCTTTCTTATGTACTTGTTATATCAGTCAATTTCTCCATCATTTGTGAACCGATTTAAAAATTCTTCGTTTATTTGAAATAGCGTACTAAAGAAGTTTTCCGTTGCCACCAAGTATGGATGGATAGAATCCCAGGTAAATCGAGAAACATACTCATTTCCTGTGTAATTTTTTGCTGTTTCACTGCGCTTATTTCATCCTCTTAGTTTTGCAAGGTATAACACTTTAGCTGTCCATATGATCAGATGTTTTTACTTTTTGTTAATTAATTTTATTAACATTTAATATTTTTTTCCTTTCATGGCATAAAACAGCGAAGTAGCGTATGGCTCTCAACCTCGGAGACAATCGTAGCCTTAGATGTGTCAACATCCTTTTAACGTGGTGATAAGCTTGATGTGCAAGTCTACCTGCTACCCTACCTTACGGATCTAAACATGACACTATTATTATGGTGACAGGAGGGGTATTAAATAAGGTGATAGGTCCGTATCCAGACAAGTTGCAGCATAGAACTAGCATAGCAGCAGCGACGCACTTACTACAGCCTGAGTCGTAAGTTATCACACAAAAAAAAACAATTTAATTTCTAGTGCCTCATGATCTACGCTTCTCTGGCTACTGGGGTGAGCTGCATACTCCTAGGAACTCAAATCCATTTCCATTGGGGACCACATTGGCTGACAGCTGTAATGATGCTTTCGTACGCTGTGGCCTACTGCTTGGGTGCTGGCATAGTGCCCTACGTGATCGTAGCTGAAGTGTTTCTACCTGAGGTGAGGAATATTTTATAGGTTTCTTTGATAATTGGGGATAATAGTACATATTAAACGTCACAGTTTCTCCATTAGGCTGCGTTTTGATTATCGACAGATGTAATTTATATATAGCTTTTCTTTCATGTGTATTGGAATAGTGATGTACCCGCGACTTTATCAGTAATAGATTTTCCTCCTTCTTGGAGTAAATTAACGAGATAACGAAGAATTAAATGACAAAAAAGCTACTCTCAGAGACATCAATTAACATTTTATCTATCACCCAATTTTGTATAGAAAATATCAACTTAATGGCTGATTAAAAATAATTAGGGTCTCTGAGTGTGGCCATATATGGGGGATTTATTTTCGAAGTGTCACATTAAAGGCCTGCCTATATAATCTAATGTACATTTTTGTTAGATTAAAGGTATCGCATCAGTAATAGCAGCAGAGTGGCTCTACGTGTGTTATTTCATCGTTCTCTTCATATTCAATCCTATCGTGGGGAGTTTAGGTAAGTATAATTAAGGTTTTTTAAAAGCAATATTAAGTATTAGTGTTAGAAAGAGCAATATTAACTTTTCGTTTTCCTTTCGTTTTTAATTATTGAAGCAAAGAAAAAGAAACAGTTAACGAGAGTCATCTTTTTAATATAGTACCTGGATGACCGAGCTTTGCTCGGAATTTTTTTTTATAAATTGTGTTTTTTGGAAATTGTATTTAAGTAAGATTTAGTTTATAAGCGTTTTTTTTACAAATATAATATAAAATTTCTTAGCAAACACTCATTGACTTCGTGTCACTTAACAACGCCATCTGCTGGAACAACTTTATTGCTCCCAAAAAATAGTGTTGTTATTCGCCAATAGATGTCAGGGAGAGTCATTTTTTCAGTTTAAACACGAATAAAATGACATTTTCTAAAAATGATTCCTAGAACATACTAAATTTCATGAAAATCGTTGGAGCCGATTCCGAGATTCCAATTACATATATATACAAGAATTGCTCATTTAAAGGTATAAGACATGTACATGCATATCTTCACGCTAATTCCTTTGAAAAGTAAGCAAAGCTGATCTTGTGCCAAGTGTCATGATTTCGGCAAACCTGCCTAGTTCTATTCACGTTGCTTTTCCTATAAACATGTCGGTTTTGGAGACTCTTGACACCACCCTCGGATAAAACCCGAGCAATCTAATGATGGAACACTAACCTTAGTCAGTACCTTCACTTATCCGCATTCGTATTGCATAACATTTGTTTTCGGTATAGTAGCACTGTCATTTCTACTGCATCTATATTTCATGCTTTTTTTGCCAAAAAAACATTGCATAAACAAGCACCAATGCGTTTAATGTCGCAAGTTCAATTTTAGAAAAAGATATAACGCATAGTTTTATATATGAAAAAGGCGGCAAACAAGCAATTGGACTACCGGATGGAAAGTAATCACCGACGGCTACGGATATTTTTAACACTATGAGTATCACAGATGCGTAGCTGACCTTTATGGAATGAGTACCTACGCTCTTTTTTTGAAGGTTCCTATGTCGTACCCGTTTGGAAAAACCACCCTTGGTAGAACCAGTTGTTTTCACAAAGGTGTTGTGCCATGCAAGAAACGTATTTAGAATTGCACAGCAATAGTCCATCAAGCCACGCATCTAGTTGATGGGCATGTATAATATACCAGGTAAGAGCCGTTTACCAGGATGTAAATAGATTGTTCAAAAAAAATCCTGAAAGAAAAAGAAAAAAATACAATGATTTTACTCTAAACAAATTTAGGAAATGTCATATGTGTATGGTTTTATTTTATTCTTTATATTTTTTTGCAGGCTTGGGTCCGGTATTCTACATATTTGCTGCATCGTGTTTCTTGTCAGCTATCTACAGCGTGTTTTACTTACCAGAGACCAAAGGCTTAACGGTTGAACAAATTCAGCCTCTTTTGTTGAGAAGAAATAATAAATGAAGTTTTAAAATTTGTTTTCTTTTAACGTTATACTCTAGCGCTGCTGTTGTTTATGGAACTGAGAACACTGTATGGTAGTAGCTGTGGGCATTATTTCACGTCACTGGTTTCAGTAACCTATTATTAGACGAGTCACGAAATAACTGGTATCATGTCAAATGACAAGTAGTGAGTTTAGTAACAAGTTATTTTCGAAATGAGTAACCATGCCGCTTACAATTAATAACCGTCACACACAATAATTAAAGACAAAAAAGTTGCACAATTAACTTTTTCATTTTATAAGTCTTCATCCAAAAATATTTAAGAAGTATGTAAAAATGAAAAATACAAACAAAACAATTATCTGTTTCAAAATTGGAAGAAAATTGATAAATAGCCATTAATGGGAAATATAAAAAAACTATATGCAAAATTTGTGTTAAATATTAGCAAAGTATAAGCCAAATAACATAAGCCATAAAACCATTACATTTGTGTGATTTTTTACAAGATAACAAACAAATAAGCAGCTCACCGACGGTAAGCGAAAAGCCTCTCCTACAGATACCATAGTGTGTCTACCTTTCAGTGCTCTCACGAGACATGTGCGGTTTGATGCAAATGCCTTATCTTTCAGTACATATTACAATCACCATTAAATATTTAGAAATTGAGATTATAGTAAACTTACCTTACCTTGCTATAGAGGATGAATGGCTATCATTATCATATAATTTGTGCCAATTCTATAAACAAACAGTTATGCTCGACCTTTGTGGAGTGCAGTCGAATTCTTCTGATGATGATTCGGTTACAAAGCGACACTTACGTTACGTATTTAGTAGTGTGTGTATTGTTGGTGCTAATAAAACAGTTTAGTGGTGTGTATTATGTGGAGCTGGATATATTTGGGGGTTTTGGCTTCCGATAAGTCCAATTCATTCATAGCTGCTTATTTTGCCTGTTTTGTTACGCCATTTTTTTGGAAATTGCAAGTTAAATAGTTTTATTTGGATTTGAGATTAGCATCTCTTGCGGTAGACGTGATTGTGAAATAAAGTCTTTGTTAAAATTTTAGGTTTATTGTAACAGCTTAAGTAAAGTAAGCCATAGACCATCTGTCTCACTGGCAGGTAGCGAGCACATGTTTGAACGTAGGTAATTACCAACATTACCACTGGTAATATAGTGCTGTGAAGCAACTTACCCGGGTATCGCGTTACCTATTTCTGCCACCATAATGACTCCGTCATGTCCTGCTCTTAGAAATTAATAAGAAACTACTGCGAAATCATGACCTATTTTTCAAACAATAACCATCAAAATAGGTACGTAATCGGCCGATCGCGTAACAAATGTACAAAAAACGTAGTCGAATTGAAATTGTCTTTTTTAGCACCGTTAAAAAAGTAGTCAGATCCCATTTAGAGCTAAACTAGACTCTCTGACTTTTCAAGCTCTAACATGACAAACTTTATATCTTAGTCAAAACGTAAGTCTTGGCCTTTTCGCTATCATCACATGGGTGGAAAGTTTTAGTATTTAACACCGTGTAGGCGAACCGCGGGAGGCAGTTTGATTCATTTCGTCACAAGTTTATCTAATGGTATAAACTAAATAATCTGTTTTTATCGTAATTGTTATGTAAGATAAGATTTTTGCTAGTCACCATGATATAACTATTATAACCGTCAACATAAGCTTTTCTTTTTAAGCCGAGTACATTTTTTTCCACGATTCTTGGATAATAACTCCTTACCTACCCGGAAACTCATATATGCAAGCTAAAATATTTTTATGAAACTGAATATAATCAAAATGGAAATCAAAATACATATACATGGATATCCTAATATTGAGAAGCGTACGTCATCTCTAAATACCAAAGTTGTTAATGTCGCAGTACTAACTGAAGGTTTAAGGCAATGACAATGACGAGCAATTGATAAATATCCAGGCCATGTCCAATCTAGGTCATATATTATGTATGAAGCATTAAGACATAATAATGTATTATTTCAGAGCTTCACTTTGTCCAGAACAGTAATTAAGTTAATATTTTTTTTAAGTTATCCTTCTTTAAATATAATGTCTTCTCTGTTAAAGTTAATCATACTAAAACAAAAAGAAATATGTCCTAATATAGAAAAACAAAGAGCCAATTATGTCAACCTCTATTTTACTAGCTTAAAACTTCTTTTTTTTATTTAAAAAGAAGGTATTGATCTGTACAAACTCAGTATTTCTATCAATAATTGAATAAACAATATTCCCGATGCTCCTATATACATAGGATTGTAAGTATGTCAGTATCTTCACGCATATATCCCCGAAGGAGTAGGCAGTGGCACAACCTTGGCACCCTAAGTCCCACAAAGTGTGTGTGCTTATCGCCAACCAGGCACATGTCCAATCTCAGACAACGTTAATTTTATTAGAAAATTGAAAATATACATTTTCTAATTTTTTTGTTGCACAACCCGGGGATCGAACCCAGGACTTCAAGATCACACAGTTCGATGTCAGACCGCTAGACCACAAATATACATAGGACAAGGTGAACAGGAAACTCAGAAAACTAAGGAGTAGATAATAAAGCATCCGTTACATATATACTCTTCGATTTAGAATTTTTCCATGCCTTAACCAATAAAAGGGAATGAAGATCCTTTGCTTCTGACGAAACTCTCTGCGTTGGTCTGGGTCTGCTGCTGTCAGGCAGCTTGTAAGAGGCGAGCTCTGATTAAAATACAGATCATAGTATATTGGTGGCAGAACTCTGTGCAGCAACTTGCCCAGGTAGTGATCTGCCTTACCTATTCTATAAGGACTTTGTCATGTTCCAGTCTGAAAGGTGGTAGACTTGCGTTTTAGACCTAAAATCCCAACCACAGAAAAGCGACGCACCTGAAATATCTATGGTGTTTAAAGACCACGATTATATGTTATCGTCAGGAGAGCTGTGTGCCTGTGATAGAATAAAGCTAGCTCCTTTATAGAATTGAGCATCTGCCTTCCTTACCAGGCAGCTCGTAAAAGGCAAGCACTAACACTAACACCGTAACTTTTAATACCTACATACATATTGTAAATTGAAATGATTTGAAATTTAAAAAAAAATGAGATTCGATATATATGTATAAATAGATTGCCTCTGTGGTCTAGCTACCCGGATTCGGAATTGAGTTCATGAGGTTCCTGGTTCGATTACCGCTTTGGGCAACAAAAAATGTGTTATTTTCCAATTTCTAATAAAAACAACGTTGGTAGGTATTACACACACGATTGGCGATAAGCTGCCGTCTTTCACATTGTTGATATCCTGGTTATACCTCTGCCTACATCTTAGGGGATCTCCTAACATGTAGGCAGAGGCACAACCAATTATGAAGAAATATTTTTTACATGTGAATGGGAAATAATAGTGACTATGACTATTAACTGTAACAACTTTTCTACTATCTCTTTCCCGTGTGGAATAAACCATCTGCCTGCCAGGACGTAAGAGCGAGTACTGGTTAATTAGGTCATTACCAATCAGGTCTACTGGTGATAAAGAACTGTGGAGCAGCTTTCCCGGGTAAAGATTCAACATTTTACCTGCACCTATAAGCAAAATTATGGATTGTCTGGTTCCGGTTCGTGCAGCCGGAAGACTTTCCATTTCAAACAGGACAATGCACCTCTGACACTTAATAAGAATAATAAACTCTTTATTGTAAAACCAAATCACCAAAGTATCACTTATTACATTGATATTGATATTAAATACAAAAGGCGGTTCTATTGCTAACAAGCGATCCTTTCCAATTTCCATTGACCGCATCGTTGGTCGAGTGGCTAGCGTACACGCATCAACCAACCGCGAAGCTAGAATTCGATTCCGGGGGCAGGCGTTTGTGTGATGAACATTTAGATGGCTGCATTTCCAGAACTGGGTATTTATTAAACTTATTCTGGTGTCTGCTTAAGTATTTCTATGTATTGGTATCGTTGATTAAAACCTATTGACTAAAACGCAAGCATACAATTTGCTTACTTTGGGGTTAGATTCAATTTGTGTGACTTGTCCAGAGATATTTGTTTATTATTATTATTTATTAACAAACAAACAACGAAGATACTCCTAAATAAAGAAAAAGTAAAATATGTATTGATTGATAGCCCAGAGCTGTCTCATACCATCTGGAGCGTAGTAAGCATGCTCCCTGTCCTTGAAAATGCATGTAAAAATTTAAAAATTTGTTATATTTTGATTTATCTGCCTTAATAGTTACTATTGATCCCCCGTGTTGGTCCGGCTCCGCAGAGTACATGGGGCACACTAAAAGTTTAGCACTTCTAGCTAATCGCAATTATTTTAATTTCGAATGTTATAAGTATTTTTAAAACTTTGCAAATTTCTGAGTAATAAAAAAAACAATTGGCGGAAAGTAATTTTAGAATTGTTTTTTTTATTACACCTCAAAGTTCTACGTATGCAACGAAAATGAAATTAAGTCGTTTCTATACTTCTTATCGTCGGTGGTTAGTGGAATTCCATTATTGAAACAATTTATTCAACAACACTTGTACTTTCCACAATATATTTTTTTACTTTTAAACTTTAATCAACCGGTTTCGCTATACAAGCATTGTCAAGGCTATATGTATAACAACTGAAGTAACTGAAGTCTTTTTTTCAAAGTTTAGTAAAAGTGTGGAAAGTAAAAGTGTTGTTGAATAAATTGTTTCAAGAAATTAAGTCGAATAGATTTTAAAGCGACGATTTTTTATGATTTTAAAAGTTCTCTTTCTCTGCAAGACTGTGCTGCTCGTCTTCAAATTCGTCTTTTGGGAGAGAAGCACCTTGTTTGAGCACCGTGAGGCGATAGTTTGTTGAATTTGAGAAAGTTCAAGTTTCTTTACATGACGAATTTCGTAAAGGACGGCCTTCAACTGCCGTCAACGTAAATAATGTGGCTACTGTTAAGCGGTTAATTGAACAAAACCCTCAAATTAAATATCAGACTATTTGAGCACTATTGAAGAAGATTAAGTGTTAATTCCGAGTGATATTGTACCATTTGTTTACCCAGGGCGTTAGAAATAGTTCGCAAAAGACGAGCCAAAAGTTCGCAAAAGGCGACAACGCATTCTACACCAAGATAACGCTTCTTCACACACGGCCAACAAAACAAAGTCATTTTTAGCTTCTGAAAAAGTACATCTCGTCACTCATACTGCGCATAGCCCCGACCTAGTACCCTGTGATTTCTGTATTTTTCCCAAAATCAAAGATTTGGTGAGAGGTTTTACTTTTACTAACTCCGAAGAGGCAGTAATATCGTTCAATCAGCTCGTAGAAAACATGCCTTTAGATCTGTGGTCCTCCTATTTTAGAAAATGGTTCGATCGCATGAAAAAAATGTTTAAAATGTAAAGGAGATTATTTTGAAAATCAACTAACACAATATTTGGTCACAACAGGTTGTTTTTTTAAGTTACGCTAAACTTATACTGTGACCTACGTAGAATAGTCTCTCTGCCAAGTAGCTCGAAAGAGGCGAGAACAGGTTAAATATTCGTCACTACCAACAAGGCTACTGGTGGTAGAGGGGCTGTGCAGTAGTTTACCTGGGTATTCCTGGCTTTATAATAAGTATAGTATGTTCCGATCTGGAGAGTAGGGTAGCCGGTAGACTTACACAATAGACCTTACATCCCAGCCTTCAGGACAACAACGCACCTGTAACATCTATGATGTCTGTACCACGATTGTCTCTCACCATCAAGAGAGCTCTAAGCTTCTTCATTGATCTTTTACACAAAAAAACATTAGCTTTCAACACTTTGCAAAAGTTTGTAAATTATTGAAACATATTTGAGACTTAAAAAAATTTTGCTGGTAGAGTTGTAAAGTCATTCCTTTTTACAGTTATAGCTCATATGAATAAACTATTTTTTTTTAAATTACCTTAAATCTAGTACGTTTTTGTAAATGTAGTTCTAAAAGATAGCAAAAATAAAGTGTACTTGATACAGATTTAATTTCAGAGATGTATTGACCGGTGAACGGTTATATGCGCAAACACACAGTATTTGTTGGTTCTTAAGTCAGCTCTGTATAATATGACTTCAAACGACGGGTTGTATATTGTTTTTACTACAGTTTAAGGCATTGTTTTTTTTTCATTTTATTAAAAAAATCTGATATCTGTCAAGACTCTAACCTGAAAATCAGTGTTAAAGCAATATGCTTTAACATTATATATACTGAATGTTTCTACCATATGCAACACAGCGCTGCACACTGCGTTTATAATATTTGCGTATATTATATTTAATAATTGTTGTTCCTTGCATAGTATTTTTATCTACATTTTTTTTCATTGTAGTGTGTGTAGTGAATGTGTGTGTTAATAAATGTGTTCTTTCTTTTTTTCTTTCCCTTACATAATTTTATCAATAATCTGGAATGTTTTTGTTTGATGATCTATAATGAGCTGGATCATATTATTTGTTTAGGAAATGATATTTCATGAGACAAGCTATGCTATAACTTTATATATCACGGAACATAATACTTACTTATCTATGTATAAAAAAATAATCTCCATTTCGCGTGGTCGCATCATGACTGAATGGATGGACCAGTTTTGCTCATTCTTTTTGTATGGGTTAAGAAGTTTCTCTTGAAGAGAAAAAACGGGAAAACTGTATGCAAAGTGGAAAAAACGATTCTTTTAATAAATACAAACTGTTAAAATCTGTTAATTTTAAGCAATACGAGGTTCGCCGAGTCGGCTAATGGTATATAAATTTAAATATACGTCCATCCATACAAACATATCTTCATGAGATGGTGAGGCATTTGCAGACATGTTATCTCCACAACATTCAGCCAGTCAGTCTTGGATCGACCCTCATTATCCGTTTCTAGCGGTTGAGTAGGGCTTAGACATATTTTCCCTAGAAAACTGCTATACCGACCAGCAAAACCCCTGCAAATTCTGTAAGGTCACTTAAATAATGTCAGTACAGAAAGACTAAAGGTGTTGTTCTAAATATCAATGTAAAAAATGTTAGCTTTATATTATAACTGCGATACCAGCCTTAGATACTACAATCATTTAATCT
>NJDC01002168.1:218040-232032 GCA_002245475.1 Calephelis virginiensis | reverse complement strand
ATTCAAGTCCCGTGGCGAAATTTTTAATTCCTTTCTAACCCGTTAATGCGGGTAGTTATGTCCTATAGATACACAAGTCTGAGTACCCACCAAATGAGTTCATCATTACAGATGAGATTCACATTTTAGACTGGCCATAACTTTCGTTTCTCGTAACGTATTTTTATTTTAGCACTTGCCCTGTGCTTGGGATAAATTTCCATAAATTTTAAAGAAAGAAAAAATTTCGCCCCAGACAGGATTTGAACCTGGAACCTTTCGTCTCAAGCCGACGAATGCTCTAACCAATTGAGCTACTGAGGATTCAAGTCCCGTGGCGAAATTTTTAATTCCTTTCTAACCCGTTAACGCGTATTACATAATTGAAGAAATCTTGGTTGCCAAGTAGTTTGTCACCTTTCTCTTTATTTCCTATTTTATTTATTATTATTACTCCAATTTAAGAGCAAGTAATCTTATTCTAGTATACTACCTTGACTTTAAATAAGCGTACCTATTACCTAAGTAATAAATTTAGATGTTTAAAAGTTTTTCCTTGTTTCTGATGAAATTTCAAGATAGAAAATTTGCACCGTGGAGTGAATTTTAAATAGCATTCTACAAAATGTATCCTGTGTAGTCTACACTCTACTTACCAGCTGACCTAGAACACTTATACTTGTCTTCGGATTATGCACATATCTTAACAATATATCTAAATAATCTTAGAAAAAAAAATAGTAAATAAATACCTACTAATGACATTTAAACAATATTTTTATAAATTGTAAAATTTGGTCCAGAGGTTGAGTTGGTGTTAGTACTAAAAGTTTGTTTTATGAAAGACCTAAAATCAATAATTATTATTATTTTTCTCTAACATGACTCTGTGGTCTAGCGGTCCAGGTGTTGGACTTAACTGCATGAGGTCCCGGGTTCGAATCCCGGGTTGGGCAACGAAAAGAAAATTTGGTTTTTCCAATTTTGTAATAAAAAAACGTTGCTCGGGATTGGATATGGGCCCGGTGGGCGATAGGCTTTCCACCTATCACATTGTGGGACTTAGTGTCTTCGGCTAGTCGTGGGTGCCCTGGTTGTTCCTCTGCCTACCTCTTCGGGTATATGGGCGTGAAGATACTTTATGATGTCTTGAACTTGTACATGAATATGAACTGATACACAAATATACAAACTTACACATCAACTTAGCATTCATATGATTACTTTTAAAAAGCTTATGAATATGTTTCTAGTTTAAAATTGCTTCTATAAATACAGACAGATTCGGGGGTGGTGTTAATCATTTCGAAACAGTCTTAGACTAATAATGTTATCACATTGCATTAAGTTTTCATAACTAAAATAAACAACGAAATATTACAAATACTGTCAAAACTGTTATAGATACAGACACAGACTCGGGGTGGAGTTAATAATTACTAAACAGTTTTAGACTAATAATGTTATAGTATTAAATAAAGTTTTCATAAAAAAAATAATTAACGAAATCTTACAAGTACTGTCAAAACTAATTAATAACAATATAAAATTTTCTTCTTCAGTTTCATACTCGTGTGTAACCATGGGTCTGATGTTTACCTGGCGATCTTCAACATACAACCTCTTCTCTTCAAATAACACAAGTTTGGAACGTCCAATGGTGGGCGTGGAACTTTCTTTATTAGGAAGCCTTTCTTCCATCTGTGCCCTGGTTGTAACCCCATTTACAGGGCTCCTATTGGATAAGTTAGGAAGAAAGCGGTCATTCATTTTATTTTCCTTGGTACAAGTGGTAAGTTCTAAACATAATTTATAAACATGCATAATAATATGTTAATAAACGTTATCTTCAACTCAAAACTCTTGCAATTTTACGTTGGAATAACGAGTTTACGCTGGTTGCCCGTGTTACTCAGGATCTTTTATGTAGATTGGTGATGTATCTGACTGGTAGCTCGTAAGAGGCAAGCAAAGGTGAAACTGATCATTATCAACAAAACCCCTCGTAGTAGAGAGCTGTGCAGCAACTTACCCGATTAAAAATCCACTGTCTGACCTATTCCGGTACATTATGGCGTACGTTACATATTCCTATATGTAACGTACACCATAATGTATGCCATAACGCCATAATGTACGCCATAATACACGAAACGACCGCCACGTTGGTCGAAGCGCTAGCGTTTACGCATACCTCTCTCCGATCAACCTCAAGGCTGGAGTTTAATTCCTGAATGTTTAGATATCTGCATTTCCTGGTCTGGGTGATTATAAAATTTATTCTAGTTTATATTTAAATATTTCTATGTATTAGGATCCTTGATAACACAAGCATAAAATTTGCTTACGTGAGATTAGACCAATTTGTGTGAATTGTCTTATTGATATTTAGTTAAATTTATTTTGTAATGTCATTTTGCGGTCCGAAAGGTTAAGGTGGTCGTCAGACTTGCTGCTGCTTACATACACACGCAACGATTCCAAATATGGCGAGGCTTTGAAACGATTTTAGATTGGGGACTGGATGTTTTTTAATTTTTTCGGACATCTTAAATAAATCGTAAGATTTTATTGGCGGTAAACATCCGCATCCCAAGTGGTATACAGGTTGCTCATAAAAATAGAACAGCTGATTAAATGGACAGCAGCAACAAACTTTTATGAATGTAATTGCATTTAAAATCCTTAGAAATACAAAGATAGAGACTAGTAACGACCAGGCTAGTTATGGACCATTTTTGACAAATACAACACTATATAGCTGTCAGTTTCAACGTCATTACATGTAACGAATAAAACTTCGTAATCTCCGTCTTAAGAATGGTTTTCATATTTTTGTATGAATAAAATAAAAAAATCTAAAAAAATGCTTTTAAAAAGTATATTCTTGCCCATATCTCTGAAGAAGTAGGCAGAGGCACAATCGGGGTACCCAGAATGATAAGCCGAAGTTTAAATCTCACAATATGATAGGTGATAAGCCTATCGCAATCCCGAGCAACGTTATTTTTTAGACTATTGAAAATACACATTTTCTATAAGTATTTTAGAAGAAGTCAAGTCAACGCTACACCACAGAGGCGATAAATGTTTTTTTTTAAATTTTTATGCAACTGCGTACCAGAGATCAGTGTTCTGAGTGTGAATTTCGCACGAATTTTACTTTACTACCTTCTTTGCGTTTGGATGATCCTAATGTATGGAATTTAGTTGTTTCGATTATCCGCTAGAGGTGCTGACAATAACTCCATACATATAGGTAAACGTAAACGCGATTGTAAAGTAAATCATTTCAAAAACTCACACTAGGCACACAGCCCTATCACTTTGCTGAGACTTTTTTTGGGCACTGACTTTTTTGTATTTTGCTTGCGGTTTATGTAAAGTGTATTTATTTTCCAGGTAGCCTGGGCTATTGTTGTGTCATGCAAGAGGGTTGTTGCTGTTCTGTCCGCCATGTTCATAACAGGAATTACTGGATGCGTCGTCATCATCATTCCCATGTACGTTGGAGAAATCTGCCAAGAATCCATCCGAGGGGCAATGACTTCTCTTTCGATGACGTTCTTTGGTATTGGGTCACTAATATCGTATATTTTTGGAGGATATCTGGAATACCATGTTATGAACTACTTGGGGCTGACGTTGGCAGTTATTGGTGTAGTGCTTCTTCTCCTAGTGAAGGAATCTCCGGTATATTTAATGAAGATAGGAGCTGAGAAGGTACCTTTTCATTATATTTGTTTATAAGATGGCACTCACGCCTACAATGCTGCAATAGTTTACAGTATTGATATATGAAAAAAGCAAGAAGCTGTGACCTACCACCCAGATCATATTCACCATAAGTTAATTTAACAAAGTTTGATTCGTTTCCTATCTCACTAATGTTAAGGAATTTTTTCGTTGTAAGACTGTCCTAAGCTCATCCACTATTTACCTTAAAAAAATAAATCAGTGTAGTCTGCAGGACAGTCTTCCGAAGAAAGTGTTGTGTCCGAAGAAAGAACTCTTTTACAAAATTTTAATCTTAAAACCACTACATAGCATAAAACAAAGTTGCTTTTCGCTGTCTTTCCGTGAGCCTAGATCTTTAAAACAACGAAACGGATTTTGATGCAAATTTTGAAATATTATATAGATCGATTTAAAGAGAAAGTTTATATGTGTTATAACGTCATAAAAGTTTGACCACCCATCCGAAACTGTGACGGGCTGTTAGTTTATTCTTATTAGAAAGTTTTTTTACTCAACACTTAAACTCTCTGACAATACTTTTACGTATGGTAATCGGTAGACTTGTACATTGGTTACAACACGTCGGCCAAGTCGACCAATCATATTAGAAATACTTTATTATATATTCTTGTCTGCAAGAAAATCTTTGACACTATACTATGTTTTCACTGACGTGTCACGGCCAATGTACAAGTCTACAGATTATCATATGTTCCAGACCGGAAAACGACTGTGCCAGTCATTGACATTATAGTAACAGAAATAAGTAAGGTGTTAAATTCCTACTCGGGCAAGTTGCTGCACAGTACACTATCGTCAGGTACAGGTTTCTATTTCATTATCTTAAAGGTGTATTATGCTATTCGGGGCGAAGATATATCCAATGAATCAAAAACCATGAAAATTGGTCCAGCAGATTTCGAGTTATAAGTGTCGTAACAAACCCGACTTTCTTTTATATATATACATATATATAGTTTATTTTTTTTAATTAAATATAATATATTTAACATTTAATCATATTATTATTAGGGAATGTATTGTAAATGTATTGAATAAGAATAAATAACTGAATTGAGGTATTATTATTATCTGTCAAGTGTAATGTATAAAATAATAATCGTAATGTTAATTTAATCAACTTATGTACTACAAAATCGTCAATGGAGAACTAGGTTGATTGTAAAATGTTTGTGAATTGTCTGAATAAAAGGCTATTTTATTTATGTATTGCACTGCAGTAAATGTTTTGGGCGATAAGGGATCTCCCTGGTGAAGTCCTCTTTCTATTTTTATTTCCTTACCTCTTGATTCAAGCTGAACATGGGCTGTACTGTTAGCATAGATGTTCCTTATTATTCTTATTAGTTTATGTTCCACTTACTGTTCTTTTAAGGCTTGCCATTTCGAGCCATGCGATATTGAATCGAATGCTTTGCTGTAGTCCACAAAATCTCAGTATAATGGCATTTTATATTCTTTATATTTTTTCACAATTAATCTAACGGTATGAATGTGATCCAATTCTGAATAATCACTTCTGAACCGTGCCTAAACACTTAGAAATACTTATAACTAAACCCCTAAAATCCTCGGAAAAATGAACTTACGTATGCTTCTATAGAATACATACCGTGATACATGTGTTCTTATTTTATTATGATCGGCTTAGTTAAATGTACCCAATGCGTGGTCGATGTATACGCGAATAAACAACTTCTATAATTACAAAAGAAGACGAATTTCAAACAAAAATTTCAAAATGAATGCAAAGGCATTATTCAAAATACCTAACTTGCTTTGTGACCCCCACGTATCACGGTGGAGATTTTAGATTCGTTTAAAAATGAAATAATCATGCCATTAATTTTCTTGTACATTTCAAATATTTTTAGGAAGCCGCAAAATGCCTAGCTTATTACAGAGGTGCTAAAGAGAACTCCAAAAAAGTTCTCACTGAATTAGAAAATATCAAAAGAATTGTGAATCCCATATTGGACGGTATGTATTTAAAAAAAATGCTATTCGGCAACCTTTATTATTTTATAACTTTTTTGTTTTATAGCCATTCAATAGTCGTAATATCTTTGTGTTATCTTTTTTTCACAATATTTGAAAAAAATAGAAAATTTTACCTCTGACAGAATTTGAACACCTTGCATCCTTTCTCCTTTCGCTAACGAAACCCATCCTTTCCCCTATTTTTTTGTTTGAACTCGTACCCTTTGTCTCTATTCCTTTCTTATCAATTACATCGAAACCAAATCAAATTAAAAAAAACTGAAAAAAAGTTGTTTAAAATTGTTGAAATTTATCCAAAGCATTAGTAAAATGTTATTTAATGAAATTAAAGTATTTAATTCAATGCTTTTTAATTATTTCAGAAGCGACACCAGAAGAAGAAAAATTGAAACCAGATTTTCAGTCTACTCAAAAACTATCAACTTGGGCTTTTTTCAGTAAGTCTTGCATGACTTCTTGTTAGTTTCCTATTATTAATAACTAGCAAAAGTACGTTTTGTTAAAGTATTTTTATTTAATTTTATATTCATTATATATATATGAATGAATATAAAATAATATCATAATATCATAGCGCCTCTGTGGTCTAGCGGTCCGGGTGTTGGACTTGATTGCATGAGGTTCCGGGTTCCGGTTCCGGTTGGCTTGCCGCCTATCACATTATAGGACTTAGTGTCTTCGGCTAGTCGTGGGTGCCTTGGTTGTACCCCTACCTCTTCGGGGATATGGGCGTGAAGATACTTACTTACTTACTTATAATATCATCCTTCCGCCATCATGATTCTGTCATGTTCGGGTCCGAAGGGTAGGGCAGCCGATAGTCTTGCACATTAGAACAATGTTTGTATAGTCTATGTGAAGTGAAATATTTTCAAATTTGAATATTATTTGTTTGCTAAATACGTATGTGTTTTTCAGAAAAATCGCGTTCGTCCCGTCGAGCTCTTGCACTGACTATTGGCCTATACACAGCTTCTATCTTCCAAGGCTTAGTGGTGGTGCAAGTCTATGCAATGCCACTTTTCGAGGAAGCCATGCCCAACATATCAACTGTCATATCCAGTGTCATGTTTGCTCTTGTCGCTGTCACCACTGGATTCTTTGGCGCGTATTTAGTAGAAAAATTTGGAAGACGGGTAATGGATTTAAGGACAATTTTAATTTTCTCTTCGGACGTTTTAAAACCCGATAGGAACAGGAGTTATTAAAAGGTTGACATTCCTGTTTGCGTATATGTGCCTGCGCGCATGTGCGTATGTGTGAGTGTGCAGGTGTGTATGTACGTGTGTGGCTTCATAACTTTTGAACGCATGAACGATTTCGATGCGGATATTTTTATTTAAAAGCTCACGTAAAGCTGGTGGTTCTTAGCTACCTTCATTTCATGTAGGTCATCAATGTTATTGAAAATATTTAATTTTTGTGTAACAAGAGTATAATCATTTAAAGAACATTTAAATTTGTAATTTAAGTCAGCGTTCTTGCAGAGAATGTTATGTTGTGTTATCTTACATTATGTAATAATTATACGAGTATGCAATCATTGGCCAAGTCTTCTATATTTAGTTACTCTTAATCCTTTTTTCTTCTTGTTCTGTTTATTGGAGGACTTTTACCTACTTAGGTATGCCAGCTCTATGAATGCTTAAGAAAACTAATTATTTATGTAATTAATTATAAGTTTTACAAGAACATTTCGAATAGCTCCTTCGGTGCATCTCCATTTGGTTATGATAATATATATACAAAAACTCCAACATCAAATTTATTGATATTGTATTTTGTAAGCAGTAAACTCCTTTCGTCATAATATTTGACACATTCCAGTAACAAGTGCTGGACATACTCTATCTACTAGATTGCATGTCTCACAATTAGGTGAATTTAATTTTTTCATTAGATACCCATTTTTATTGGTTGAATAGTGTCCAGATCTTAAACGATGAGCTATAACAATGTGATTTTGAGAAACTTTACTGTTTGCAAACCTTGGTATCGGAAGAGACTGACACTGAATAGTTCTATACCAGATCCCCTTCTCCTTACTTCTTCTATCATAGTATTCTCTAAATTTGTTGTAACATATATGCTTACATTTACTTACAATTTCCGTGTAATGTGGAATAATTTTAATGTCTAACCCCTCTGATACAGCTAATTTTGCCAATCTATCAGCCTCCTCTTTAACACTCAATCCTGTTTGCGATGAAATCCGTTGTAATCGCACATGCACTGATTTGTAGTTTAAATAATTTATTATTTTAAAAATTTAATAAGCTAACGGTACATCTCTTTCTGCAGAGATGCATCGAGCGACATGCTGTAAACCACTTTTAGTATCAGTAAGTGTAACAAATTTATGATTTCTAAAATTATTTATGGTTTCTTTATTATGTTTCAGTGCCTGTGCCATTGCAACTAGTTCCATTTTTGAACTTTGCGAAGTACTTTAGAGCATACTCTTAATCCTAAAGTAAAAGATTTTTTGTTTTTAGTTCCTCATGATTTATGCATCCCTGGCTTCTGGATTGCTCTGTGTAATCCTGGGATCTCAGATCCAGACACATTGGGGACCACATTGGCTGACTGCCGTGTTGATGTTGCTCTACGGCGTGGCTTTCTGCTTGGGAGCTGGTATTGTTCCTTACGTCGTCGTTGCTGAAGTATTTTTACCTGAGGTAAGTTTTCAGATTTAAATCTAGAATTTTTAGTTCAAATCCTAATAAGAAAACTTTGTAAGAAATATAAGACGCATATCGATGTCTTATTTAAAAAAAAATTTAGCTTAATAAATTTTCCTGTAAATATAAAAAAATGTATCTATACGCGCATATCCCCGAACAGTTAAGCAGAGGCAGAACCAGGTCACCCACCTACGACTAGCCGAAGACACTAAGTCCTGCAATGTGATAGATGGTAAGCCTGCCGCCAACCATGCAAATATCTAATCCCGAGCTTTTTTTTATTAGAAAATTGGAAAAAACAAATTTTCTTTTTGTTGCCCGACCCGGGAATCGAACTTAAGACTTCATGTATGTTCAACACCTGGACCGCTAAACTACAAAGGCGAATATAATACACGGTAAATTATTCTGTTATTAACTTCTTTCATATCCAAAATATGTATGTCAATAAATTTGTCTTCTTTGTTTAAGATCAATGATTTTATTGGTAAAGGAATTTGCATTTTGATGTATTCTCCATTTTGTCTTTCAAATCCTTGTATAACAAGACCTACTCTTTTCTTTTATCTTTAACTTATAACATACAACAGGCAGTTGATCATAATTTATTGACTTTCTGAAGTTTTTTTTTATGCTATTAGAAGGCAAACAAGCAGACGGATTTCCTGATGGTAAGAAATTCACGCCGTCTAGAGACACCAAAGATGGTAATGGTGCGTTGCCAACCTGAGGCCGGGATGTTAGGTCTCGAGCAAATGTAAGTTTACCGGCTACCTTACACTTCAAACCGGAACACGTCATGACGTTATGGCGCCAGGAATAGGTAAGGCGGTGGTAACAATCCGGGCGAGTCAATGCGAAACTTTACCACCTAGTCAGATGTCATGGTGTTAGTAACAGTGAGCCTATGCTCGCCTTTTACGAGCTGCCTGTCAAGAAGGCAGATGGTCTATTCTGCAAAGGAGCCCGGACCAACACGGGGTAAAAAAAGAATAGATAGTTTATAATTTCCTTTGTGAGATGATCCTTTCTAGCATTTTTTATTTAAAATTATTGTCTAGTACTCCCTTCAATACTGCAATAAAACCACAACACAAACGAAATAGAATAAATATTATTTATTTTAGAGATATATGTTAAGAATTTGTTACAAACACTCATTTCTACCAACATAGTATGCCACATAATAATATGCATAAAATGGTGTGCAAATATAATATTTATTAAATTCATACTTTTGTGTAACATGTTCCAAGTTCCTTACAAACTATTCATATTTTATAACAAACTAGGACTGCAAGTACCTTCGGCTAATCGTGGATATTCTTATTGTATTTTCGGAGGCTCAAAACTGTTACGGTAGAGATGTATAAAATGTTTAGGCTTAGGCTTTCAGAACTTTAGTTAAAACGTATTTTATGTCTAAAAAAAAAATATCTTCACACCCATATCTCCGAAATAGTAGTTAGAAGCACAACCAGGGCACCCACGACCAGCCGCAGATACTAAGTCCCACAATATGATAGGTGGCAATCACATCCCCAACCGGGTACATACATTATTTTTTACATACAACGGATTTTTTTTATTAGAAAATTAAAAATATACATTTACTAATTTCCTTATTGCTTAACCCGAGAATCTCTCTCTCTCTCTCTCTCTCTCTCTCTCTCTCTCTCTCTCACTCCCTGTTTCGCCCAACTGAAAAAAGGTTGTGTTATAATTTGACGTATTTGTGAATGTAAGTATAAGTTTGTTTGAATGTTGATGGTGATTATTAACTATATTGTACATGTCATATAGGCGTATGTTTTGTCGGATGCTTATGAAAATGTTTGATTTAAGTGTAATTAATGATTTTTTCTGTTTTAGATAAAAGGAGTGGCATCCATGATAGCCGTAGAATGGGCCTTCCTCTGCAATTTTGTCATTCTCTTCATTTTCAATCCCATTGTTACAAGTTTAGGTAAGAGTTTATCAATCATAGCCAAAATAAGGCAAAATTCATTTTTAACTTATTCGTTTTCCTTAGCATACATATCTTCACGCCAAGTCTTTTGTAGGCCGAGAGTATCGAGGGCCAAATGTTAATTGTCTTGCTTTCAACACCATATTATTATGACACTAGGTATCTATCATTAATGGAATAATAAAGAACATTGCGACAATTTTATCTGTATAGTAAACAGTGTCATAAGTATGACGTATAATAATTTTGATTGCGAATTTAACCGACAAAATAACGATAATATTAGCGGAATAAAAAAAATCGTTGATGAAGGGATTTTAATTTCGGTGCTCAAACTTCAGAAACTGACATCAGAATGACGTTTAACAAAACAGTCACCCAGTAATCAAAACGCAGTACCAAGTTGAGGTTTGGTCTTGATGCAGTCCTTTGAGCTGGCGCTATAAATATTAGATCATTTCTCAGTTTTTGCCACTGCTGTAGACTGTCTCATAAGTTTACGCTTAAATAAATGTGGAAGCGAGCATTATTAAATGCATTTCTTAAACTCATTCGTATGTTCATTCTTAAAATATGCCAGATAAAAGCTGCACCATAATTTATAATTATATTATTTTAAAATTGGTTTTTGCCGGTGCCAAGCCAATTTAATTTTTACTTACAATATAATTATTAGTTTAAGGCTTGGCTCCGACTTCAAACCTATTAGTAAATAGCAAATATGAATAAGTAGTATATTACTAATATTAAATCGTTATTATTTTTTACTTTTTAGTTTATTGCTGATATGAATTAATATAGTTAAAATAAACTTCGATATAGGTGAAAGTAGATAATAATGCTCATAAAATAAAAACTAATGGGCCTACCTAAATCAAACAAAAAAAACTATTCAACATCAGACAAAAAAAAATTACGTAAATCGGGTCAGAAACCTCGGAGGAATCGGTGTACATACGTAAAAAAAATTTTAAGCTTTGATATTCATAGTTTAAAAATGTTATATAAAGTTATTATTTCTAGAACCTGTGTAGTAATTTCACTTCATAATATGTTATCAAAGTAAAGAAGATTAATTATCTCCTATGTTTTTTTTTTATGTTTTGCTAAAGAATTTAAAATCTGTATCCATTTAAAATTTGACCCATCAACATATCCAAAAATTAAATTATTATTTTCATACTCATTTTACAGAAAACTACTATTTATTAAATGTAAATGTATTTTGGCATTTCTGACAGCTACTATTTAGCACACGTATTCTTTGAAGTTTGTTTTTATTCTACATTAGTCACCACTAGTTCATGATAAGTTAAGAGACAGAACTCACGGAGCGAACTTTACCTACGCCCGCGGCATTGGCGGTTCTGCAATTTATTTCAAAACTCACAAGATCGGTAATTTTTACGGTCCCACAGCCGCTGCGGTTAAAACTATCGCCCGCAAACTCTGCGGTTGATTATCGCGCGGCCGGCGGTTGCGGTTAAATAATTAGTATATAAATAATACAAAATGGTCGCCGCTACAAATTGATCGCAGAGAGCGCGGTCGCAAACCGCCGAAGCCGGCGGGAGAACGCCTCTCGCACTATTCTACGAGCAAACGACCGCTTGCGGGAACCGCAAACAACCGCAGGCGCTGCGTGTGAAAATCGCGTCGTATAATGTGATCTTACTTTTTGCATATAAATCTACATTCTACGGAGTCTTCGGTCCCGCAACCGCGCCATGAGTTCTTATAGTCTACTCGACAAGTTAAAAATGGTACAAAAGGGTACTACTCTTAAAATTATGTGCGATAGCTCAATGGATCCAGAATGACGTTTAGAAAAATGTGCCAAAAGCGTGTATTAGCACATAAAAATTAAAAAATTGCAAAGTTATAAACTATTAAAGTTAAAAAAATGGCATTTTGTGTTTTGCCAATATTTAATAACATATTAATATTTAAGAAATTTCTAAAAAAGATTCTAAAAGAAGATGAAATCTCCGATAAAAAACTTGTAGCTCCCGGAACTCTATCTCTATTAATTATAATTTTAATTTAACGCTGAAAATATGTCTGCGCACGACAATTTTAGATTGCGCGCGTAGCGTCAAAAGCGAGTACGGCACATCAATTAATTTATTGAAGGTGTCGAATCTTATTTTCTAATTTTGAAAAAAAATATGGTGTATTCTGAACACTATAAATAATTTATTTAGTAATATATAAGTGCCGAGGAAATTTGAGTAACAAAACCTGGAAACTGTTAAATCGTGTTCATATCGACCGCCTCGTTGATCGAGGGGTCAAGATGCAAAGGATAGGTGACGCTGTGTTTCTTTACCCGGGTAAATTGCTACATAGCAATCGACTACCCTTTTCATACATTGCAGCATTGTTCGATCTTTAACTAACACCCATCACCTACTTAACGTTAAATAGATTTATTCATTTTAAGTTTGTTTTTATGTGATAGGTCAGCCAACAAAATTCGACTCTCCTATTGGTAAGAGACACCCGGGGCCAATAGACATCATGGGTATTATAGATACGTTGCTCTCCTGTAGCCGGTTTGTTTTATTGTGTCTGGCTTTCGGCTACCTTAACCTCGAACCGGAACATCGGAACATGGCACAGTCATTATAGCCACAGGAATAGGTAAGGCAGTGGATCCTTACACAGAAAAATTGATGGACAGCACTTTAGCGACAGTGAAGTTTAGATAAGTACGAGTAAGAAAGCTTTAGTTGTATAGCCTTTATATAAATAATAAGCCCTTATAGTGTATTATAAAGCCTAAACATTTGGTTTGGATAGGTGGTTCTGTTCTTGAGTTACGACGAAAAGTGGCATTGTTATATATATATATATATATATATATATATATATCTAATATCATGTAGTGTATAATAAATATTAAATTTTGCGCGTTATGAAAGGAGGCTAGACGGAAAAAATTCTTACGAAAAGTTGTCACGACACTTTTTGCTATTGTAAGCTTTGCGGATTACGCATGTTTGTTTTTTTATTATTTTTTTAATTTTTTTTTTCATTATTTTGTTTATAATTTTTTTTTTCATGTTTCTCTATATGTCTCTCTCTATAAGAGAAAAAAAGAGATTACTAGAGATTGAGAGAGAGAGAGGGGGGAGGACAGAGAACTTCGTTCCATCCGGGTGTCCCTTGACACCTCTCAACTTTTTTTTATTTTTTACTTTTAAGTTTTGAAGTCGGTTTTTACTAGCGTAGTTATTTTTATTTGCAGCTACGAAATTCTTGTTTACCAAGTGTCTAATATTACAAAATAATTGGTACCCAGTTGATAAACAAACATGATATGATAATCACCACTCAAATTATATTTAACCCTGACAGAGAAGGGGTATATAGTACATAGGCTGAGTCTGTATGTGTGTTTCTGTCTGTTGCTCCGTTACTTTTGACCGGATGGACAGATTTCGTGGTGTATTTTTTTATTTGAAAGCTGACATAGTCTTCTTGGTTTTTAGCTACATTATACATAGGTTTTGAAGGGCTTATTAAAGTTTATATTTGATTACTTTTTTTATACATATCTATTTCTGCAGGACTCGGGCCAGTGTTCTACATCTTCGC
>NJDC01002168.1:172705-214000 GCA_002245475.1 Calephelis virginiensis | reverse complement strand
CTCTACACAACGCCCCCATTTTCTTTCTGGGTCTCTTACCGCCCCCCTTGAGACCTGCAGCGCCCACAAGGGGGCGTTATCGCCCACTTTGGGAAAGACTGCCTTAGATGCATAATAAACCTTTATTTTGCCAGTTCCACCATATCATACCAATAATAAACACCAAAAATAAACGGTGCAACACGAGACTTTGTATTTGTGATCGTTTGTACGGTACAGTCGATTGGTTAAGGATGACTTGACGTTAAGAAGAAACGTACGTTGAGTCCGATGTGGTGTGACTACTTTTTGGTGAGTTCTTCGACGAGGCCGACGAGGAACGTGACAAGTTGGGTTGTTTTTAAAAGTTTTTTTTTTCCTTTTTGAGTTGATATTAAACTTAATATTACAATTGGACCGAGATATGACAAAATATACCAACCCACAAATTGTCAAAAAATGAGTTATTGACACCAAACTGATCAAAATGCAAAAAATCGAAGTACTCTGAGATGCAAGAGATGTATGTGAAAATAAGAAACCGTTGCAACACCTTGTTCCGAGATGCTCAAAGGCACTACATTCACAAGTCTGTTGAGAATGGTGATGCTTTTAAGGTATGGAAGTTCTTAAGAAGCTTGGGTGCGGGTAAGTCATTTTCCAGTGTATCTAAAAATACCGATGTGAATCATCTTAAATATTTGTTTTCTTCCTAGCGATTGCATTTAATTCTAGTACTAAGTATGAGACTGAAATATCTAGCTTCGATCTAATTACGTACCTGTCTCCTTTAAAGAGTTTTCTAAGGATGATGCGAAATAAATTTGTTATCCATATTTTCTAATGCCGTCGGTTGTGATTAGATTGGTCGAAATATGATTTTTCCTATCCTCGATATTATTTGTCCAATTCTAACTCATGTTCTGAACCAATCCATCACTACTGAAGCTTTTCCTATACCTGGAAGAACGCTAAAATTATCCCGCTTCCTAAGAAATCAAATTTTGTTACTCCGCCTCTATTCCAATCTCTATTCTCCCATTCCTGTCTAAGGTTTTGGAACGATTAGTTATATGTCAAAACTGGCTGTCAAAATTGTTTAAACTCCGAATAATGCTATTTAAACACTTGCCTTTTCTACCGCATTTATCATAAGGAAATGCGCCGCGGAACTGTTTGATTTGGTGACAGCCATTAAGATTTATCTTCAGACATTACGACGTACTTAAAGTTTCATGCCTACCTTCTTACGGTTAAGTAACTTCAATAAAAAAAATGCTGATTCCCGAGTAGGCGGCAACGTATCTGCTCTGTTGTTGCGACTGCGATGAGGCGGTGGATCTATACCAAGAACTTGCTGCACAGCGTTCTACTACCAGTACTCATGTTAGTAATGATTTTTTTCAACGTATGCTTGTCTTTTACGAGCTTGAAAGCTATGACTAAAATAGGCGAAATGCTTCTATGCATTTTGCTTATTTTAGTTAGTGAAACCGGACCATTTGACAGTCCCGAACAGACAGACAGGAAAAGCCCGTTTGACAGTTTCCAAAATAAAATATTCGTTTGGTACATTAGTTTAGGATTTATGATGACAAACAACCTCACACAGAAGCACACTCTCGTACACACGCGTGACGTCAAACTTACCTCCAATTTTATTTTTATATAACCATTTCTCGTGTACTATTCGTGACCAAGATATGATACAGTTGGAGCGAGAGGCACATCAGCTAATAATTTAGTGCTCAATTAGTGCTAATTTAGGGCTGATAACAGAATATATTTGGTGCTGTGATAGGGGGACTAAAAATGAGAACACTGCTAACTTTTTATTAAGCTAGCAGTGTACCATTCGTGACCGCGCTACGATACAGTTGGAGCGGGAGGCACATCAGCTAATAATTTAGTGCTCAATTAGTGCTGCCTGTACAAGCAAACAGATTTAAAAAAAATGTTTTCATCTTTTAGGTATAGATAACGGCTGTCGTAACGATACAAGCAATCATAGAGCTGAATGATGACTTTAAATCGGTATTGGTGAAATTGATAAGAGTCACTAATTAGTGCTCAATTAATGCTACCGGTAAACCCTGAAAAAATAAAAAAAAAACATTTTTCAACTGGCCGCTAAGAAAATCGAAGATTTTCAAAAATCGAAAAGTTATAGGTATTATTCTGTATTACAAAAATCGAGTTTTCATCAGAACTCAACGTTATGTGGTCACAGAAAATTACGCTGACTCTTAAAAAATATTTTTTATTTTTTTTAAATCAACTACTGCTAATATAACGACGCCAGCAGTCTTGAGAACTAGACGAATACTCTTAAACGGAATATAATTGAATTAAAAGACTTCACCATTTAGTGCTGAATTAGTGCTGCTAGCACAGCAAAAGATTTTCGAAAAATATTTTTTTTATTATTATTATTTTCAAATCAACTTCTGCTAGTATAACGGCGCTAGCAGCCTTAAGAGCTAGAAAGAAACGGAAACTAATGGAATTTATTGAAAGACGTCACAATTTAGTGCTCAATTAGTGCTGCCATCACAGCAAAAGATTTTTGACAATTTTTTTTCCAAGCAACTACTGCACCGACTACTGGCCAACGTCGAGTGTGGTATTATGGGTCAGCAGATTGGGATGGGATGCGATCTCTTTTTGCATCTTAATCCTGGAGGCAGATCTGATTCTCGCTGGTTCATCCAGATATCGTTGCTGATGCTTTCATTGATGTAGTGCTGCAGGGCATAGAACTTTAAATTCCGTTCTCTTCAGTGCCCATTGGTTGCAAATTCCAGGCTTGGTTGAGTCGTCCCTGTAAGACGACACTTAGCCATAAGCGGAAATGCTACCAGGCCTGGGCTGCAGCGGCGAAGTGATGTAAACACCAGCTCACTTAAAAAGGAGTAATACTCTGCCACTAGGTCTTTCAAAAGAGTCATTGGAAGGGCAAAGTCAGAACACATTGGCAGAATTGGCGAGAAATTAGCCCGCTTACCTTCGGGAACAAGAGCGTTCTAGTCTCTCGCCAAGGTTGTCCAAGGAAATTTTGCGAAGCCATTATTACCATCTCTTTGCCTCGCTGGCAAATTATGCTAAAGAGAAAGCCGAACTCCTGGGCTCCCTTTTTTGCTTCTAACTCGACTTTAGATGACCATGGAAACACCCTACCGACCATCCCGCGCTGTGAAGTGTCTATGCCAGAAATAAAGTTTTTGCAGACTTCAGTTCGTAGAACACTTATTTCATTGGACGTCAACAAGTCGAGTGGGCCCGGTGGTATCCCTCCGATTGTTCTCAAAGTGTGTGCTCCCGAGCTGGCACAAGTTTAAACGCGCCTCTTCCGGCTCTTCTATTCAGCAGAAATTATACTGAGTATCATTATACTTTAGTATACCCGATTCCTAAAAAAAGTGAGCGCTCGGATTCGTCCAATTACCGGGCTTTAAGTTATAGCTAAATCCTTGATTTCCAAAGTTATGAAATCCATAATAAACTGCCAGCTCTTAAGGTACCTAGAGGAGCACCAGCTATTAAATGATCGTCAATACGGTTTCATTCGTGGTCGTTCAGCTGGTGATCTTTTAGTTTACTTAACACACCGATGGGCGCAAGCAGTCTAAAGCAAGGGAGAAGCATTGGCTGTCAGTTTGGACACAGCGAAAGCCTTTGATCGGGTGTGGCACAAGGCGCTACTAAAGAAGCTTCCTTTTTACAGTCTTTTTGAAAAATTATGCAAATGTGTGACTAGTTTTTTGATGGAGCGTAGCATCAAGGTCGTTTTCGACGGCATATGCTCGGAGTCCAAGCTTATCAATGCTGGTGTTCCCAAAAGCTGTGTGATTTCTCCTACTCTATTTCTTCTGCATATCAATGACATGTCGTAAATTAGTGACACTAATTGCTATGCAGATGTCACTACTGGGGAAGCCTTCTACTTTTGCGGACATAATATATCTCGGGAACATGTCATCGAGAGCCGGAACCAACTTGTGTCTAAAGTTGACGATCTTTTGTCTGAAATTTCGTCTTGAGACCATCAGAATCTGGTGCAATTTAACCCTAGCAAGACACAAGTTTTCGCGTTTTCCGCTAAAAAGATTCCCTTCGTTGCATTTCCTCGTTTTGAGAGCGTTTTCCTAACTGCCACAGCCTGCATTGGTATACATAGCGTTGACATTTCGAGTGATGTTGAATTTCGTAGTCATCTGGAGGAGAAGGCTAAAATAGCTTCTAAAGACTTGGTGCTCAGTAAAACGAGACAGTATTTCAAGCCAACCCATCGCTTACAACTTTACAAAGCGCAAATTCGGCCTCATATGGAGTACTGTTCTCAACTCTAGGCAGGGGCTCCGCAGAACCAGCTCCTTTCGTTTGACTGCTTTCAACGTAGAGCAATTCGAATTATCAATGACCGGGCAATTACCAATCGGGTTGGTTCCTTGGCGCTGCGTAGAAATGTTGGGTCTCTCAATGTTTTCTACCGCATCTATCATGGGGAATGTTCTGAGGAGTGATTTGGTTTAATTCCACCCGCTGATTTCCACCTTCGGACATCGCGACAGAGCTTAAAGTATCATGCCCATCATCTTGATGCGTGGCGATCTACAACTGTGCGATTCCAAAGGCATTTTTATCTCGCACAACACCTTTGTGAAATCAGCTACCGAGGGCGGTATTCCCAAACAATTATGACTTAGGGACCTTTAAGAAAAGAGCTTACTCATTCCATAAAGGTCCGCAACGCATCTATGATACTCCTAGTGTTGCGGATGTCCGTGGGCGGTGGTGTTGTCACTTTCTATTAGGTGACCCACTTGCTCGTTTGCCTCCTCTTGTATAAAAAAAATAGTATAACGACTCCAGCAGTCTCAAGAGTGAGTAGGAATTCAGTGACGCCACTACGAGTATTTAGTGTTTAATTAGTGCTGCCAGTACAGCAAAAGATTTTTGGTTAGCAGCCTTAAGAGCTAGAAAGAAACTTTAAAACGAAAACTAATGAAATTTGAAGATGTCACACAATTTAGTGCTCAATTAGTGCTGCCAGGACAGCAAAAGATCTTTGAAAAATATAGTTTTTTTTTTCAAAGCAACTACTGCTAGTATAACGACTCTAGCAGTCTCAAGAGCGAGGAGAAGACTTTAAAACGGAAACTAATGGAATTAAAAGAAGTCACCATATAGTGCTCAATTAGTGCTGCCAGTACAGCAAAAGATTTTTTAAATATATATTTTTTATTTTTTTGTCAAAGAAGCTACTGCTTGTATAACGACGCCAGGAGTCTTAAAAGCTAGAAGGTGACTAATACGGGAACAAATGGAATTGATGCATATAAAAACATAGGAAAGCTATTTATTTGAGTTTGGAGAGCTCAAAATATTACAGAAATCGTGTGTTTGAACTCGAAGAGCTCAAAAATATCATAAGTGCTATTACAATACTTTTCCGTTTTAGAGTATTCGTCTAGTTCTCAAGACTGCTGGCGTCGTTATATTACCAGTAGTTGCTTTGAAAAAAAAAATAAAAAAAAAACATTTTCAACACAGACACACAAACATAGCGGCTACATCGCGAGAAGAGTCAGCATACTTTCCTGTGACCTCATAACGTTGAGATCTGATGAAAACTCGATATTTGAATAACACCTATAACTTTTCGATTTTTTGAAAATCTTTGATTTTTTAGGGGGCAGTTGAAAAATGTTTTCTTTATTTTTTCTAGGTTTACCGGTAGTATTATTTGAGCACTAATTAGTAACTCTTATCAATTTCACCAATACCGATTTTAAAGTCATTATTCAGCTCTATGATTGCTCGTATCTTTATATCAGCAGTTATCTGTACTTAAAAACTGAAAAAAAAAATTTTTGAAAAATCTGTTTGCTTGTAAAGGCAGCACTAATTGAGCACTAAATTATTAGCTGATGTGCCTCTCGCTCCAACTGTATCATAGCGCGGTCACGAATGGTACACTGCTAGCTTAATGAAAAGTTAGCAGTGTTCTCATTTTTAGTCCCCCTATTACAGCACCAAATATCTCTTATCAGCACTAAGTTAACACTAATTGAGCACTAAATTATTAGCTGATGTGCCTCTCGCTCCAACTGCATCATAGCGCGGTCACGAATGGTACACTGCTAACTTAATGAAAAGTTAACAGTGTTCTCATTTTTAGTCCCCCTATCACAACAACAAATATCTGTTATCAGCACTAAGTTAACACTAACTGAGCACTAAATTATTAGCTGATGTGCCTCCCGTTCCAACTGTATCATAGCGCGGTCACGAGTGGTACACTGCTAGCTTAATGAAAAGTTAGCAGTGTTCTCATTTTTAGTCCTCCTATTACAGCACCAAATATCTGTTATCAGCACTAAATTAGCACAAAATGAGCACTAAATTTTGAGATATAATACAAGTGATTCTGCCGTCTTGACTTTTCTAGCTTTACAGATGTTTTTCTATCGGGGATTAAATTAAAACTCTTTTTTTAAGTTAAAGAGTTAATGGTGCATCCGTATGACTTAGCCTTATGATTACGATTTCAGATAATCTCTAGACAGATCATCTGTTGTTTACGCAATACTTTGTACCGTCTGAAATAGCCAACACTTTTTGTTATCTTGTATTATTGTATTATAACGGAGAGTCAGTCCGTCATGTTTCACGTTAAATTAATTAGATACAGATTGATAAGACTTTAGTTCAAAAATTCGAAAAATGTCTCTGTTATACCAAGTTTTGTGCACAATTATAAGTAAGTGTCGGATTTTACATTGTACCATAGAATCAGAATAATTTTATGATTGCTCTAAAAACAAAATCGCTATTTTATATGTTTGAGTGATAATATAGTCAATGGATCTCAATAGGCTTTACATTCAAGTCTCAAGTTGGCATCGCGCTTTTTGCATATTTATCTAAGGTGTGTCTTGGTTACGTGCATTTCTTAATATTAGAAAAGCCGACCTTTACCCTTTCGATGCCATAAAAAAATATTTTTTATTATGTCACCCGATGGAAAAATAGGGGCGTTGTAAGTTTGACGCGTTTACATGTGAGTGTATGATCGTTTGTAGCGTCATAATACCTAGAATTAATCGATTTCGATGGGGATTTTTCATTACAAAGTAAACTTTAGCTTCATCCCTATCCAAAATCAAGTGACCCGAGTCTTGAAGCATTAAAATATTCGATCATATATAATGAGTACTCTTATCTTTTAAAGTGTTCCGAACTTTATGTACTGGATAGATCACATTTTTCAATCAAAGCAAAATAGTTAGGACCTTATAATCGAATGCTTAAATGGTCAGTGAGTCGCGATTCGCGATTTAAACGCGTAACAGCCTGGCTACGGGAAAATCGCTAAAGCGAATATTCGCGCGGTGCAACTGGCGGAGCGTCTAGCGATTGAAACAAATGTATAGCAATGTTCTTAGTATGCCACGCGGCACGGCGACCAGCGAAGCGACTGGCGGCGCGGCGGGCGAGCAAAACAAAGGTATGAATCAGTAAGGAGCAAGCCATGAAGTCGAGCGGTAGTCGCGGCGAATAGTACATTGATTAAATGAGTTTAGTTGTTTTCGCCGCGAAAAATGAACACCGAGAGGTTTATTGCTGTAAATAAAGTCAAAAACAATTTTTACATTTGAAATTCTATTTGCATAGATGTTATTCTCCAATTCAGGTTGAATATTAATAAGAATGTAATCGATTTCTTCAATAGTCATTCTCGTAAATTTGTTAGGTTTTTCTGGATTTAGTCTGATTTCTGTATTCCTCGTACTACTTGTAGAATTCTCCATAAATACCCCGATTCTTATTCCTACCATGCCAGGCAGCTCGAAAAGGGTGAGCATAGCCTTACTGTCACTAGCACCGTGAAATCTGACTAGGTGGTAAAATTTTGCAGCGACTCGCCCGGAGTGGTATCACTGTCTTACCTATTCCTGCCGCCATAACGTCGATGCTTCCGTTGACGTGTTCCAGTTTGGAGGGTAATGTCTTACTTTTTTCTAGGCCTTATCAGGGTTTCAGGTTGGCAACGCACCATTACCACGTTTGGTGTCTCTAGGCTTCCAATACCATAAAAAAAGACATTTAACTATGGGACCTTACTGGTCGCAGCTGCGATAGCGACTGCCCGTGGCCTGCAAATGGTGCCGCGCGAATGTTCACCTCGCCAGGCGCTTCGCCGTTCGCACCGCCGGTTCCCGTGGCCTAGCTATAAGCACCGTGGGTTTGGCGGTTGAAATTTTGGTCGTGAAAACAAAATTACTCTTTGATATAAAATGCTAGTAAGTCGCAACTTGTGATACAAAAGTGTATACGCAGCAAAATTCACGGCGCTTACAATAATATTATTCAGGAGTCGTTGAGTTACTAGTTGAAGAATATTAATTGAAGCTCGATCGGTACATTACCCAAAAAAACCAACGACCGGGTCCCATGACTCTATTACCAATCTTCAGGGTCGCAATCTAAAAATGTGTTCTCTATTAGCTGCTCACAACGTTTTTCTTCAAGTAGGTCGTCAAATATTGACGAAATGATTTAAATAATTTCTTGTATAAGCTATTTAAAACAAATAAAAACTCTTCTACTTCATAAAATACTACAATTAGCAGCATACTAAAGTAAACAAACATTTTAATCTGTTTTCAAATGTTAACCAATAATAAATATATTTCAGTAACGTACAGTGGCATTACCTTAGGTGCTTCATTGACCTGGCCGAATACGTATTCTCATTTTGGATCTAGCAACACAACTCTCGATCGACCAATGACAGGCGTGGAACTGTCCCTTTTGGGGAATATGTCATACATAGGTGCACTTGTAGTAATACCATTTTCTGGATTTCTACTGGATAAATTGGGAAGAAGGAGTACTAATATGATATTTTCATTTTTATTGGTGGTAAGTTTTGTACTATACTTGTTTTGGCTAATTTGTTTCAACCAACCCATAACTATCTATTATTTTTTTTAATTTTTTGATATGTTCGATTTTTTCTGCTATTCCGACTAAAACTAATTAAAAAAGCCAAATATCATTGATTTGTATAGCTATCTATGTAACAAATACAAGTCATGAGGATGTTTTGTTTTCAAAATACTTCTGCGTATGTGCTGTACATAAGTTATGGTGAATGATGAATTATATATTATGACATTCGTTTTTAGATATCGCGTGTTATTGTGGTTTCATGCAATAAAATAGCAGCAATCCATACAGCAGCGTTTATAACAGGAGCCAGTGGGGCATTATTCGTCATCATCCCTTTATACATTGGAGAAATCTGTCAAGAATCCATCAGAGGATCTATGTCATCTCTCTTGATGACCACCTATTCCATTGGGACTCTACTTACATACTTATTTGGGAGGTCACTTGATTATTATGTCATAAATTACATATATCTCGCAGTGTCAGTGCCTGGTTTTCTAATGCTATTTTTGTTAAAGGAATCTCCGACATATTTAATGAAGATTGGTGCTAAAAAGGTATTTCGGTGTATAAATTATGTAGTTATGCTTTAACATTAACGTTACATTGGTCCATGCATGTACGATTTTTTTCGAAAAATAAAAAGGAAATGAGATTTACAACGTTATATAACAAACTTACATCAATAACAACCTTAGAAGAAACAAATTCGAAGAGTTCTAATAACGGTTTCTCCATTCACTCATAACTTCACACCAAGAACCGAAATGTCAGTTCCTAACCTGCCTAACTTTTATCACATTCATTACTCTTTTTGTAAAAATACGCAGGTTTTTAGATACCCTCGAATGATACATAAACGTTTTTGTCAAGGATGTTAATTTGGGTATACCCCGGTACCAACAACCTACCACATTGGCATTTTATATCTGTTTTATTGATACATCATTTCCCATACATGCCCGACTAGCTGTTATTATTTAGCCAATTTTTCCTGCAAGTTTTAAGTATTTTATATATCACCACAGGAAGCTGCACGATCTTTAGCATTTTATCGAAGAAACGAAGAAAATTCCGAAGAAGTCCAGACAGAATTATTGCACCTCGAGCGAATCATCAATCCTATTTTAGATGGTATGTTTGAGCTTACTAGGTACAGAATTCGTACGTTTCCCTGCACGTTCGTCTGCCACCCTTACTGATAGCTCTTTGGAGGTGAGCATATATTAAATAGGTTGTGACTTGTGACCCACAATTCCACTGTTGGCAATGAGGGTGGTAGAGTGAGAGAGAGTCTAGCATTTCGTAAATAGTCAAATAGCTGTCAATCGTTTTACTTATTATTTTCTGATAGAGTGAGAGTATTTAATACCATAAAACCACAGAAAATCAACTGACCCACGGCGACAAAGAAGATTTCTTTACAATACTGCAGATCAAAACATATTACTCATATATCCTCTTCCGGACCTAAAACCGCTCTGATCCTTCCACAATAATCCATTGAATATGCTTTGAATATTTCTCTCAATTATTTTCCCACACACCTTTGATATTAAACTGGGCTGTAACTGCAACTTGCTCAACATATGTGTTAACTCTTACCTTTTCACGAAGGAACGTAGACCGCACGTCTTCGCCGTTAGGGTGAGGTACCATTGCTCCAATATTTATTATAAAGGACCTAGAAAAGTCCCGATGGGCAGAACTACCAAATTTGATATTTCAAGCGGTAACCATACTATATATCTTCATATCTACTTAGCAGCACCCACCTTACCGCATTTCATACTTCTAACCACCCATTCTATTTCTTCCTTCGTAATGCCGTCATATACCTTCACTATGTCTGTGTCATTTTATATACAGCCGTAGCATACTGGGTATATTCATAAATATCTCCAAAAAATAACTCCAGTCTTAGCACGTTATCAGAGCTTATTAGAATTACAGTAATGCCATTCTAATATAAATCGGAAAACAAATATGTACCTCATTGTTATTTTTTTGATTTTCCCGTTCATTTTGTTCCATAATAGGTTTGTCCCTAAAATGTGATTAGTGCTTTATTTTTTCCTTTTTAAGATATATAACTGAAATATCTGATATTTTCTTCAAAGTTCATTAAATAATAGTATTGTTAACAGATTTAAAAAAAAATAACGAAATGATCTAAGTTGTCTAATGACGTCACATAGTGTAAACCAGTAACACTTCCTTGCATAAAAAACACTAGATTTAGTCTCAAAAGTCTCTAGATTTCAGGATGATTTTACCTAATTTTTACTATTTACTAAATAACTAAGAAATGCGGAAGCTAATAAAAAAATTGTGAAAATAATAAAATAAATGAATAAAAGGGGGCTAGGGCTGTGAGTCAACTGATCGGGGTGTCAGTTGACTTATAAAGCATCCCGGGACGTGAGACAGCAGAGCATGGTGTGACCCCATACTGCTGTCGTCAAAGTGATGGCATCAGAAGATGAAGGCTTCGGAGCGGATGAGCCTGCGGGCAGGTGTAAGGGTGACAGCGGTGCGTTCTTCGGAGATCCCGCGGTAACCCGATACGCACAGAGGATGATCACCGAGTGGTTTTAGCCGATAGGAGTCCGGCATAACCCGCCCCTTTCCCCTAAAGCTGCGGGTATCCAGGAGGATTTCCACTCGTTACATATATTTACATTTATATGGCTTTAATTTAAAAATTTAAATATACCGCCGTATGTGGACAAATGGAGCAATGTGTAGATGAAATGAGGTCAGATACAGACATACGACCGGTTATTATAATTGGTAATTGCATCCTTACGTTAATTTATCAAACTAAAGAAACTAATAATATACTAACTAAAGAAACTATAATTTATCTGAGAGCATTTTATTTCCAAACCAAAAAAAATTACGTAAATATCTCTTTACTTTAAACTTTATTATACCCTTGGTAAACGAAAGGACTCCAAGGAAATACTGCTGTCAGTTATATTCCTTTGATGTGCAATAAATATAAAACGAAAACCTGCGGCCACGAATTTTGGGAGGATTCGTTATTAACCAATCGACTGTAAGAGAAGAAATATAAGCTATTTTCCAAAAAAGTTATTAGAGCATTCGTCGGCTTGAGACAAAAGGTTATAGGTTCCTGTCAGGGGCGAAACTTTTTCTTTCTTTAAAATTTATAGAAGTTGTTACTTGATACATACCTTTGTTACCTGATTCATACTGTCGTATCAAATATAGATACACAAATAAAATTATCGACGTCACCTAAGGAAGGGCTCTTGTATAAGTATCAGCCTGCACAAACAGCATATTTACTATACGACTTTAAAATTAAGTAAGCTTAAATGATTTTTTTTTATGTTATAGGAAGGTAAACAAGCAGACGGATTTCCTGATGGTAAGAAATTCACGCCGCCTAGAGACACCAAAAATGGTAATGGTGCGTTGCCAACCTGAGGTCCGGATGTTAGGCCTCGAGCAAAAGTAAGTTTACCGGCTACCTTACCCTCCGAACCGGAACAACCGGAATTAAGGTTTTTTTTTTTATTTTATAAACTATACTAGAGCACAATTAATATGGATCACAAATTAAAAAAAAATCAGTGTTATTCTCTCCATGAATTTTTGGTTTAAAATTTTGTTAGCTGGTTGATTAATTATTTTTTTTCTGATTATCAGCAAACAAGCACACAGCTTTCCAGACGGTAAGTGATAACTGCAGCCTATAGATGTTACAAGTACGTTGCTATCCCATGGCTGGGATGTAAGGTCAGTTGTGCTAGTCTACCAGCCACCCTACCCTTCAGGCCGGAACGCGAGAGAGTCATTATAGCGGCAGGTAACGCGGCATCCCTACCCGGGCATATTGCTGCACGGCAACCTACTATAAGTCAACCAAAAATTTATTTACATACTCTTATCACTTTAACTGAATAATTTAAGTTAAAGTCGTTATCTCTTTAGTGTATGGTACAATTAATTTAATTGTGTTATTTTTCAGAGAATGAGGAGGTTAAAATTAAACCAGAGTGTCAATTGGATCAAAAACTTTCAACGTGGACATTTCTAAGTACGATTGATATATTTTTTTTTATATTTAGAATGAAAATTTATCGTAATTATCAAGTAAGTTCTGGATCCCAGATAGGTTTAAGTATACGTTTAAAAAACTGCAACAAGCTACAATTTACAAATTGCGAAATAAATAACCGCATTCATAAATGAATACAATTCATTAGTGACGGATTCAGTTTCTCAAATTAAGATAACTGATAGGTTAGAATTTAGTATAATATTTAGTCAATTATAAATCTATCCTTAAATACGAATAAAGTTCTTTAATAATAATTTAATTCACAATTTCATGCAAAAAATGTACTCCCCGAAGGTCGAGCACAAAAGATTTGGTTTCTAGTTTTGTGCACGACCTGATGTGCAGTCAAATTCTCTCGATGTAGCTTTGGTTGATAAACGAAACGAACGTTAAGTTTTTAATAGTGTATGTATTGTTGGTGCTAATAAAACGGTTTAGGGGCGTGCGTGTGTGTGTATGTGTTGTGTGAACCTGGATTTATTTGGATTCTTTGGCTTTTACTAGGTTCAATTCATTCACAACGCACTGTCTTTTCTGTTTTATTATTTTGGAGCGAAATCCTATATTCATTAATTATATTTTGTTTAATATTTTGTTACACAACATATTAATATTGAAGTCGATCTTGCTAAGCCTAGAAGCGGTTTAAATTTCTGTTTTAATCTTTTTTTGTGAAATAATTATGTCTGCCTTTTGTAAAATTGTACTCTTACTTTGACGTTTAAAATTACTTCATTTTGGGAACCTTATCTGTATAGTATTACTGTAGTGCCACAAAATTATATTATTATCAATTTCACATTAACCTCTATGATGTATAAACATTAAACAAATAACACATGTAAATTAATTTAAAAAAAATTAAAAAATATCCCTGGACAAGTCACACAAATTTAACCTAACCCCAAAGTAAGCAAATTATATACTTGTGTTATGGGTGTCAGTCAACGATTCTAATACATAGATATACTTAAATATATACCAGAATATATTTAATAAGCACCCAAACCCGGAAACGCAGACATCTAAATTTTCGTCACACAAATGCCTGCCCCCAGCTGGAATCGACCCGAGCCTCGCAGTTGGTCGCTGTACTTAAGCGTATATGCTAGCCACTCGACCAACGAGGCAGTCAAATTTGATTAAATAATTTAAACAAATAATGTTCACTCTTTCTATTTTAAACAATAATTCATCTAAATAAAATTTAAAAAATATACCATTAATTACATTTTCAACATAGTGTTATTGTTACATTCGTTTTCATTTTTTTTTCAGAAAAATCTAAATCATCACGTCGTGCCTTACTAGTGACTCTTGTGCTATACACAGCGTCAATATTTCAAGGAACAATAATATTACAAATATATGTTATGCCACTCTTTGAAAAGGCCGCACCAAGTATATCATCCGTAATATGCACCGTAATCTACATTATTATTAATATCGTTTTCGGTTTTGTTGGTGCCTATTTTGTGGATGTTCACGGGAGACGGGTGAGGTGAACTTTTTATTTTAAAAAAAAAGCATCTTCACGCCCATATCCCCGAAGAGGTAGGCAGAGGCACAACCAGGACACCCACGTGGCAAGCCTATCGCCAACCGGACACATATCCTACCCGAGCAACATTTTTTTATTAGGAAATTGGAAAAACCCAATTTTATTTTTGTTGCCGGACCTGGGATTCGAACCCGGGACCTCATGCAGTCAAGTCCAACTACTGAACCGCTAGACGACAGAGGCGATATTATATATAAAATATATTATATTATATAATATAGATATTATTTAAAAAAAAATGAATCTTTCATTATTTAAGATTAAGTTGTTATAAATGCTAATTGGTATTTTTGTGTTCACCAATTGGTACAAATGGTAAATGAGATGCTTAAGTAGCACTTCGTGCTTACTAATTTCTAGTAGGATACTAAAAGTAACGATTTTCGGTAAATGTAAACTAAAATGCTTTTACAGTAAAAATTAAGCAGTAATTGCCATTTTTTAATATTCTTTCAGTACATACTCTTTTTTAAAAATTAACACATCAGCATTTTCCTGCGATTTTACGTTTATTAATTTTTTCTATCTTTCATATTTTAAAGAAAGAAACACTTGTACTGTACTAAACTATGTTTAAGTTTTAGCCCTGATGATGCTGTATAAACGAAACCGGTAAGCTACTAATTACAAAGTAATAAATTATAAGTGATAAGTAAAACAGTACAAGTGTTTCTTTCTTTAAAATATGAATATTTGAAAGTTTTACCAAGCGCCGACGATGGAAAATATCAAATATATTTTCCATTTCCATTCCATCTTTTTCAAATTATTTGACCGCAACTTCAATTTTCCAAAAACAATAACGTTTTGAATATTTTCCAAAAAATAGAGACACTGTCACACCTGGCTGAGATACTCCCATACTCTTATGAATGCTGTGCATTAGAAATATTAAACTATAATCTGATAGTATTATGTATAATATACTGCACACTTAGTTCGAATGCTGAAATATTTCTAAACAGTTTAGTATTATTATTAGGAAATATTATACAAAATTCAAAAAAAATATTATGTGTCGAGATTGGAATCTCTTATTAGGCCCCATACTTAGTCAACCAGAAGAGCCAACCAGCGCACTCCCATAATTGCTTTGTATGATAAAAACAGTATAATGCTGACGTATTTTAGCATACATGGCCCCTTAAGTTTACAATATACAACAAACACTAATCACCTATTTTCAGTATCGTCTCTGTGTTCTAGCGGTTCAGTTGTCGGACTTGATTGCATGAGGTCTCAGGTTCGATTCCCGGGTCGGGCAACAAAAAGAAAATTGTGTTTTTCCAATTTTCTAATAAAAAAATTTGCTCGGGATATGATATGTGCCCGGTTGGCGATAGGCTTGCTACCTATCACATTGTGGGACTTAGTATCTTCGGCTAGCCGTGGGTGCCCTGGTTGTGCCTCTGCCTACTTCTGCGAGGATGTGGGCGTGAAGATACTTTTTTTTTAAGAATTAATAATTAATATCATTACATTCTCAAACCGCTAAGGAAACATGTTTGTTTAGATGTAATTGCTAGTAAAATTGATAATGTTCAGTCTGATACTCATACTCGTGATTTATCTGACGATAGAACTGCTAAAACAGTATACTTGAAGAAATCATATCATTCTCAAATTAAAAGTCACATGTACTTTTTTATGGTTGAGTTTTTTTGTTTGACTCTCATCTTTAAATTTAAGTGAGTTTCTTGTAATCAATAAATAAATGTGAAGAAACTTTTAATGAATTTCATGACATCTTGATTTTATTTATAAAGTTATGTCTTCAAAAATATATATATATAAGAAAGTGGTGTAAGTTACACTATTTATAACTCAAAAAATTCAAAAAGAAAACAAAACTCAAAACTTCAAAAAGAAATCGCCTCTGTAGTCTAGCGGTCCGGGTATTGGACTTGATTGCATGAGGTCCCGGGTTCGAATCCAGAATTTGGATTTTTCCAATTTTCTAATAAAAAAAATGTTGGTCGGGATTGGAAATGTGCCCGGTTGGCGATAGGCTTGCCACCTATCACATTGTGGGACTTAGTGTCTTCGGCTAGTCGTGGGTGCCCTGGTTGTGCCTCTGCCTACCTCTTTGGGGATATGGGCATGAAGATACTTTAACTCAAGAACAGCCAAACTGATTTGGCCGAAAATTGATCCTCGTATTCGTTTCACCCGTTCAGTTTGTATAAGAAAAATTAAAATGTTGTTTTTTCGAAGCTTCGAACCAAGAAAAGGACATAGGATACTTTTTATCTTGTTCGATTATGAAGAAACTGGGAAAAACAATATTTTTATTCCTACAAACTGAACGTGTGAAACAGTTCGCAGTAGCAGCTATCGCTATTATATTATATTAATTAATAGAAAAGAAAGCTCCAAATAGGTAGGAGCCTGGAACCCCCCCCCCCCCTGACACGAAGTCTGGATTCACCCTTGTTCCTGATAGATGAGTTTTATGTTAAAAAATAGGTGTATCGTGATCTTGTCATCTTTCAGCACTGAAAAACGTTATTAGTGACGTTAAATAGCAAGAATAGGAAAAACGGTGCACCAATCCGCCTAGCTGTGTTGCACAGCACTCTTGCGTCCAGAAACTATGTATAACGCATGTTTTTACTTTATTTCAGTACCTCATGATATATGCCTCATTTGCTACTGGAGTACTCTGCATACTCCTTGGAACGCAGACGCATTTGTGCTGGGGACCCTCTTGGCTTACCTTAGTGATGATAATGCTCCATTCACTTTGTTACATTATTGGAGCAGGAACTGTACCCTATGCGATTGTCTGTGAAATATTTCTGCCCGAAGTAAGTAGTTCCTAAGTGAAACCAAAACCGTATTTCATAGTATTTTGCTCTTTATACACTTCTAATTTTAAAAGTTTCTAAACCTTTAAACCCAGACACAAATTCAATTTCAACCACAAGTCTATTCGTAAGATTGTATAACCATTAGTAAGAGTAAAGAGGATTAATGTTAACACAAAAGTGTAACTTTTAACATTAGTCTAGAATTACGTAAAATTGCTGTCACTCTTTCGTATTCTGCGAAGCATACTATCCTGAGAACAGAGCTACCCCGATAAATACGACTTAATTATATCTTAAAATGTTGTACCTCTAACGAGCATAATGTTCGTTTGCGAAGTATAATTAGTCCTACTTGTGATAGAATATGACATATTTCGCATTTAAGTTTGCTCTCTTGGGGCGTATACACTGCAGCAGACCTACCTGAAACCATGCGCTAATAATAATAATATTTATTTATTTATTACTCTTCACAAATAATAGATAGATAGTCGAGCTCTTTTTTTACAGTAGAAATTTTTAGGTCATTCTTTTCTTTCGGTTGTATATTTTTTTCCCGAAGAATATATACCATATTTTTAAATGTCAGAATTTGTATTGCTCGAATTTTTGTTTGCTCGAATATTTTGTTGACCATAACATAGTTGTGACATACTCTTCTTTGCACTAAAATTAGTTTCCATAATGATACAAGACGTGCCATGCGTATTGTTATCCATTTTATTTTATTAATCCATTTTATTAATTGCAATAATATTATTCAACAGAATATTTAAAGATTAAGTTTATCATAACCTGATTTTAACATCCTTAACGCGAATAAAAGTTTGAAGAGCATATTTCAACGGGTCAATGTGAACAAGATTTTCTAATTTTGACTGCTAGACAGCGATGATTCACTATTTTCTTAACGCGAATAGACTAGAGACGTATTTTGTCTCTTATTAATACTCGCATTGAAAGAAGATAGTAAATAACTCTAAAAAGTTATGGCAGTCCGCAGCATATTTACCGCCAGGGTAACTAACTTTTTTAAATAATAGAATACAAGTAGTCGCCTCTGTGGTCTAGCGGTCCGGGTGTTGGACTTGACTGAATGAGGTCCTGGGTTCGAATCCCGGGTCGGCCAACATAAAGAAAATTGGATTTTTCCAATTTTCTAATTTAAAAAAAAGTGTTGGTCGGGACTGGAAATGTGCCCGGTTGGTGATAGGCTTGCCACCTATCACATTGTGGGACTTAGTGTCTTCAGCTAGCCGTGGGTGCCTTGGTTGTACCTCTGCCTATCTCTTCGGGGATATGGGCGTGAAGATACTTTACTTTAGAATACAAGTATTTTATCCTTTTTTTAGATAAAGGGATTCGGCTCCATGTTGGGGGTGGAATGGGTCTACGTATGCAATTTATTTACTCCTTTCATATTTAATCCTATATTTACAAATTACGGTAAGTATTTCAGTTTTTAAAAACTAGTCGATATTTTTTTAAAGATAAGTAGTACAACTTATTAAGAGCTTGCAGCCCCGGTAAACTACCTTAAACCAGTTCAGTTTGTATGGGAAAGGGAAAATGTGAAAACAATACTTTGTGCATTGTTTTTCCCATTTTCCCTGTAATTTTCCTTGTTTTATTCTATTTTACACTTATGTGGATAAGACTTTATCTGGCTATTATGTGTTATGTATATCTATACATTCTGCCTGGTTTTCGGGATACAGACAGACGGACAAACAGACAAAAAACTTTGGAAATGCTAAATGAGTTTTCCAAAAGAGCAAAATTTTAGATCGCCTTTATTTTTTTATTTACTTAAATATCTAGAATTCACTCTCCTACAGTTTTGTTTATATACAAACCATTCTAATAGTATGGATATAAAAGTCTCTGAACGAAACCGTCTAGCAAAAATTTACAACATTTCATTTAAATTCATCAATTTCAAATCATGAACCCCCGACGGAAAAAGAGAGTTGTTATTAGTTGAATAGCTATCGGCGCTTGTGTGTATGTTAGAGAGTGTGTGTGTGTGGCCTATTGTTCAATTCTACCGGCTACCCTACCCTCCGGGCCGGAACATAACAGAGTCATTGTGACGACAGGAATAAGTAAGGCTTCATACAGGTATAGGTACGAGTATGTAATAAAAATAACACATAATCACATATCTATCTAGCTGCTATCAGCTAAAAGGCGTGAACTAAGTTCACTCAGTCATCTAGTTTATAATATTTATTTATTCGCTACTTTCATTTTGCTGTAATGTTTTTAATTTATTTTTTTATGAACAGGATTGGGGCCGTTGTTCTACATTTTTGCCGCTGCAAGTTTCCTATCAACCGTATTTTGCGTTTTCTTCTTACCAGAGACCATAGGTCTAACCGTTGAAGAAATACAGACTGCATTATTAAATAATAATTATAAAGAAAATATACGCTGAAATGTTTCTTTTGCGATTTGTATAATTCTGCAATTTTCGTTTTTGAAGGGCCTTTTCCTTACAGTCCACTCGCATTTCGCACAGATTTCTCCATTTTGGGATTGCATAGCCGAATGATATAAAATATAAAGCAGTATTACATTATTACTTTTACTATTTTTGCAACATTGTGTTTTAATAATAATAATAATAACAAACGCAGATTAATAACAACAACAAAAAAAAGGTTTTTTTCATTGTGTATTTATGTAATTTGACATGTTTTATTTAAAACTGCCAAAAATATGAACCATTAAATTTAGATTATACGGTTGAGAATTGTATATTAAATAAACATTTAAATTCTAAAGTTTGTGTCATTTCAATGATGATCTTGTACCCTGACAAATTGGCAAAACAGGAATATGTTCTGGTGTTTGTGTAACACCCAATGTAACCCTTTTTGGTAATAATAAATAAATATGAAGTTTGATAACAAAGGTAGCCTTAAAAAATCTAATTTTTAAAAAAATTAATGCCTGAAACTAAATAATGTTTTTAAAAACCACTTTTTATTAAAGGCAATCATTTCAAAAACGGATACTATTTAACTTTAAATTAAGCTATTTATATGCCTGTGTTATAGGTGTTACTCAAAGATATTAATACATAGAAACACATAAATAATCACTAGTATTTTAATAAACACTTGAAACCTACACACGAGAATGATGATGACGATGCAGACAATGTTCATTACACAAATGACACGAGCCTCGCCTGGTCGAAGCATTGAGGCTTATACGCTCAACCCTTCGACAAACAAGGCGGCGATAGCAAATTCTTAGGTAAAATTTAAATAGGATCAATTATATGCTCGGTGTTCACTAATTTTGTCGGGATTTCATTAGAATTTTGTTTTGTTCTGTGACAAAATTCTAAAGACTGTGCAGTTTTATGAAGTTTTATATAATTAAAATTTTCACAATAACCAACCAAATAAACAACCGCTGTTAGTTTAAAATTAGAGATTAAAGAACATTTAGAATTAACAGCCTTCATCAGTCATCATCATTTGTCACTGGTGAGAAATTGCTGCGGAATGTATATCCCAAATATTTGGTTGCTATTGCGGAACCATTGAAAGGAGAATTCGACTTGCAAGTAGCCATCTCACTCTATTCAAGATACTGAAACACATTATTTTCTAGTACAGTGTTCTTACTTCCAGAGTAATCCCCGTGTTGGTCCGGGCTCCTTTACAGAATAGACCATCTGCCTTCCTGCCAGGCAGCTCGTAAAAGGCAAGCACAGGCTTGCCGTCACTAGCACCATGACATTCTACTAGGTGTTAGAGTTTTGTAACGACTCGCCCGGATTGATACCACCGCCTTACCTATTCCTACCACCATAATGTCCAATGCTTGCCGTTGACTTGTTCCGGTTCGGAAGATAAGCTAGTGGGTAAACTTACTCTTGCTCGAGGCCAGATATCCCGGCCTCAGGTTGGCAACGTACCATTACCACCTTTGGTGTCTCTAGGCGGCGTGAATTTCGTACCATCAGGAAATCCGTCAGTTTGTTTGCATTATCATAAAAAAAAAGTTTCTGCTTAGGATAATTTTAGCTCATGCTCAGCACTAACCAAAATCATGAATGACATAAAGCCTTCCATTAGTAACATAATTTCTCACTTTAATGGTTTTAATGGTTTAAATAAGTTCTACAGAGTAAAATCATTTAAAGGATAAACCAAACTTTGAAAGAGGGTTGAGAACACCACACGGCAACACTTTCCATCTACGAAGTAATAAAAAAAAATTATAATTTTATTTAACGCAAAATATAGAATTCATGATTATAACGTAAACACCGACCGCAAGCGCATGCGCAGGTTGGTGACGTCATGAGTCGTACTGGGAACGACGTAGCATGACAAGTATTTACGTGGACTACTTCCAATGTTAATAAAAATAAGTATTACAATTTAGCAACTAATATTTAAAATGCGCTATCATTTTAGCCTTCACTTCCTTATATTAAAGTTTGGCCGGTCTTTTGAAAATAGTCCTGTAGATATGCCTTTATTTGGTAACTTTTTTTCTAATATGTTGCTAGCCACGAGGTTTTTACAACTTCACCGGGCTATGGATTTGTTGACTTCATTATTTCAATCAACAAATTCGTTCTCAAAAGCTATCTTCCCATTTCAAAGTTTCAATATTTTTTTTATTTATATCTGATCAAATAATCCTATCTTCAGTGACTATTTTTAAAGATCTTGTTTTCCTTTTATTATTGCAGGGGGACTTTCTCCTCTCCTTTGTTTTTATTAATCATAATTACCAAAATTATATCTTCAATTTGTTTATATACGGAAAGCCTGCAACTACATTGTTATATTTTCCAATCCAGATTTGTATAAAGTAAATGTTATACACAATAATGTCAAAAGTGTATTCAGTTAGGCTTCTTCCTTTGGTTAGGTCAACTAAATTATAACACTCCTTTGTTATCTGTAGACAGTTCCCTTATGAAACTCTAGCAACATTTACATTCTCCTTCATCATCCTTGAATTTATCATAATAATAATACATTCTAATAAATGAGTTAATAACCTTGACTTCATTTTATGTAAAGGTTTTATTTGGACTAAGCAGATTGCTGATATATTTTTTAAAAAGTGTTCACAAAAATTTCTTACTGTTTAAATAAATACAATGTTAGTTTATTAGTAGTTCTGTTATTAGATTAAGCCTACAGCAGCTGCTTTCAAGATGGTACTAAGGAATACCTTTTTAAAGTTAACGTTTTCAAAATGTGGGTATGCCTTTTATTTATGGTTAAAGTCTATTTTTTGCACTAAACTTTAAACAATGAAATAATTTTCAAAGTGCCGTCACTGACAGATATATTTCGATAGTTGTAAGCAAAAGGCATCTTACTAGATCATATCGATTCCGATTTGTTTCTCAAAATTTGCCTGGTACTTTGTATGTCAACCTGTATATCGTGGCTATAGTGTAGACTTTCTAATTGCATTTGGTGCACATATTTTTTATAAAAATCTAGGATACGTTAAGAATTTTTTTAACATTTTTTTTAAGTTCTAGTAACTACAAACTGGACTGAGCACTAATCAAAAAAAGAACGTGAAGACAGGGAAAGCATAGTGGAGACTGACATTTTTTCGCTTAGGACCTTATCAAACTAACGGCCTGGCCACGGGAAATTCGCTAAAGCGAATATTCGCGCGGTGTGACTGGCGGCGCGTCTGGCGACTAAAACAAATGTATGGCAATGTTCTTAGGATGCCACGGGCCGCGGCGACCAGCGTAGCGACCGGCGAAATGTCGGCGAATCGCGGGGGCGACTGGCAGTGCGGCGGGCGAACGAAACAAACGTATGAATCAGTACGGCGCTAGCCACGGAGTCAAGCGGCAGTCGCAGCGAATATCGCTGTGATTAAATGAGTTTAGTTATTTTCGCCGCGAATAATGAACACGGAGATTTTTATTGCTGAAATGCTGTAATTACCTAATGTCAAAAACAATTTTTAAATTTGAAATTCTATTTGCATAGACTTTATTTTTTAGACTAGATAGTCTTTTTTTATTCTTCAATTCAGGTAGAATATATATATAGTAACCAGTAGTAGAATATGTAGTATATGTAACCGAATTTTTCAATAGTCATTCTCGTAAATTTGAAAAGCTTTTCTGGATTTATTCTGATATCTGTATTCCTCGTACTACGTGTAGAATTCTCCTTAGATACCCCGATTCTTATTCTAACCATGTACTCCACAATCTCTTCAAAATATTGTGAAATGATATTTCGACCGATTTCGGCCACGGCGACCACTTCGACTCCTAGCCGGTGGTTTGGCGCTCATGCGCACAAAGATGGCTTATGTAGCCTATCTTGGCGGCGAAACTTCGTGCACACTGGGGGCACTTAAGCACGCCGTCAAAGTAGTTGCATGTGATGGCAGCAGCTGGGCAGGCCTTTAATTGGTCGCATTTGGTATCGAGGTCAGCTTTGCGCTGCTCCTCAAACTCGCGTACTTGTCCGTATACTATCCTGCGCCATTCTGACCGCTGTGCTGCCAAACGCTCCCATTCAGAGGGCTCTATGTTGCATCTCTTCATGTGCCGTTTTAAGACATCCTTGTACCGGAGGAGTTATCCGCCATGCTTTAGCTTGCCTTCCTCCAGCTCAGAGAAGAAGATGCGCTTCGCCACTCTTTCGTCCGCCATGCGTGATACGTGTCCGCACCATCGAAGCTGCCGATGCATTAAATAAGCCTCAATGCCACCAACATTGGCTCGTCGCAGAACTTCGGTATTTCGCACTCTATCGGACCATTTGGTCTTCATAATGTATCGGAGAGATTTAAGGTGTAAACGATCCAGGGTGCGTATGTGGTGGCGGTACATACACCACGTCTCAGCGGAATATAGAAGGTTTGGCAGCACAATTGCCATATATACAGATATTTTTGTGGCTAGCTTAAGGTCATGTGAGCAGAACACCTTGGAACACAACTTGCCGAGCGCTGCAGCTGCAGCTCCGACTCTGCTGTTGATCTCAGTATCAAGGTCAGACTTAGAACTTACAGTGTTCCCCAGATAACGAAACTTGTCTACCTGCTTCAACACATCCTCACCAAGCGTTATATCCAACGTCTCGTGACCGTGAGTGTCTAGGGACATCACCTCTGTCTTGTTGACGTTGATTTTTAGACTATATTTACGGCAGGCTTGATGAAAAGTGGACATCAGTTGTTGTAGGCCGTCTGGGGACTCTGCTAAGAAGCACAAGTCATCAGCATACATGATCTCAGTTATCAGTGCATGTGAGACTTTGGTGCGAGCCTTAAATCTAGCCAAATTGAAAAGACTGCCGTCGGTGCGGAAGCGGATGCGAACACCTTGGGAAACAATTTGTAGGACTTCTTTTACCACTACCGCAAAGTATAAGGCGAACAGATTTGGTGCTAAGACGCATCCTTGCTTCACCCCACAGGTAACGGGAAAGAAGTCTGTCTGTTCACCGTTTACAGCAACGCAGCATTGCATGCCGTCATGTAGGAGTCTAAGAAGTCTCACAAACTTTTCAGTGCATCCCAGCTTACCTAGCACCAGCCATAGGGCTTCACGGGGCACACTGTCGAAAGCCTTCTCCAAGTCAACAAAGCATAGGTACAGCTTACGACCCTGTTCCCTACTCTTTTCCTGGAGTTGATGCACGGAAAAAATCGCTTTATAGGTGCCTCGGTCCGGTCGGAAGCCAAACTGGGTTTCAGGCAAGATCTTTTTAGACAACATCTTTAGGCGGTTTAAGAGAACTCTAGCAAAAACCTTTCCAGGAGTCGATAAAAGAGTGATACCACGGTATGAGTTGTAGTCAGATCGGTTGCCTTTGTTCTTATATAGTGTTCTTATGCCCGACACTTTAAAGATATCAGGGACGTGCTCTTCCTCCTACATAAGAACAAACAGCTCCCATATAAACTTATGCAACTCCTCTCCGCCGTATCTGTTGATCAGCTCTCCCGGTATAAGGTCAATGCAAACCGCTTTTTAATTTTGCTGCTGTCTGATGGCAGTAACAACCTCATCAAACAATAAAGGCTCGTCCAACTCAAGAACAGGAGGGAGTTGAGGCATTAAGCTGATGGCTTGCAGATCAGTTGAGCGATCCACATTGAGCAGAGTATTGTAGTGCTCCGCCCAGCGCTTTAATACATCCTCCCTGCTAGTTAACAGGTGACTACCATCTAGAGACCTTAGAGGCACCCTTGCATAGTAGGATGTATCAGTCAGTCTACGTACCTCACCGTGGAACTCCCCGAGTTGGTTAGTGTTAAAGAGCCATTGCATGTGCGTTGCTTTGTCCTGCCACCACTTGTCTTGGGCCTGGCGAGACAGCTTGCGTAATTCCTGGTCACTAGCTTTGACCGCTGCAACGCTTCCTTGTCGCCTTCCATGCTGTCGCAAGAGATCCCGATGTTTGTCGAAAGCCGCCTGCAGAGTTTCATTATTTTCATCAAACCAATCTTCATTGTGACGGCGTATTTTGCCAAGTACGGTTGAAGCGGTATTCATGATATGAGATGACAAAGATCTCCAAGCCGCCTCGCTCACCTGACTCATTAATCGGCAACAGGTTTTTAGACAATGTTTCAGCGTATTTCTCCCTCACCTCACGATCTTTAAGCTTCTTCACGTTCAAAGACGCAAGCTTTTTAGTAGAAGACCTACGGGAAGGAAGGAGGCGAAGTCGCAGCTTAGTGACCACAAGTCGGTGGTCAGACCAACAGTGCGCATCCCGCATAACACGAGCAAACTTGGCTTAAATCTCTCTGCCTGACTATGGCATAGTCGATCAAATACCAGTGCTTGGATCTTGGGTGCATCCATGTTGTCTTGTACTTGGCGGTAAGCCTGAACATAATCTTCGTAATTGCCAAACCGCATTGAGAACAAAGACCGAGCAGCAACTTGCCATTACTGTTCATGTTGCCAACTCCATGTCTGCCCAGAACTCCAGGCCAAGCCTCATAGTCCCGACCAACCCTGGCATTGAAATCGCCCAGCAAAAGAATCTGCTTTGACGCTTATGCTGTCTAGGCAAAGAGATAGTTCCTCATAGAATTTGTCCTTGATGTCATCAGACTTGTCAAGTGTGGGAGCATAAACACTGATGACATTAATGTGGTTATCCTTGTCCAGGTGGAGGCGCAATGGAGATATGTACAGGGTACTCCTCAAGTCGCTTTACTAAGTGATTTTTGATGGCAAATCCTACACCTGATCGCCGAGCTTCAGAGGCAGCGGTACCTTTCCAAAAGAAAGTGTAGCCTCCGCCTACTTCCACCAGCTCTCCTTCATCAGCAAGATGTTTTTCACTGAGAGCAGGGACATCCACGTTGTAGCGACGAAGTTTCCGAGCTACTATGGCGGTCTTGCGTTCAGGGCAGGCATTTCCATCTCGATCAAGAAGCGTTCTCACGTTACACGCGCAGAATGTCATAACAGATCTTTGGTTACTATATTTTTTGAAACGTCGACCACGACGTAAGTGATGCGATGGCAGCCGCGGTTACTACTACCTCTTACAGTGGGACGAGCTTTTCTTAGGGCTCTTTTTGTAGCCCTCTCCCCGGCTGAGTGAGTAAAGCAGTGCCCCCCTAAACAGGGCTGCTTTGTCATCCCGGGTGCTGCCAAATCCACGCTGTCGTCCCAGATGCAGCGCAAAAACGACCACGGCGTGTACTTACACCCCCGAGACCGCCTGAGTGCAGGTATCAGACAAAGCCCAGCTTGCATCAGGCTAGACCTCTCTACCTCTACCCATCGCCACAGGACTTTTAAGTACTCGGAGTCCAGTTTTCGGAAGCGGTCAGATGCGCAGGATATATTTAAGGTGCGCAAGCGTTCGCGCTCACACAGGCGCACATACTTGACCTTCCCCTCCTTTGGCCAGTGGAACGTAAAACCGTTACGACTGGAGGCGGGGTCGGTTGCAGTGTCTGGCAGGCGATGACTATACGCCCTCCACCGCTGCCCTAGGCCATCCACCTTGCCTCGCTGATCCGCCGAGTCCGCCAAATCTCGTTGCATATCTGCGTTGTGTTTGCCTTCCTCGCCGGGTCAGATTTTGTGCGGTAATCGGTAGGGAGCCGCGCTTTGGGATGGGATGATGACGGGAAGATTGGAGCAGGAAAGGCGGGATACTATAGCCACAGGGAAAACAGGAATGTGATCTATAGTAGCTCAGGGAAGGCGGGATTGCATGCCCGTGCACTCAGCTACCCACTATCAGACAGATAGAAAGGTTTGAGCACCCCTTGCCGCATCAAAATATTAGGTCTTGAACTAAAAAACTAATATTACCTGGTAAGCAATGTCGAGATACTTTAGATAAAGACCCTAGTCCCTGTGTCGGTCTGGGCTCCTTTGAAGAATACCTAGATAGAATCCTTCCTGCCAGGCAGCTCGAAAAGGGCGAGCATAGGTTTACTGTCACTAACAGCGTGACATCTGACTAGGTGGTAGAACTTACTTTTGTTCTAGGCCTCATTAGGGCCTCAGATAGGCAACGCACCATTACCACGTTTAGTGTCTCTAGGCGTTAATTTGTTACCTTCAGGAAATCCGTCTGCTTGTTTGCCTTCCAATACCATGAAAAAAACATTTCACTATGGGACATTACTGGTCGCGGCGGCGAACGCGCCTGCAAACGCGGCGGCGAACGCGCCTGCAAACGGTGCCGCGCGAATTGCCGCCTCGCCAGACGCCTCGTCGGTCGCACCGCAGGTTTCCGTGGCCAAGCGGTAACAGATTGCGAGCGTTTTCAAGGCGGCGTAGCGTATAAGAGGAGCGCAGTGCGTACGCACATACAAACGGTTAAAAATCCGTTTACACCTACGCGTCTCCAGTCTAGTATGCACTTAGTTCATACGTGGTTCATCGTTCATTGTTCATACTCGCACACGTCATTCGCGGTTGCATCGCTGTGCTGAACGGTCGATGTAACAGCTTTGTTTATTTAATCACCAATTAATAAACGTGCCATTTGTGAAAGTTATTTTAGTTTAATAAGTCAAAGTATTTACTTAATGTGGCAAAGAACAATTATAATATAACAATTGTGAGGTTTTTTAACTTCACACAACACATGCATTTTTATTAAACATTTATTACGCATCAAACAATATTTATTGGTTTTATGGGATAATTACTATATTTATTTTCAATTTGAATAGTCTTAAATTTTTTCTTGACTGTTTTCAGTAAACTATAACTCGATTTATTAGATAAATGGATATAACTTATTCATATTAAATGCGTATACGTATTTCTCCCGTGTTGGTCTGGGCTCCTTTGCTGAATAGACCATCTGCCTTCCTGTGCCAGGCAGCTCGTAAAAGGCTAGCTCAAAACGTGTTCTGGTTCGGAGGGTAACGTAGCCTTTAAACTTACTTTTTCTCGAGGCCTAACATGCGGGCCTCAGGTTGGCAACTCACCATTACCACCTTTGGTGTATCTAGGCGGCGGAAATTTCTTACCATCAGGAAATCCGTCTGCTTGTTTGCCTTCCAATATCATAAAAAAACATCTTAGTATGGTTGGGGAAACTATCACAGAAACTGAGCTCCAGCTTAAAGATCAGAATCAGAATCAAAAAACTCTTTATTCACGTGAACCATACAAGTGGTACTTTTGCGCGTCGATATTTTTATAAACTACAGATCGGAATCGCGGCCACTCACTGAGAAGGTCCGACGAAAGAAACTCAGGGGACTTGTCTATTTTAAATAGTAATAGATACATTGTGAACTTGATAAAAAATACAAAATGATGACCAGTACATGCAAATGTTTCTCTATATTCCTATATGTTTCATGTTTTACATTTGATCACTTTATACTGTGTACTGTTATATCTGTAATTTCTAATCTACAAAAATTATGACTAAAAGTATATAATATATATATAAAACTATAAAGTACCCCCTGCCAAATTTTCTTACGATCGATCGGTTGAATCTGATGTTGAATAGATAGTGAAAATTCTAAAAATGCTGAAAATGTGTTATTCTGCACATTGTTATTCGCCTGTGCCAATTTTTTTAAATATCTTCAATGTACAGAATTTGCTCTTGTACAGTTTTATTATAAGTACTTATATTGATATCATACCAATTTGGTATTCTGTTTCGCAATGGCAATTACGCAAGAGAGACTCAAACCTCTAGTATGAGCCTCTCATATGGCACATTTTCTGAATGGTTGATTAATATTTAGTTAAATATTTTAAATATTTTTTTATCGAAGTTACTCTCGTTTTGCTCTCAACTTGACTTTAGACTCAATCATGATGCAAATCGTTCCAAGTATGAAGTGTTTAGGCCGGAATCGAAATTTCCGCGAAGTGCAGTCCGTAGAATACTTTTTGATTGGACATCAATTAGTCAAGTCATCGATTTGAGATTTCCATAACCGCCATAGCCTACATTGCTATACTTGGCGTTGACATTTCCAGTAATGTTTGGTTTCGTGGCCACCTAGAGTAGAATCATAAATGAGTCTTTAAAAAGCTAAGTGTACTCAGTATGATAAGTCAGCACTTCAAACCAACTTATCGCTATCAAGTTTTCCAAAGTTCAAATTTTGGCTGTCTATAAACTTGCTATTCCGCAGATATTTCATACCTCGCACAGCACCTTTTTGAAATAGGTTTCTAAAGGCTATATTTCCATACGAATACGACTTAGAAACTATCAAGAAAAGAACGTACTAATTCCTTAAAGGTCGGCTACGCATCTTTTATACTCCTGGTGATGCGGATGTCCTAGGGCGATGGTGATCACTTTTCATCAGGCGACCCACTTATTTGTTTGCATCCTCTTATAAAAAAAAATCCTCCTCCGAGGCTTCCAAAATGTTATATTTTGACAGCACGCGTCCAGCCAGATCGTAACTTCTTCCACGTTGTCACCCTACTCGCCTATCTTTGTTCCTAAACCAAGAACTCTTACAAAATTGTCAAATCATCTTGATTTTTTGTTAAGTAGTTGACGTTATCAACAAACGATTTCTAATAATTGATATGCTCAAGGCATATCAAGGTATGGCCAACAGACAATTAAAAGTTTCATGAAATGCGATCATTTTCATAAAATTTTACAGGTGATTGTTCTATGCCCATACATTGTTCGCCCCGGAGCCAACAGCAAATCAATTTCTATTAGTAAATTGCCAATACAAAGTTTTGTAACGGTCACTTAAGATAACAGATATATTAAAAAAGGTTAATAAAAAGAAAATTTAAATAATTGTTTCTAAAATAACTATTTCTAGTTTCTACAAATCATTAAGCTTCAAAAACAACTATTAATGTTGTGTAGTGTTAGCATCCTAAATAGCATTATAATCATTCAAAGAGATATTTTCTGTCAAGTAAAAAACATAGTTCAAGAGACGGGTCGGAAAAATAAGTCTCTGTCTGACTGGCTACTGGCAATAAAAATAAATTCCGTAATAAAAAAGCTTATTTGATGTCAAAAACCAGAGACAGTGACGTTTTTTTACCAATGCCTCTTTTGAATTATTTTTTTTTTCACTTGTCACAAAAACACTCATTCGACTAGTAAGTACATTGTGTACGTTTGTATTGTTCATAAATTCTTCATAACCGTGCACAGCCATATTCATCGTAAGTTCTATTAAAATGTTCATGGAATCAATTCCAGCATCCACCTAAACGCAAGAAAAACTTTTATGTTGCACATTTTCAAAGTTTTGTAAATGATAATTACCGAACATTCATTATTTATCACTAGATATCGTCGTCAATATCGATATTTTAAGCTATTGCAAAGCTTCTACCGCGGGCCTTGAGCGTGGAGACCGAATCCAGAAATTCCGTAACGAATATAACCTAACACATGCCATCATTGCCATCTATCAATGAATACTAGAACTTTTAACGCCTTTTTGATCACGCTTGTCTCTTTAGTTCAGCAACTCGCCTCTAGGTGGCATTGGTTGTGTCAGCATTACTGCGCATGCGTAATTTACCTCTTCACCGCGAAATCTGGTAACTCATGCCTGCTTATGCAATAGCTTTACCCCGGCAGTCTCCGAGTGCTACATGTCTTTTTTATATTATGTGAACAGAGCGACATTGTTAAAATCTATTGAGACATTGACATTGACAATTCCGTGAAAGATGGCGGCTTTACTTGTCATTAAAAATAAAAAATGCTACTGTTCAAAATCTATTAAGAAATAAAAAGTGTCTTAAATTTTCTTTTTTCATAAAATATATTAAAATATAATTAAAATTAAAGTACACGTCAAATGTTTATTGGTTATTTAAAGAGCGGTTAAGAACAATCTCCATTAAATATAGATGATATGAGCAAAAGAAAAATAGATTAATGTAATGGAAAGACAAACAATCAGACGGATTTCATGATGGTAAAAGGGTTTGTTTAGGCTGATATGTTAGGTCTCTTATGAAAGTATATTTACTAACCATAATAATTATCAGGTTAAAACACGTAGCTTCGATACCATAGCAGTAATAATAGGTAAGGCAGTGACAAATCCGGACATGTCTTTTATACATCTATGACCTAGTATAGTGACGGTTTTAAAGATAAACAATTCGATTCTTACATCTTAGAAGTTTACTGCTAGGAAAACTGTAGGCCTAACAAAAAAATACTTGAAGGAACATTGACATGTCTTTAACAGTAACATTTAAATAAAATTATGCTAAAATGTCTAAAATGCTAAGATATCTCTGTTTAGTACGATTTGTGTAAACCCTTTTAAATAGCAGGTTTAGGGAAAAATTAATACCTAATGTCTAGAGTGTGAGCTGCGGACATGATTGGTGTTATTGTAACAATGCCCCCTTTCTTTGTTTTGATCATTTTTGTCAAATTGGTAATATCAGTTGCTTTTATTTGGTATTAAAAGATGGCTTAATACTAATTTATCAGACGCACAATGACAACATTGATATTTAAAAAGCTATTGTTTTGTTAACATATTTGCTGCGGCAGCATTTGATCTAGACCTTCTGCTAGAAAAACTGAACGTATCTATATTTCCTGAGTTTCAAAGTCGACAAAGTCCTGATTTTTTAGATATGATAAAAATTTTATTTAAAAAAAATAAAAAATGTAAAAAGTAGGTATGATTTTATCAGTCTTTTATATTAGATTACAGTCTTATAATCTAAAAAGTGCTATAACATACGAGGGTGGATCCAAAAGTTTGTGGCCTAACCTACATGGAGCTATGACATCTTTTTAAAATCTACCGTCATTTGTTAGTATGTGTCATATTGATTTATTGTGCGCAGTTTCATTCCGATACTGCACAATATAAATTTTCTGTGATTAGTTGTTTGAAGCAATCTGACACAATTTTCAATAATGGAGAAAACTAAACACCGTGCAGTCATTAAGTACCTCAATAAAAAAGGCCTATCACCAAAAGACATCTATCAAGATATGGTGAGCACTTTGGGGGAGTCTGCTCCATCGTATTCCAGTGTCAAGAAGTGGGTAGCTGAGTTTAAGCGCGGTCGTGAGAGCATTAAAGATGATCCTAGGAGTGGAAGGCCTACATCCTCTACCACGAAAGAAAACATCGATAAAATTTGTGATCTCGTACTGGGCGACCAACGTTTGACCATTGGTAAGATAGCTGAGATAACAAACATTAGTTATGGCCGGGTGCAACACATAATAACGGAAGATTTGGGGTGCCATAAGGTTTCTGCTCGCTGGGTCCCGAGGTTGCTTTCAGCTGAATAAAAACGAGTTCGATACACAATTTCGCGAGACTGTTTGGAACTTTTTGAGACTGACCCCGAGGACTTTTTGTCTAGATTTGTTATCATGGATGAAAGCTGGGTTCACCACCATACTCCTGAATCAAAGCAACAATCCAAACAGTGGAAAAGATCAGACTCTCCTACACCGAAAAAGGCTAAGGTCGTTTTATCGACTAACAAAGTCATGGCTTCTGTTTTTTGGGATGCGAAGTGCATTATTTTTGTAGATTATTTACCGAAAGGTCAAACTATAAATTCTAGTTATTATTGTAACTTTTTACGAAGACTCCGGGAAGAAATAAAAGAAAAAAGGCCGGGAATGTTGCGTAAGAAAGTTTTGTTTCATTAAGGCAATGCACGTGTTCACACTCGGTTGAAACAATGTCTGTAATCCATGATTGTGGCTACGAATTGCTGCCCACCCACCTAATTCACCAGATTTAGACCCCTCGGATTATCATTTATTTCTAAATTTAAAAAAAACACTTGGGTGGCTCGAAATTTTCGACCAAAGATGAGGTGATAGTCGCAGTAAACGACTATTTCACCGACCTTCCGGAATCTTTTTTTTCGAGGGGATAAACAAGTTGCAGGTCAGGTGGAAAAAGTGTGTTCAGCTAGATGGAGCCTATGTCGAAAAATAAAAATAAATTTAGACCCACTTTTCTTTCATTTTCTTAGTCGGGCTTAGAACTTTTGGATCGACCCTCGTAGTTATCACACTAATCAATTTTCACTTTACAAAATTTAAATAGTAAAAATAGATATATACTTTCTGTAAAGTTGTTGTGAGATATATTATTCATGCTTTTCATTACAGTTTAAACACACAGCCTTTTGGTATTCCTGGCAAAATGTACGTAATCTTTTAACTTTTTTATCAGTCACAGGGCTGCTAAAATCTTTTTAAAGATTATGGTAACAATGAAAACACGGTTTTAAGTTTAATGTAATATTACATATTAATGATTTAAAATAGGAGAATTTCAATTCGACTAAATGTTTTTTTTTGTTTCAGTTTTTTAGTGTTTCTGAGGGGACCTCATATTAATTTTGTTATAATTTTGAGTTACACTTAATAATGCATAAATTTCTGTCTGTTTTAATGACTTCATTACATTATTAAAAATGTTGTTTTTAATATAGACTAAAATCTATACATTATAAATTATAGCTCCAAGCTAGGATGTTGATAATATACAAAGTACAAGAGAAAATACTCAATGCACTCTTACACTTTCGAAAAAAAAATGACTGTGACATACGGGCGGACAAACAGAGAGACATAACGAATTTCTAAGGGTTCCGTTTTTGGTCTTTAGCTACTTTTAAACGAACATATTAATGTGGGATAGTCTGAGAATGTTTTCGTCTCGAAATACCCTTTCGAAAAGTGGTTATCAAATCGCACCAGGGTCATTAAATGATTGGAGTAGACTTTTTGCAGTTATACTGCTCATTATAGGGCTTCTATAAAATTGAAAAACTAAGTAGATAAGATGTAGGATGTAGGTACCCGGGGAGACCAAGGCTAACATTTCACGATCAGATCAATCGGATATTATCCGAGGGTGGTGTCAAGAGTCTCCGAAACCGGCGTGTTTGTATGAAAAGGGTTATGAATGTGAAGGAAGCTAGACAGGTTTGTCAGGATCGTGAGGTCTGGCACTCGATACTCTCTGCCTACCCCGTAAGGGACTTGGCGTGAAGATATGTATGTAAGTAGATAAGTACGAGTCGGAATCACCCTTGAAGGGTTTCGTAATACCAAGAATAGATTAAGGACATAAAAAGAGTGGCAAGTAATATTTTGACTAAATGTCAAAATATTACTTGCCAAAATATTACTTTACTTTTGACAAAAATAATTTTGTTTTTTATATTAATTGTATATTACTAGCTGTCCCGGCGAACTTCGTTTAACCCGTTCAGTTTATATAGGAAAACAAACTTCCGTGGACATCCTTCCTATTAATATTATAAATGCGAAAGTTTGTATGTATGGATGTACGGATGTTTGTTACTCTTTCACGACCGAATGGCTGAACGGATTTGTCTGAAATTTGGAACACGAATAGATCGTGACCGTGTTGTTATTATCATCGATAAAAGATGACTTTGTGAGGGACTGAGCAATTAATTCTAAGAAAGATAGCAATGATAATGATTGTTCTTTACTTTTCATTTTGTTTACAAGCTATGCATTAACTAAACTAGTTCCAAACAATCGACTCATCATCAGCTTGCGATACCATTTTAGACCTCTAATTAGTTATTTTTCATTTTTCCTGTAACTTGTTCCTTCTCTAATTTAGGACTTGTCTTGTCTTGATTTAGGACTGTTTTGGGTAACCCTTTCCTTTTAGTTCTCTCGGTAGGTACCACACAAATATGAATATTTTTAAGTAATTCTTCTGCTAACGACATCGATGTATAGAATTTATCTGCTGTACATGTTCGTCCCTCATTAAACAAATTTTTAGTCAATTTAATAACTACATCATACATCACCTGCCCCTGATTTTTATTCATCCTTCCCTATATATACTATTGATGAGCATGTGTCACCCTCAGGTGTACACAGTTTATAAAACTTGATGCCATATTTGTGTGCATTATTCTTAATGTATTGGCGAAAATGAAGCCGTCCTTTTCAAGGTATCATAGCTTCGTCATTCACTATAAACAGCCTGGTTTCAATATATATTCGAAAATGGTTGTAACAGAATTTCGAACATATTTGTAATTCAATATAATTTGCCGCCTTTGTCAATATTTTCAATGACATGCCAAAATTTTAATAATTGCAAAAAACGATCTTTAGGTCTAGATCAGTTTTGATATCCTCATTTCTATAGCAAGTCTTCTTAGACCAGTATAAATTAAATTTAGGTAATTTATTGATCCCCATTATCAACAACAAACCCATAAACCCTTGCATTTCCTCAAAAGAAGTTGGCTCCTAGCGCTTTAAACGACATTTGGATTTTGTAACATGTGAACTTATAAGCTCGGCTGCATAATTGTTAGTTTCTGTTACCATTTTTTAATGATCTCTTCGGTTACAGATCATTTATAATATTCTAGTGGTTGTTCTAAAAACACATTTGGTGGAAGTTTTATTTCACTTTTTATTTCATGTTGTATATCGATTTGATCGGTAATGTCGATCCATTGATCTTCGGACTCTTTATTTTCATCTTGAAACAAACTTGACATATTAAATCCGAATTACTGTCATATATTTCATAAAATTTATAAGTACCGGAAGTATTATCAGAATCAGTATCACTATCAGCATTTGAAGACTCTTCAGTTGGGCATTCCTTAATACTCCAATTTACTTCAAATTGCGGCCGTTGTTGAGAATCTCAAAGATTTTTAGTAATCAAAGAAGATTGGTTTGAAATCTTTACTGTTTAGGACTAACATGATGTAGCTCTGATAGATGGGGAATTGTTTGTGTATCAGTTAATTTTATATTTTTTAAGGCTGCATGTCAAAAATATTCTCGTCTTCGGAATCTAACTCGACTAGAGCAGGGATTTCGTGACGCGTAGATAAAGCTTCAAAATCGTCATCACCTTGGCCCTGTAAGATATTGCCACGGTAGTCAGATAATGTCGATGTTTGACTAATGCGAATATTTTCATTAGTATTTATAAATGAAGAACTCGTCGATGTATTAAACTTACTTTTGGGCGTCAATAAAACGTCCTCTACAAGTGTTGATTCGATTTGATTAGAGAAAAAATGTTGTCTAAAGTTAAATAAGGATCATTGTTTTTTTTTTGTATTGATTTCTCATCCAAAACAAGAAATGCTTTATTTGTTGATGGACTTACAAAAATAGAGTTTGACTCTTTGCATTTATTTAACCCTGAACTACAAACCTTATCTCCCTCCTTATTTATCGAAACGCTTTCAATTACTTTTATCTTCCTTTTTAATTTTTGTTTTTTTTTATTAGATGTCACATCCGATTTACTACTACAGTGAACAACTTTCTTTCCTACTTTTGCACCTTGAAAGATCACGTAAAAAACTTGATTTGAGTCAGGGAATTAAGAAATTCCCTGACTCAAATCAAGTTTTTTACGTGAACGTCTCAATGTTAAGTAACTACGTAGTTTTCCGCAAAAAAATTTCGAGCGTTTTACGTACGTCTCTTTAGCGGTCAACTCTAACGTAAATTGAGTCGCCGCGCGAACACATGTGAGGCGCGGGGTTGCGGAGTACCTACGACAAGATAATTGTCGTACCGCACTGCAAAGAGATTAAAAGCAACAATATTGATAAGATCACTGTCTCTTTTCTATACATATTGTTAGATCACGCCTGCACCGTTCGTGAAACAAGGATAATAAGCTGCCGCTCTGGCAGATCGTCAAATACGGCAAAGCATTTGCCGTAATGCAGCGAATATAGAAATATTATCGATTTTATATGTTCAAAAGTTAGAAATAACTTAAATCAATCACTAAAACATAGATTTAAATTAGTAAACGTTTACTCTACAATAACAACATAAGGATAAACTGAAACTAAATCTGAAAAGTGTTTGTTTTTGATAAGCAGATTAAATGTGGCGATAAATGATACAAGTAATGATGACCAAGCCGAAGATAAATAGATAATAAAACATGCGTTCTTATTGTCATAAAGCGATTCAGGATATGTTGTTATATCATGGAATTTGAGTGGTAATCGCAATAAAATTTGGCGGGTGCTTATCACGTAAGTAGATAAAGTTACGTGATCGCTAACGATAGATTAGATTAAAATTTCATTTTCTTCCAGCAAAAGATATACTATGTGTTTGGATCATAATAATAGATACTGTTGCTTATAGGTAATCTCGACAAATGAAGCAATATAAAAAAAAGCTAATATTATATTCCAAATCTTTGATTTTTTTTAGATACTGGCGATGTCATAAAAACAAGATAAAACGATTAATGTCACATTAAGTACAGTTCGATGTTATGAAACAGTAACAACACTGTCATCAATTATAGACAAAATAGAACAGGAAGGTAACAAAATATTGTGGTATTTCTTTAATTTGATTTTAATGAAAATTTAAAGAAATATATTTAGAATTCAAATTCAAAAGAATATTCATTCTAATAGAGAAAAGTCGTCTATAGATCGAAATAATTTAAGAAGATTATTGCAATAGTATTCCTAAAATATTGGTTGTTTTCAAAAAGTATGCAGTGTCAAAATAGTAAGGTGAATGATGTTTGAACGTGAAGGAGGTATTTAAAATATAGAAAACAATTCAAATTACATACTCGCCCGATTAAGTATTCATCACTTCAACTATTTCTGTTGTCTTAATATCGAAATTGTTGTCTGATTCCACTTTAAAGGGTCGTAAGTAGTAAACATTATTAACATATGATTTTAAAATGATAGTGACAAGGACGTTACAAAAAGAAGAATCAGACGGAGAGTTGACAGGCTCATCTATCATTAAATCCTTCTGTCGAAACATCGACAAATAAAATAAAAAGAGATCGTGAGTATCCCGTTTAAATTATTAAAAATTTTAAACAAAACTAATAACTTTAAAAGAAGATAATACTTCTTAATACACAAAAATTACGCGGCAAGTTATCAATCCACTATGGACGATTGTCTAACACTAATTACTTAACTACTATAAATAAATAAATAAATAAATAATAAATAAATATCCCTGGACAAATCACACAAATTGAATGTAACCCCAAAGTAAGCAAATTATATGCTTGTGTTATGGGTGTTAGTCAACGATACTAGTACATAGAAATACTTAAATAGATACCAGAATAAATTTAATAAACACCCAGACCCGGAAATGCAGACATCTAAATGTTTATCACACAAATGCCTGCTCCCGTCGGGAATCGAACCCGAGCCTCGCGGTTGGTCGATGTAGTTAGGCGAGTACGCTAGCCACTCGACCAACGAGTGACTAAATTAAACTATTAATATATTTAATAGTTTGAATTCACTTGGAATACAGGATACCTTATACATATAGTACACGTAATCTTAATATCTTAGTTTCAGGCCCGTGGCAAACGAAATTTTGATAGCTTGTTGTCCCCACAACCCAAATTTTTATTTATATTTATAGTTAGAAAAATCGTTTGCGTGCTTTAAGTACGTTTCATTGCTATAAATAAGTAAGTAAGTAAGTATCCCGAAGAGGTAGGCAGAGGCACAACCAGGGCACCCACGACTAGCTGAAGACACTAAATCTCACAATGTGATAGGTGGCAAGCCTATTGCCAACCAGGCACATATCCAATACCGGGCAACGTAACTTTTATTACAAAATTGAAATTAGAATTTTCTAATTTTCTGTGCTGCCTGACCCGGGGATCTAACCCGGGACCTCAAGAAGTCAAATCCGACGCTGGACTGCTAGACAATATATGCGATGTATAGCTTCATTTGTGCGAAACAAACCTTAAAATTAATCCCGTAATGTGTCTGTCGTCTTTTATTTGCGTTACATTTGTTAGCTCAGATCAACCTCCCCCATATTTGTAACACTTATTTAGGAGGCGTCATTAGCGGTTTGACATTGTTTTAGAAGTTTTTGTTTTGATTGAACGTTTTTAATAACTTTTAAAATGTCAGTTACCCGTCAAATCATATCCACGTTTATCAGTAAGTGAATTACTTGTAGTTAATAGATATTTTTATTTGTCTATCAAATAGAGAGCCAAATATAGTTTTAATTTTTACAACAGAAGCGTAAGCTGTTTATTTCTGATTCTCTGGGTTCTTTGCGAAAGGGCTTGCTCCGGTGGTTCGTTCATGTGGAAAAAATGACAGATGAAAGATTGACAAAGTAGATATACAATGTAAATGAGGATCGATACAGGTACCTGGGGAGTCATTATACGATCAGATCACTCGGATATTATCCGAGGGTGATGTCAAGAGTCTCCGAAACCGGTGTATTCGTATGAAAAAGGTAATGAATGTGAAGGAAGCCAGACAGGATTTTCAGGATCGTGAGGTCTGGCATTCGACACTCTCTGCCAATCTTGTAAGGAACTTGGCGTGAAGATATATATGTATGTATGTATGGTTCTTTGACATGTATATACGTATATTAATGAAAATAAATTTTGAAATTCTTAACAAAAATCTTTATTTTTTTTCTCCAAAAATAAGCAAAAGGATATCCTAGTTACATATAAATATCAAAGATTTTAAAAGTGCTTAGCCAACCTGAGGCCGGGTTTTTAAAAATCTTCAGTACATAATTAACTTCTCTCTTCAATCTTCTCTCACAATATGTCAATCAGAACAAGAAAATGTAGATAAATAGGTAAACTATAAATAATTCTGACACAAACGAAAATAAAATCGAAATTATGAATTTAGAAGCCTGTTTTAGCCTCGTTAAATAAAAAAAAAATAGTAAAAACAGAGCTACATTTAAACAAAGAATCAGTAAAATATATATTTGGTCAACCATATCCTAGAAATATCCTCATACTAATCGACCGCGACCTAGCAAATTTCTGTGGCTTGACATTAACAGCTAGTACATAATATTTGGTGCTTCGATAGTAGCGCGGTATTTCGGATCCAATGTGAAACATTCTAAAATCAACAACTACCTATTATATATATAGATAGACTAGCGGTTCCGTAATTGCTAACTATTTTGAAACTTAATCCAAAACATTTGGGCAAACAACATTTTATGTTTTTTCATTTTGAGCCAGAATAAACAAACGGCTGGGACTCTGGAACTGGCAACATAAAGTTCCTTTCCTTTCATTAGGTTTTGGCCTTCACGTTAGTATTTTGCCATTAGTCAAGTAGAAATTGCATTAAATTTTATATCAATTATAACTAGTGATTGCCGCATTACTCAAGCTCATGTAATGGGATTTGGCGGCAACGAGGAAATACACGATACTCGAATTTTTTACACGCTTTTTATTAGCTTCACCTGTATGTTTGTATGTTTGTTTGTATGTTTGTTTGTAACCGACTTCTTTGGGCGCGATTTTGACCCACTTTGAACGGCCAGATTTCGTTCAAACTTTGTAGATTTATTGAGGGCCGATGACAATACACTAATTTGATAAAATTA
>NJDC01002168.1:128756-162193 GCA_002245475.1 Calephelis virginiensis | reverse complement strand
GGATCGTGAGGTCTGGCACTCGATACTCTCTGCCTACCCCGTAAGGGACTTGGCGTGAAGATATGTATGTGTATGTAAAAACAATAGCTTTGAAAACGGAAGTCTCTAGGAACATATTACTTTTCATTTTAATGACTGTCACTTTTGCTAACACTTTAGTTCAATTTTGCGGGGTCCAGTTAATGTTGTGTCAGTACTTTAATGAAATTAAATCGTGATAATTTTTGCTCGATAATTTTTTTGATTTTCGCTGCGGCCTAATTCAATTAGAGATATACTAGAAATATAAACTGGCATTTGGTGATAAAGCACCATCTTGTAGCTCTCTGTATCCGTCGTTCAGGGAATTTAGACGTTGACGACGCCATCTCCATGACGATGAATGCTGTTACTTATTTACAAATTGATACCGTGGTTAATAAGAGTAGGAGCACTGACAAAAAAATTGTTGCATATTTCTGTTTACTTGCGCTGGCTTAGAAAAAGTTAGCGAAAACCGACCTGCCTTAGTATGCTTTATATTGCGATGTAAACCACTCGACATGCTCCACGCTGTCAAAAAAGTACTCTATCCTTTACTTGACAGAGAGGCAGATTATCTATTATTCATTGAGCACTCGGTTCGAGTGAACACGCGGAAAATGTTTTTTTGTATTTTTTTGTCAGTTAACTAACCCCAACTAAACCTTGTAGGCAAAGCTCCTCAAATATCTAAGGTGAATAGCCACACAATACATTTAAGACCTAAAGAAGCTATACGTGTGTCTCATTAACAGGGAAGATTAGATTAAGACGGTGTACTATATTAAAAAATGATTTTTTATACATTCCTAAATTCTAGTATCTCATGATCTGCGCATCACTGGCAACTGGATTACTCTGCATCCTCCTGGGTAGTCAGATCCAGTTCCACTGGGGTCCTCATTGGGTGACTGCAGTGATAATGCTGTTGTATGCTGTAGGATACTCACTCGGAGCAGGAATTGTACCCTTTGTAATTGTGGCTGAAGTTTTTTTGCCAGAAGTAAGTAATTTTCTTAGATATCTATTACTTAATCGGTTCATATGTTCTGTCATACAATAAAAAAATTCAATTAAAATGCTGGCGACTAAAATGTTTCTTAATTTGGAAATAAGTACGTATATTTTTTTATAATTTGACGTATTATTAAATATGGAGTGGACTCTTAAATACAAATTATAATGACTTATGTAAGAGTACTTGTACTCTTAAAGGAAACCGTGTCACGGGTATCACGCTGCATCGATGTAATTACACACCGACTCAAATTTTCGACGTACTGAAAAAAAATTATTTAACTAGAAGATTCATTTATCCTTTCATCAAACGATATAATAAGGACTCAAATTTGGAACGCAGAAAAGAAAGCGATCGCCCCTGCTCTTTTAGGACACTAGCAGTGGTGATTCAGGAGAACAGTAAAGATCGCAGCAATATGCGACAAGAAGAATCTGCAGCATGTAAAAAATTAAAACGCTACAACAAGAAGGCATATAGTATGACATGAAGGCAAATCGGTAGTAATTTGAGCTGGGCTCTGAAATTGGATATACGATCACATAATTACGTAAATTAAATATGAAACGCGAATGATGTAATGATTTTGGAGCCTCTGAAACTTGTTGACTTGTTCTTCAGTAGCATCGAGAAAACATGAGTCAGCATAGTCCAGGATAGGTAAAATCAGCGTGAGCATTAATGATACTTTAGTGTGGAAGGGAAGAAAATTTTTGAAGGAATTTAGAGAGGGAAATGAAAAATAAATTCAACCGCATACCTTATGCTCGCTCGGCTAACATGTCGGACTAAAATCTCCTAAATCGGTGACCAGTTATTTCCGACAAAAACCTTAGAAGTAATTTTGAAATCTGATATGTATCTAAACTACCAAAGAAATTTTCGTTACGGACTCAACTACACCCTGTATTTTGGCTGTACGTGTATTTGTAAAAAAACATTATTATTTGTTTAAAACAAATGCTAAAATGTTAGGGAATTCACATTTTAGAAATTGTGTCAAGTCGCATGCGCTTGCGCATGCGACTTGCGCATGATGCGCATGACTTACGTCCGTATTCAAGAAGCATACTAGGCTAAGTAATGAAACAACGCTGTGCGAAGTACGTCATTTAGTTATCCGTTCAAATACCTGATAGCTTCAAGTCACGTCTTCTAAAAAGATTTCGAAATATTTACTAGAACACTCAATCTAAAACTAAAAACGCAGCTATTTACTTTTAATTATTACATTAATGAACAGACAAATTGACCTCACTATTTAAAGGTAAATACTAAATAAAAGACTACACATCCAAAACAGTAAAAGAAAATAGATAGGAAGGCTATTGTGGAATAGTAATGTTGTTACATTTTAATGCATATTTATTTTTATTTTTTGTAACACTTACATTATTTAAATTTAGTCAGCGTTAAGGTGAAATTTATTATTGTACTAAAGCAAAATTATCTAGAAAAACTGAAAACGTTTGCAAACAATTTCAATGTTAAAATTTTGTTTAGTTGAGTCCATAAATAAATTAAAAAAAATAAACGTTAAATTATCTTAAAATAGTCAAAATTTCAAAAGACATATGTATTATAAAATAATAAGAAAAACTTAAGCAATAACACAACAACTTAAAGATGAAAAAACTGTTTTTTTAAATGACATGTCGAAAACAACTAAAATCAAACATATTAAAAAAAACAAACAAAATGTTTTGAAAGGAAACATCAAGTTAAATTCAAATTAAAAAGTCTTCGTATGTATTATCATCCGTACTTAATATTATAAATGTGAAAGTCTGTCTGTTGCTCTTTACCGAGTAAACCACTAATCCGATTTTACAAAATTTGATGGGATTATAACTAAAGATCCAAGTTCAAAAATAAGATATTTTTTTCAAAAATCAACTCTCAGTGGACTATAAATAGGGGATGAAAGTTTGTATGGAAATCGTAACTATTTTATGTTGATGAATTTGCGGCCAAAGTGCTAGTATTAAACAAATTCATGTTTTGTTAAGTGTTACTTTTTTAACAAATCAAAAAAAGGAGGAGGTTCTATATTCGACTGTACTTTGTTGTTTATGACTGTTGTTTTTTGAGTTATACCCAATAATGCATAAATTTTAATGCCCGTCACTATTTATAAATAAGAATAACTCAAAATATTAGTAGAATGTTAATAAAGTATATAAATGTAACCATTCCGGAAACATTTGCAATCTTTCGAAAAAAATAGTGATCAAATTACAACGTACAACCCAATGAAATATTTTGTTCGATTCGGTTTTTGCAGTTTTACAGCGCTTAATTATGACACAACTTTTTCATAGGTACTCGCATTATCTATATACCTACGAGTATTAATACGTGATGCCAAAACTTTGGAGCATAAAATTTGGCACACTTATAGTTTATGTGTAAGAGAAGAACAGGACGCTAATAATTTTCAAAAATAATGCTTATAAAGTACAAATAAATAAAACATTACTAACACTACCATGCATTTGACACACACAAGCAAATATATTGATGATAACGACAAAAGATCACAGATGCCCCACTAAACAGTTTGGAAACGAAGTAGTTGGTCTTGAAAAATGAAGATGGCGATCTTATCAACAAAATATTAAAATTTACTATGATTGAATTTCGACGAACGGGCGACCACTAGTTACTTTTAAATTTAAAATAGAGTCGGCCTGAAATTTCACTATGTATTTTGTTAAAAAATCGGATACTTTGATACAACAATCTCTCGATAATGGTGAAACTAAATTGTCTTTGTTCCTCTTTATAGTATCTTTACGCCCATATCCCCGTAGAGGTAGGCAGAGGCACCACCAAGGCACCCACGACTAGCCGAAGACACTAAGTACCACAATGTGATAGATGGCAAGCCTATCGCAAACCGGGCACATGTCCAATCCCGAGCAACGTTTTTTTTATTAGAAAATTGGAAAAACCCAATTTTCTTTTTGTTGCCCGACCCGGGATTCAAACCTGGGACCTCATGCAGTCAAGTCCAACAACTAAACCGCTAGACCACAGAACCGCTTGTTCCTCTTTAAACCATGTTAATCGTAATTACTAATACGTCATAAAACTCACCTACAGGTTTTTATCGCATCAAGTGAATTTTCAGTTAATATGTTAATTTGTTTAAGTTTATTTCTTTACCAAGTGTGCCCGAGACTTCGTCCGCGTAGAATTTCACAAATACTAACTCTAAGTAAAATAAGTATCTTCACGACCACATCCCCGAACAGGTTGGCAGAGGCACAACCGGGGCACCTACGACTAGCCGAAGACACTAACTCCCACAACCCTCCTAACCGGGCACATATCCAATCCCGAGAAACGTTTGTTTTTATTAGAAAATTGAAAATTAACATTTCCTATTATTTTTGGCCCCACCCGGCGATCGAAGTCAATTCCGAGGCGATTAAAAAAAATGAACTAGTTTATTATTATTATTCTTTAAATCTTTATTGCACACAAGAAAATCAAAACACAAACCTTTTGTTCGAGGCCTAACACCCCGGCCTCAGGTTGGCAACGCACCATTACCACCTTTGGTGTCTCTAGGCGGCGTGAATTTCTTACCATTAGGAAATCCGTCTGCTGGTTTGTCTTTTAATATCGTATAAAAACACACACACAGTGCACAAAACATAAACTTACCATGCTAAAAAAACACAAACGACGATACTAATTAGGTATGATAAAAGTGCCAACATACTAATTAACTACACAATAAAAAAATATGAATAGTTGTCTTTTTAATAAAACTAGCGTTACTCCTTAGTACATCAGCTATTGGCTAGTGAAAGTCACGTCTACATTGGTTCAATTTAAAAATATTTTTGTTGAAACATACAAATTGACAGACGGAAAGACTGACAGGCAGACAAAAATCGTTATTTTTGGAAACTATATGTACCTTACTCATGTGTGAAGTCAAAGACAGTCATTTTGAATATTACTGACGCTTCCATTTTATTTATATGTATAGATTATTTTGAATGGCTTTTATTGATAATAAAGTCTATACCTATTGATTGCCACCACAGAATTTATTGTAACATGAAACCATTGACCTCTTTTCACGGACATGAAATAGCTACGGTGGCAATTTAGAAAAAAGTAGTTTATCGATATAAGAAATATTAGTAATGATCGGTAGTTAAGTAAATAGATAAGAATCATTAATTATCTACAGATTGAAATTGCTAACATCAACTATACCCGAATCCTAAGCAAATACTCAACTGATATATTTTGTTGATTAAATAGTGGATAGTAAAAAAGGTCATGTAAGATTTTTATTTTTAGCGGTGCATTAAGTGTCTAGAAGCTAAAATAGTAATTCCAGTCACTTGATCATAGCCGAGCTCATCAGATATTAATAATATATATGCCTAATGTGTCTCCGATCACAGAAATATGTCAATCAAACAGATTGATGTAATCGACAATTAACACATATGACTTGGTTTTTGAAAGTTTTTGAACCTCCTACTCCCGTACGACTTGTTCAAATCATCAGAAAATTCAAACAACTAGCCAAAAAAAATAGAGAGACAACCCTACACGCGCGCCTCTATATAGAGATTTGATACATAATGGAGGTGTTTCACAATGGTACAAGGTATCTGCCATATCTTAATCTGACGCGCCTGAGTTACTCCAAAAATACCCTCTTGGGTTCCCCTACTATAATATATGAAAAAGAAGAAAAGTAAAGAAAATATATTTATTTGCGGAATATGTGTGTTGAAGTTGTTTAAAATTATTTAAGCTTTCCAATATATCCTACTACATTGTGGTGTGCAAATATTTTAATATGTATAATATTATAATAATTGTATTTACTAGGTGGTGGAGTTTCGCAGCGACTCGCCCGGATTGGTACCACCGCCTTACCTGTTCCTGCCGCCATAACGTCATGACGTGTTTCGGTTCGGAGGGTAAGGTAGCCGGTAAACTTACTTTTGTTGGCAACGCACCATTACCACCGTCAGTGTCTCTAGGCGGTGTGAATTTCTTACCATCATATATCATAAAAAAAAGTAATTATTTAATTATATACATAATGTTTTAATATTCATACTACAAATAGTTTTATACTTATTACAATTTAAATTATAAATTACAAACAATTTTAAAATGTAAATAAATTTAACCCTGTCTACCGTAAACTACTGTCACAGCTTGCTACCCTTTATATGCAGGAATATTTAAATGTATAACGTATACGTCCGAATGTATGAAATGGGTTATTACTCACTAGACTACTTGTGGTATAGTGCTTTGCATCAACTTATTCTTGTAGGGCTCCTTCATAATCCGTCATGTGCTTGTCCCTGTCGTATCACTTAAATATACTTATATTCGATTTAGATACAATTTTGTGAGTATAGTGATGGTTTGAAAGCCTGTGAATGAAAAATATTTAAATATCCACACATATTGCTAAGTTATCGCATAAACTTACTTCTGCAGCTTACGCTTAAGAGATTTAGGCAATGATCTAATGTAGGCACTGCTAAATTGGTTTATAACTACTTTCATAGTAGTAGTAGTTCTTATGGCATTCTTTTATGGGGAAATACAGCGAATGTTAACACAATTTTTATTCTAGAGAAACGAGCGATTCGCTCTGCTTAGAACGTTGGTGTATGTTGGAGAACTTTCTAAAACAACAAACATATTGGCTGTAGCTTCACAATACATTTTTAAAAATTTAGTTTATGTTAAAAAAAATAAGCCAGTTTAATAGAATCAATGATACTTACAATCACAAATTACTAATCATTATAGTCGACTTCATAAAATCAGTATCTCATTTAAAGGTTTATCTATAAAGTCTTACAACAAGTCCCCGGCGAGATTCAAGCTCTACAAGTTAGAATATTTAAATCGACTTTTAAAAGAAAATTATTCAAAAAAGAATATTGCAGAATAATATAAAGACTACTATATTATGTCTGATTATTTAAATGATAAAAATCCCTGGAGCTGATTTATACGCTAAAGAAAGGACATTGTAGCTTAATTGTAGAATAACTAAATTTTTATTTTGTTTATTATAATTAATAATTATTTTGATTTTCAAACACATTTCATATTTTGACAATTTTCTAACGACTAATTACTGATCTTTTTAAACATTTCACATTATTACGAAATTACAATTTAACTACATGAATTATAGAATTTATTTTATTTTTGACATACTTTGATAAATTTAATGTAGACGTGGAGAATATTTTGCAGAATATATGCAGAATTATCATATGTCCATTCTTTTACAAAGTTATTGAAATCTGACATATTTTATAAACATTTTAATTTTTACATTTTACTATTTAACGACATTTTTAATTTTATACTTTAATTTTAAGTTCGACATTGTTACTTATTTATTTTATTGTATAATTATTGCCAGATATTTTGTATTTCTTACTGTGTTCCCTGTTTTTAGGGAAAAATCTGTTATATTTTTTTAACTAGCTGCATGTTTTGTTTAATACATTAGGATGCTATTGAGGAAGGGTTTGTTTATGTATTTGGTATGTGTTTTTTTTGCAATGTTTGATGTAAGGTATTTTTAAACTTAAATAGTGTTTTAATTACTGTATTTGCTTGTCAAAAATTATTTTAATGTATTTTAACTGTTGACGTATTGCAAGTGTAATGAATGTTGTAGCTACGACGTAAAGACGAATGGAATTGAATTATGTCGATTCCAACTATATTTCTATAACTAAATTTGCTTTAGAACATAACAAGTTGCATCCTTTTTTTCTTTCTTTTTGTTCTTCTATTTCCTATGCATTCCTATTTCATAGAACTAAGTTTGATAATCATTTCATTAGTTACTAACACTGTTATTAATTATTAAGTAATATTTTTGCGAGTTGGAAGCTAGTTGGAATTGATATCACCAACTTAACTATCATATTTTGGAAGCATCGACTAGAAGTACAACGGTCCGCCTCGTTGGTCGAGTGGCTAGCGTACACACCTAATAACATCGACCAACCGAGAGGCTCGGGTTCGATTCCTGACGGGGGGAGGTATTTGTGTGATGAACATTTGGATGCATTTCCGGGTCTGGGTGTTTATTAAATATGTTCTGGTATCTATTTAATTATTTCTATGTATTAGAATCGTTGACTATCACCCATAACACAAGCATATAATTTGCTTACTTAAGGGTTAGATTTAATTTGTGTGACTTGTCCAGGGATATTTTATTTATTATTTATGTATTTTAATGGTGGAAATTTTGTCGTTTGGGTTTGTTCGAGTTTGCGATTTGGTGTTCTCTGTGATGAGTACTTCGACAAAGTTGGCGAAGGACCTGACAAGTGCTTTCATTTTCTAGGTTCGGGCTCTATTCGTGGACTGGTCACTTAGTTATGATTGTCACATTCTGTGTCATTTGAAGGACTTCTCGCCACAACAGACTTTAACAACAACAAAACAACAACGTCACAACAACCCCTTTAACACTGCTTAAGCGGATCAGTTATTATATATGTACTAGCTGTTACCCGCGGCTTTGCTCGCGTGGCAGTTAATATGTTTACTAAACTGAAGTTGAATTAAAAACAGTATGAATAATTTATCCTGCTTTTAAACGTGCTAATTTATTTTAATCAATAGTCCATTAATAAGGACTTTCATACAAACTTTCAACCCCAATTTCAACCCCTTAGGGGTAGAATTTCCAGAAACGCATAAATACGTATCTTTTAATATTTAATAAGTAGACCAAAAATAAAGTTTCGTGTTTCTAACCTAAAAAATGATGGTCTTCTTTACAAAATTTTGACACCTATTTCAACCCCTTAGGGGTAAAATTTCTAGAAACGCTTAAACACACATCTACTCATTTTTATTAAATAGCCTAAAACCAAAATTTCATGTTTCTAACTTAAAAAATGACGATCTTTTATACAAATTTTGAACCCCTATTTCAACTCCTTAGGAGTAGAGTTTCCAAAATTCCGTCCTTAGTGGGTGTTTACTTAATAAAAAGACCCGACTCACCAAATTTCAGGCCTGTAAGTTTAACAGTTTCTGCTCGGCGATGATGAATCAGTCAGTCAGGAAATGTTATTTTTGTATATATTAATTATTTTAGGTAATGTATTTTTGTTTAGTGTATAATAGTTATAATATGTTTGTATATCCAATGTAATTTATATGACATGTATTCTAGAAAATATAATATATTTATTACGTTAGTATTCGTTTAGATATATTTGTTTTTGAAGTTCCTATCTTAATTTTAAATACATGATTGGTCTCCTTCACTTTAAGGTTGTCTGGCAGAGATCAGTTCAAAGCGATAAGACTGCATTTTTGTGTACTTTAAGTTAAATATTTAATTATAAGTGAAAGTCTCTCTTTCAAAACTTTTGTGCATATCAAAGTGTATTCGTTCATTCATTCATTCATAGTATTCAATATTTAATATGAATACTATAACGACGTTTGTTAATTGTTTCAGATAAAAGGATTTGCTTCCATGGTAACAGTAGAATGGGGTTATCTTTGCAATTTCACTGTACTCTTCATATTCAATCCAATTGTCGCAAGTTTGGGTATGTTTATCCTAAATTATCATTATCATAATTTCAAATATTTTCCAGTTTTCATTGAATATCTGGACTGCATGTTCGTCCCAGACTTCTTTTTCGTTTCCCATCTAACGAAGCAAACTAGTAATGAGGGCGCAGTTTTCGCAATTGTCGATCCAAGTTTTCGCAGGAGGCAGTCTGTTATGCGAAAGTACTTGGCTTAACTGTAAATAATTATAACAGCAATAAAAGTAACAACTCTCTGCTCAACCTAAGAATCACTAGTTAGCTAAAATTTTAACGATTAGTGATACTTTTGCAAAAAAAAGCTATTTACCGTACTTCTTTGCTTTTTAAAAATGCAGACATTATCTACCCGAAATAGGAATGTTTAGTGTGTAGCTTAAATTTAACCGTCATTCTATCTACGACAGTGCATTACACCAATGGTTAGCCCAGATATTATTAAGGATAGTTTAGGTCAAAACGTATGCACCTAAAGACAAGAAACCTAGTGAGAGTCCTGATCATATCAGAATTCTTTTCTTATAAATCTATCCCTCGTGGGATCCGGACTCTATTAAAAAAACACTTACTTACGTAATAAGTCACTTTCCATTACTAAGATAGTAATTACATCTATGGACTTCCAAACTCGTCAGGTTTGTTACCACCTTCTTACCTTTTCATTAAATCAATATTAGGCTCTGTTATGTTTCGGTTTTGGATAATAAAATAAAGAACGCATTACACCAAATTACCACTTAAGTGAAGACGGTACGTACTTTTTGTCATGCTCGATATAAGGAGAGGTGGTTAAGTGCCTTGAAAATTAAGAAAAATTAGTAAGTGGTAGAGTTTCGCAGCGACTCGCCCGGATTGGTAGCACCGCCTTACCTATTCCTGTCACCATAACGTCCAATGCTTACCGTTGACCGTTGACCGCCGTAGGCGGCGGGAATTTCTTGCCATCAGGAAATCCGTCTGCTTCTTTGCCTTCCAATGACATATAATAAAAAAAAATATGTACCTATATTTATGTTTTATTATTTTCAACAGGACTTGGACCGGTATTTTACTTCTTTGCTACAGCGTGTTTTCTGTCAGCTATCTTTTGTATGTTTTATTTGCCAGAGACCAAAGGCTTGACTGTTGAAGCGATACAATTAGAATTTACAAAAACTAGTAAAAAAATTGTGCCATAACATATTGCTGTTTCATTTGAATCATTTGTGTAACATGTCAAATACCCGCAACATTAAACAGGCACCGAGAGACAACTGGACCTATTTTTAAATAGCAGTCGAATTCTTCTGATGATGCTTCGGTTACGATGCGAAACGTTCGTTAAGTTTTTAGTAGTATGTGTATTGTTGGTGTTAATAAAACAGTTAAGTGGTGTGTGTTGTGTGGAGCATGATATATTTGGGAGTTTTAGCTTCCGGTAAGTCCAATTCATTCATAGCACACTATTTGGCCTGTTTTGTCACGCCGTAATACGTATACATTTTTAGCGGGAAATTTCAAATAAAATTATTTTATTTGGATTTAGATTTTTAGTGTTTTTTAGTTAAAATTAGATTTATTTAGACTTTTGAAATTAAACATTTATATTGACGGATGAAAGAAACTTTCCGTTACATTTCTCTGTTGCGTAACCATTTATGTTTTGTGGTTTGGTTTTTTGACCTCTAGATATCCTCCACAAAACCTACTGTACGCTATAGCTGAATTTTATACTGCGTTTTACGTGTTTTTTTGTTTCGCCTGTCAGTTTATATTCAAGCTAGCACATAGCGAACAAGCAGTATGAGTTGTAAGGTAAGTTGAAGATCTCGCAAGCACCTCGCACAATGCTCGATTCATAAAGTTTTTTTAAGTAAAACTTTTTTCTGTTATGCTTCACGAAAAGTTATGAAATAAAGAAGTTTAACTTCTTTCATGTGTACACTAACACAAACAAATATTTTTTTGTTGGGAACCACTAAAATAACGGGGTAAAAGCGTTATTATATAGGTACGTGACAAACATTCGTTACAAACTAAATTTTGTCAAGATCGGTTCAGTAAAGGTAGCTGTGGACTTTGCCAACTTACCTATCTAGATTGGAGCAAAAGGGATGGGGATGCTTATAGTCGCTAAAACCCTAAATTTTAGAATTTACCGTAGTTCAGACTTTTGCGGTAACACGTATTTAAACAAACGGTACTGTTACAAATTAACATTGTGTTGCTTGTCCTAGATTCGATAACACGTATTCCAAAGTAATAAAATGTCTGTAATATATCAAGTGATATCTTCGTTTATATGTAAGTGTACTTATTTGACATTTTTGTGTAGTACGTTTTTTTTTATTTAACAGTTTGTTTTGAAATTTTATGAATGCATATTCATTTTTTTACTATCATGTTAATTATCCTTAAATAATAATATTTTAAATGCGAATGTGTGTATGTGTGTATGTGTGTATGTACGTTTGGTTTCAAATATATAAGGTATAACCGTGTATTTTTTATGTTTAGCCTTTACTTGGACATTTAGGATAAAAGGATGATTTTGATGTTTTTTTTTTCGGTATGTAGGTAATGGTTCACAGGTCCATTTAAATTTGATCAATATTTAATAAGTGATTTTTCATATACATTTGGGAACGCACATTTTTTGTGTACATCACTTAAATGTTACAGTCAAATGAGAGTCGAGTTTTTGCAGTTTTATTGTGTGCTAGCTGAAGAGGTGAACTTTGTGTCGCTCGACAGTAACAGTTTCCTCTGTATAAGAACATTCTCCTGACAATAGCCAACAAAACAAAAAAAATAATTAAAAAAATTGGTCCACCCGGTCAGGTGTGTTGCTATAACTAAGCGAAATGGGGATTCATTTTTATGCATTAACTAGCCGACATGACGAACTTCGTATCGCTTGACATTAACGTTTGGTACGGATTGAAGCATTGTTTTTCATTTTTCCTGATATTTCCGCGGATTTTTTTTCATGCGTACCTTTACCTGACAATAACCAACACAGAAAAAAAAGAAGTTGCGAAATTGTTCCATTCGTTCGGGCGTGAAGTGACATTGCGAAATGAGTATTCATTTTTAACCCTCAACAAAAAAAGAAGAATGTCATAATTTTGATGTGTCTGTGTGCGTGTACATATATGTGTCATCGTATCTCTTCAGCGGATGGACGGATTTAAATGCGGTTTTTCTCATTAAAAAGCTGACCTAATCGAAATAGTTCTTAGCTACAGTTGTTGGAGATCTGTGTAGGCGTTCAAGGTCATCAGATAATTTGGAGCTTTTTCGTAATCGTCGGAATGTGGGCACAGTGGGTATTTATTTCTCTTTTAAATATATGAAAGACTAACACTAACTAGTGCTGGTATGATGCTGAGGTGATAATGGGGCTCGAAGATAGGAGACCTAAACCAGGAATGCATTCTGTTAAAACCATCGAGTTTCGACTTATTCGATTCGCCTTAACTAGATCAAAAAGTAAGTATCTTCACGCCCATATCCCCGAAGAGGTAGGCAGAGGTACAACCAAGGCACCCACGACTAGCCGAAGACACTAAGTCCCACAATGTGATAGGTGGCAAGCCTATCGCCAACCGGGCACATTTCCAATCCCGACCAACATTTTTTTTATTAGAAAATTGGAAAAATCCAATTTTCTTTGTGTTGGCCGACCCGGGATTCTAACCCGGGACCTCATGCAGTCAAGTCCAACACCCGGACCGCTCGACCACAGAGGCGACTACTACTACTAGATCAGGTATTAATATTTTGTAATGATGATGACTTGATAACAAAAGCCTGATGAATTTAATGTGAAATGAATGATGGATCCTAGTTTTACGTTTACGGTATTATGTGTGTTTAGTAATCTTTGCAATTCTTCTAAAGCACATCATAAAAGAGAGGTGTTGTAAGTTTGACTTGTTTGTGTGTATATATGTTTTTCTGTAACATCTTAGCTCCGGAACAACAATTGTTATGCGTCATTTCAACCCCCAAGAAAATGCATGTCTGTGGTACTAAATTTTGAACGGTTTTACCGATTTCGATGGAGATATTTTATTTGAAAGCTGACATAATCAAGATGATTACTGGTTTATACAGGTTCGTCAGGGGTTCAATTAAAATTTTCAGTTTTAAGATTATTGTACTATATTAAGTAATTAGACATTCTGGCGAACTTCGTATCGCTTGACATAACAGTTTGTATGGAGTGCTTTTAATTTTCCCTGCAATTTTCGCGGTTTTTTTCAAAAAACCTTTTCCTGGCAATGCCAAACACAAGAAAAAAAGAATTGGCAAAATTAGTCCATCCGTTCCGGCGTGATACGATTACATCGCGAAATGGGGATTCATTTTTATATACAGAGATTGAAGAATATTTTTATAATCAGCCCTACGGTGAAGTGAAATCATCAAATTTGTAATATAAATATCATGAAACGGAATTAAAACTGTGTTACTTTAAGGGAGACAGGAGTCCAAACTGAGTAAACCCCGTAGCATTGATTTCCTGGTCTTCACCTCTTATCACCAAAGTTACAGTTTTTGAAACATTAAGTGTTTATTTTTTGCATGAGTACATGCATACATACCTTAGAAAAAACTTTTGCGCACCAGTGTGTATGCTCGTGTGTGTGTGAGTGAGTTTGTGTGTACATGTGTTCGTATGTATTTTTATGTGTATGTGTGTGTGTGTGTATGTCAATCTTAAATAAAATTGTAAATTTGGGATATATATAAAATACATTTTTTAAATAAATAAATACTTTCAATATAGGTTAATTTAATTATATGGCTATGTACCAGTTCAATGTTTGTTTTTATTACTAATTCTGATTGTAAATTAGATTCTCGGTTTCATCATATTTGAAAGAAAGTAACCATGATAGGATTACCTTTTTGCAAGTCTTAAATTCATAGGACAGATACGGTACAGTTTGTTTGATATATTATAGATCTTACAACTGTAAAATATATAAAATTTTCGATCCCAGGATGTACGAGATTTCAGTACAGGACATACGTTAAAGGATCGACGAGTATTTAATATATCACTTTCTTCGTTATACTGCAAGGATGAATGTTTTTTTAATAAAACTGATCGTATGTATAATTGTCTTACTGTTAACACAGAAATTTCGTTATATATCAAATCAGTGCTGTATAATGGGGGCTTCTTTAATATTACATTAAGAATTAATCTTTGCGCTCTTTCCAACTGAATCATGTGGGTTTTTGCAGCTCCACCCCATATTAAGATGCCATAAGGCAGTACTCGTATAGATTGACATAATGCAAAATAAACATTCTTAATTAAAATTTTGTTTTTTTTTTAAATTCGTAGCTGCTTAAAAATATACGATAGTTTTCTAATTTTGTTTGAAATGTAATTGATGTGTTCCCGAAAGTTAAGCATTTTATCGATTGTTATTCCCAAATATTTTATAGTATCTGTCTTGATTATAGTAGGAAGGTTACAACTAGATGTAAAACATAAATGAGCAGTAATATCGTTGCTTCTTAACGTCGGTGGTGGATCCTTGAGAGAAAATAAGATATATTTAGTTTATGAAGCATTTAAGATTAGGGAGTTAGCGCATAGCCAATGACAGACAACATTAAAACCATTTTGAGCTTTTTGTAAAGTTCCCTCCCAAGTGTCACCAAAAAATGTTAAAGTAGTATCATCTGCATACGATATAATGTTGCAGTTTTGTAATAAAAGGTTACATAGATTGTTAATGCATCATAAAAATAGGGTAGGACCCAACACACTTCCCTGTGGTACACCAAAACTTATATCTGCTTTCCCCCTTATGATATTTCCAATTTTTACACCTTGTGTTCCGTTCGTTAGATACGACTTGAAAAAATCATGCTGTTTTACTCTAATTCCTAAATATTCCAGTTTTTTGAGGAGCTTAGGAAAAGAGACCGTATCAAAAGCTTTTGCTAGGTCTAAAAATTTTGTAAGACATTTCTTTTTATTATCAAGCTGTTGTAAAACGAAATTTGAAAATTTGAAGTAGCACATCTTCTGTAGACTTTCCTTTACGAAATCCATACTGTTTAATAGAAAGAAGTTTTTTTGACTCAAGAAATTTTAATAATCTTGTATTAATTATCTTTTCCAATATTTTAGATAAAGCTGTAAGTATAGATATTGGTCGATAGTTATTTATACAATCCTTTTTAACAGCTTTGTGGATAGGAGTGACTATAGACTCCTTCAGAGACTCAGGAAAAACACTCTCGTTTAGACATCTATTAAAGATGTGAGTCAGAGTAGGAACTTTAGTAAATAAAAGTACATTTTTTTTTAAGAATTTGTGTAGAAATACCATCAGATCCAGTAGAACAATTCGATTTCAAATTTAGGATTAATTTTTCAACTTCGTTGTTGTCTGTGTCTCTGAGTACAAAATATTCTGCCAATAAACCGTTTTTGTGCATAGAATTTAATTGGAACATCAGATCGTATTTGATTAGCCAAGTTAAAACCGACATTGGAAAAGAAATCATTAACCGTGTTAGCAGATAATTCTTTTGATTCTTCAATATTAAGCAACTCATTTGGGGGATTGTTTTTATTACTTTAATTTGTTATAGATTTTATAGTAGACCACATCTTTTTGTTGTCATTTTTCAAATTTAAAATTTCTTGTTATTTACGAAGTTATTTATGAAGTTACGATAACGTTACGGTAAAAAAGAACTCTGTAATGAAACACTTAAATTGACATATTTAAGTGTTTCATTACAGAGTTCTTTTTTTTAATTTAGAATGCAATTCATCTCTATTTTTCATACATTTTAACAATCCTTCTGTTATCCAAGGTTTATAAGTAATTTGGTTTCGCTTAATTTTATAAGTTATAGAATTTTTATTTATGATATTTTGAATATGATTCTGAAATGTAGACATCGCTAAATTTATATCACTGAAATTTAGGATCGAACTGAAGTCACAAAGTTTATAATCTTCTAGTAAGTTTTCATAATTAATCTTAGTAAATATTTTAGTTTTGTAAATTATATTGATATTTTTGTTTGTAAACAGCATAAATTTTTTTGTGGTCTGTGATTGATGTCTGTAAGATAAAAAAGTGCAGTTTCAATTAAGTTTTTAATATAACATGATCAAGGCAAACATGAAATATGCAGGAGTGAGACAACAGAAAGTTATAACTATCTTGTTTACAGAAATTGGATTCGTTTCTGATATATTAATGTTTATGTCACCAACTATAATAATATTTTTAAATTCTATAAGTGAAAGTAATAATTTCTGTAGATTACTTAAAAACCTGTCTATTTTTTTAAAGCATGCAAGCATAAATAGCCATTATTATCAACTCTTTTCCAAATTTTACAAGTAAGCCGGTTGATTCTTCCAGACATGTTTCTGTCACACAGGCATTTAACCCATTTCTAACCATTACAATTACACCATAATTTTGATGATAATGGGATGAAGTACTATGACAAGAATAATCGGTCATACTTGGTAAGTTAGAGACTCTTGATTTAACGTTCAATACCTATTTGTAGTGTAACATCTAACCAAATAGGTATTGAACGTTTAATCAAAAAAGTCCTTTTTATCTTTAGTTTCAAAGCCCTGATGATGCTGTAAACAGTGAAACCGGTTGGCTAGAAAGTGTTAAATAAAGTATACAGTGGATAAGTACAAGTGTTATCTCCAAAAAGCGTGTATATACAATGGAATTCCACCAAGTCCCGACGATAACAAGTATAGATTCGTTTTTCTTGTACACTGCACACATTACAATGGAAAGAGAAATGAATGTACATAAAAATACTATACAAGGAACGGCTGTCTATTGTTTTCCCGAACAATATATGCCATCATCAAATATAAATATATCAAATGCCAGAATTTCATTTGCCCGAATTTCATTTGTCTGAATGTTTTGTTGACATAATATACTTGTGACATACTCTTCTTCGACCTAAAATTAGTTTACATAATGATACGAGTGGTATTGATATCCATTTTATTAATTTCACTAGTATTCACACTAGTAGTATCAACAGTATAATATTTAAATGCTTTACAAAAAATTATATTTGTATTAGGTAAAATGCATGTAATTATAAAAAATGTATTACTAATAAATATATGACAGCATGATTACATTATAGTTGTTTTTATTTCTAATACATAAATAGGTAGGTAGGTAGACTAGTACCTAATTATACGACCAAAAGTCACTTCCATTCAAATTTAACCTAACGCCTTTGTTCTTTCTGGCACTTCGCCGGCCGCTGCTGCGGCACGCTCCATTCGCTCGCTCAGTTCGTGCGTTGTCTTTCATCTTCTAACCTAACCTAACCAACCAAACAAAACCTAAACCTATTGATCATTTAGTATGAAACGAATTCATGTTCATTTTCTGGAAGTTATTTTGAAGGCAAATGATGTTATGGTTTGTGATAATACTGCTTACAATCATGCTAGCAAATAATATGATTGATATTGACTTTTTGGGAAACAAAGTTTGTAGCACGTGACTAATATAGTAAACAATGAGTATGACATATGAAATTATGAGAAACAATAATATGTCTGTTGGCAATTATAGCTGATGAAATTATGACAAATGAAATTATGGCAAGCGGCTGTAACTATACAAGGAACATATCAAACAACAACAATCAAACATGTATAGGTATAATATTATAAACTCAGTGTGCAGTGCTGTGTTGCTAATGAGATAAACACTCAGTATAAGCATTTTGTTGTTTTGTGCAAAAAAAATGCTTCAGTTTTGACAGATATCAGTTTTTTCAATAACATAAATCCTTTAGACCATATAATAATAGTTTTGCTATCTTCCAATTTACACTAAATATGCAAGACAAATAAAAGTTTGTAAAATAAAGTAATTACCTAAAACACCTACTATCACGCCGGTATATAATCAGTGAATATTTTTCATGTCAGAAAAAATACAGACAGTGATTTCAAAAGCTATATTTCATTAGCACACTACAGTAATAGCGTAATTCATTGGTATCAACTATTCGATGGAAATGTCACTTTATAGCAAGGTCAAATATTTTATAATAATACCTAGTCTTATGGTAACCTGTGTAATAAAAATATTTGGAGAAACTCATGTACTTATAGTCAAAGAGGAGAAGAGTGATTTCTAAACATCCAATAAATTTAAATAGAAATAGGTGCAGGTGACTAGAAAGGTGCAGCAGATTTTTTTCGCATATGTCGATGTAGTTGATCCCTTCTCTGTCAATAAGACCTTTATTTCAGAGATCAGCTTTGAAGTAGTTTACTTCATCTCAACTCCATGTTCATTAATAGTGAATTTTTATAATCTCAACTTCAATCTTGGACTAAAACTGTACTCGCTATAATCTTCGTTTAGATGACAAAGGTGTTAATACTCTATTTTTAATCTACAACCTGCTCTCTATATTTCCAGATTCATATGTCATAATAATATGCGGCTACGTCAACCACGTATAGCATATTATTGGTTGGATGTCAATTTTGGATAGTGTTTAGTTAAATAGGCGTCTATTTTTTGTAGTAAGACGGATAATGTTTACGAGCTGTCTTATTGACAATGGAAAATGGCAAGCACAGATTATATTTTTTTATGATAATGGAAGTCAAACAAGCAGACGGATTTCCTGATGGTAAGAAATTCACACCGCCTAGAGAAACCAAAGATGTTAATGTTGTGTTGCCAAACTGAGACCGGGATGTTAGACCTCTAGGAAAAATAAAGGTTACCGGCTACCTTACCCTTCGAATCGGAACACGTCAACGGCTGCAGGTGTAAGGCGGTGGTACCAATCCGTGCAAGTCACTGCAAAACTCTACCACCTAGTAGGATGTCACGGTGTTAGTGACGGTAAGCCTATGCTCGCCTTTTACGAGCTGCCTGGCAGGAAGGCAGGTGGTCTATTCTGCAAAGGAGATCGGACTAACACGGGAAATCTGAATCAAGAGTGTCGTCAAGTAGCTCAATCTCAATCTGAATCAAGTAGCTCAACCAAGAGTGTCGTCAACGCAAGACGAAGGGTACGGGTTCAAAATCAAAAACTTTCCTAAATACTTATATCACGCACAAAAAATGCAATTAATTTGTACATCACAAGTAAGTGGGTGCCTTGGTTCTACATTACAAGTAACTATTAAACATAATATAAAAGAAAAAATATTGTTTTAAAAACTCTATATATAAAAATGTATTATTATCTTAGTTTGAAATTATTAACATAAATATATAGAACAGTTATTACCTTGTCAATAACACTCATATTTTATTATCAAGGTTGTGTTTTTAGTTTCGAGAAAAAAACTGATTATCTATTTGCATATTATCTTACTAAAATTTTAATCATTTTTGTGGCCGTCAGAACATGGTGAAATCCGTCATTCATTTATTCTGGTTAATTTAGTAATTTATTCGATTTTTTCGCTATATAAAATGGCTGTAGTAATCTGAATTTTATTTTCTACGTATTATATTTTTTAAGTGTGGGACCTTTGTGTTAAACCAGTTTCGTTTCTAATGTTATTTTGTTTAACTCTATAATTTCCCTATGGTAGCTTGTATTTTCATTTATATTTTTACTTGAAAACCAATGTTATTTTTTTATAATAAATACCCATCCAAAGCTATTTCAACAATGTGTCAATTTTTTTTTATCCTGTATTTTTTATAGCGTGTCTTCAACAAATGGTCTTCCTCACCTAGAACCATGCGTCGTCTGTTTTTCTTTGTTCAAAAAAAAATATGTATTTACTAATCTACTTAAAAAGATGAAAATCTCAGATTCCTTTTTTTTGCCTTACATTGATTTAGATTTATAGAGTATTATGTTTACAATTATGTATAATCCATTTGTCACTAAACCTATTTCGTTTTTAAGTTTTTACCTTTTTTATCTTTAAGATTAAAATCTTAAAAAAGCGCGCTAGTCCTTTTAAGCGTTCCCACCAAATGGGAGGAAAATGAGTTTTGTTTTGCCATAATCCCTCGTGAGCAAGGCGTTGTTCTTTTATGATTACACCACCTTTATTGATAACGTTTTAAATAAGATGTTAGTAGTAGGTTAGTCAGGGAATAAAAAGTACAATTGTTCACTCGGATCATTTTTGGAGTGATAATAGATTTTTAATAATAAGAAAGTTGGTGTCTACGGGCAACGTAAATTCCTTATTAATAGAAAATCAATTTTATACATAGATGGAACTTATCCAATATCACAAACAAAATTCTTAAAGGAATCATGACAAATGGTGGTGATTCTGCTGTTCACTAAACTTATTTTAGATTCATGCTATCTTTTTCAAGTGAAACAAAAACAAAAGATATGGAACTTTTTAGACATGTCAAATTAGTCCGAACATGTCAAATTATGTTTTGAAGCAACGTTTTCCAAGTAATATATTAAACGTCGGCAGAAATAATGTGTACGGTCTAATTTGACAGAACTAAAAGTGTTAAAACCTTTCAGTTACTTTCGTTGAAAGAAGACAGCGATAACTTAAAATTAGTTTAGCGAGCGCGCAACAAAATTACCAACACCAACTGTGAAATTTTAATTCAGATGAAGGTGGAATGGTATAATTAGCCATATGGTATACTGCATTAGACTTTGAAGAGTGCGCTTTAAAATTATACTGATTTTGACACAACTGTTCCTTTTCTTTGAAAATTACTAAAGATCAAAGTTAAAAGAAGCTTTCCAAATGTGTAACCAATCTTAGGAAAAGGTAGCCCTACAAACCCTATAAACTTTGCTATCCATTTCCATTCACAAGATTAAGGAGTGTACATCAAACATAACAATAACAAAATAAATAACTTAATATAATAGTAATGTTATTATGCCGTTTAGGTACTTAAAGGATTCCTCTTTAAGTAAGCTGAATGCTGAAATTTAAGTATTTTGACTACTTCCCAACAAAACAAGCTAAGAGCCATCCAGATCCACATCAACTTAAAAAAATCTGCATCAACATCGGTCCTTCCGTTCAAAATATCTGTCAAATCTATTGTATCACTATCACTACATACATTTACACACACAGACGCGCGCGCTAAGCCCACACACAAAGTGACGCGTCAAATTTATAACAACATTTTTAGATATGATTTCGTAGTACTCCATTAGAGTATTTTTCGTCAAAACTAGTGTTATATATGTCTTTCAAATAATATATGTAATGAGATATGTTTGGAATCAATTCAAAAATCACTAAACCGATTTTGATCTAATTTCGTGCAGACGAAGATATAGATCCTACTAAATATTTAATATGATGTTGATTGTTTTCAGTAACATATGCTTGTATTACTATGGGTGTAATCATTGCATGGCCATCTTCCACATATACTCTGTTTTCTTCAAACAACACAACCTTAGACCGACCAATGACAGGCGTGGAACTCTCTCTGCTTGGAAGCCTGTCTTCAATTAGTGCCCTTATGGTGGCGCCGTTTATTGGCTTTCTATTGGATAAAATGGGACGAAAGAATACTTTTATACTTTACTCTTTAACACAAGTAGTGAGTACTTTTTTATTGTGAACAACAATAATATCTTAGAAGTAGCTTTCATTACTCAGTTAAGTAAGCAAATGTGCTAATGTTATTATTTAATGCTAATGCTGCTACTAACAAAATAAAAATAAAATAAAACTCAAATGATTCTTTACTATAGAACAAACAAAATACTATTAGCAGATTTTATTGGTGACCCGAGGAATCTACCTCGATTTGATCGTTTATCAGCTGCAATTGACATAACTATTAAATTAAAATAAAAAAAAACTTATTATAAAAACTGAGTTTCCCTTTAAAAAGTAAAAATACTCGTAATAAGTTACGAGGTGTCAAGAGAGACCCGGATGGAACGAAGTTCTCTCTCTCAATCTCTATCAATCTCTAGTAATCTCTATCTCTATCTCTCTTATTAGACACAGACAGAGAAACATGAAATAAAAAAAGAAAATAAGAATATAAAAAAATAAAAAAATAGAAAAATGAAAATGATAATAAAAAAATAGAAAATGAAAAATAATAAAAAAATATAAAAAAAATTATCCGACTCGGGATTCGAACCCGGGACCTCATGTAGTCAAGTCCAACTACTGAACCGCTAGACCACAGAGCAAAAAGTGTCGTGCCAACATTTTCGTTAGAATTTTTTCCGTCTAGCCCCCATTCACAACGCACAATAAGGAACTTCGTTCCAAAAATCGGTTAATCTCCCCACTTTTACCCACAACTTTTAAACTGCTCAATCGATTTTCATCAAACATGTCTAAGAACACTCGCACATACGTTACCATTAACATAAAAAATACTCGTAGACTGCTGCTGTAAAGCTATTGCATAAGCAGGCATGAGTCATCAGATTGTGGGGCGATGGGGGGATTACGCATATGCAGTAACGCCGATACAACCAATGCCACCTAGAGGCGAGTTGCTGAACGAAAGAGACAAGTGTGATCAAAAAATCATTAAAAGATCTGCTATTCATCCATAGATAGCAGAACTAAAAAGTATCACCACTATGCCGATCGGAATAACGAAAGTAACCTAAAACCCCCCGTGTTAAGTTACTTTCGTTACTGAATTTCTGGATTCGGTCTCCACGGTCAAAGCCCGTGATAGAAGCTATGCAATAGCTTAAAAACTAAATTGAAATCACTGCATCCGTTCGGGAGCTATGACGCCACAGACAGACAGACACACAGACAAACAGACACGTCAAACTTATAATACTTCTCTTTTTGCATTGAGAGTTAAAAATCTTACGAAATCATAAAATTCGATTTCTTTCTAAACATATTTTGTATCTGGATCGAAAGTAATTTGTGCGAATTTAACAGAACTAAATTTCTCAAAAAGTGATTAATTGTAGCCGGCTTAGTTTTAATTGCATTATAAATTTATAGCCCGATGGTCAGTCATCCTCCAAAACTTCATATGACTGATAAATTTGTTTAAATCATATCTATTACTGAATCCCAAAACTGGGGATAGTATGAAATCCAGCCATCCATAGCATAGGGTTCAGGTAAATTTAGCAGAAAACAACATAATCACGCAATTAGTAACGAAGGTGGAGGAGGGGATGCAGGTATGTAAGAATCCTCAAACTTGGCACACAATACTCGCTGTCTTAAGACTTCACACGGCAATTCAGAGTAATAACAAATTTTAGTACGCTTGGTTATGCGCACTTGCCATTCGTAATTTACCTACATCAAATTCATGACAAAATCAGTTAGAAAGTGACCTGAATCTTGACTTCACTATCAATACATTAAGCCTAAGAACTCACGGAGCGGTATTTACCCGCGCCGCGGCACTTGCAGGCCCGCAGGTTCTGTAAAATATAGATTTCGCAAAAATTAAGAGCACGTTTCACGAAGCGTTTTTACACCCGCAGCACTCAAGGTTGTGTACGGTTCCCGCGGTAGCGGTTGCCCGCCCGTAGAATTATAAGTTACAGTACAAAGCGAGTAAAAACCACTGTGTGAGTTCTTAGTCTTATGCTATTATCATTGGAGTTCAAAAGGACTAATGGGAATTTCTAGTTCCATTTTTTTAGACAACAAAACAAATGGGACCAAAATTCCTATGAGTCTCGTCATCAGAACTGGTCACTTGTAGTATTCAAAAACGACTTGTATTTCGTACCAGCGTAATTGATAATCAATTAGCAAGATTAGTTAAATCTTGATATGAGTATTTGCTACATACACCAATATTTCTTATGGCAGAAGAGTGAGACCAAAGCAATATTTAAAAAAATGACGATTTGTTTTTGCAGAGCTTGTGCCCTTGCTGTTTGTTGTGTCTGCCTAAATAGGTTAAAATACCACCTACCTTAAAATACCACTTAATTTTTTCCAGATGGGTTGGATTTTAGTCGTATCTTGCAATAAAGTCTCTGTCATTCTGACGGCCATATTTATTGCTGGAATGAATGGTTCTGCATGCCTCACCGTATCAGTCTACGTCGGTGAAATTTGCCAAGAATCTATCCGGGGCTCAATGACATCTCTCTCCATGACCTTTTTTTCAATTGGAACCCTTTTATCTTACATTATTGGAGGATTCCTAGAATACAAAATTATGAATTATGTTATTCTAGCCCTGGCTGTACTAGGTTTGTTGATGCTCACTTTTGTAAAGGAATCTCCGGTCTACTTGATGAAAGTCAATAAACAAAGGGTAAATACTTTTTTGATACACGTTTCCTAGTCTTATATTTTTTATTTGATACCTCAATTTCTAAATTCTATGAATGAATGAATAAAATTTTATTTTAAATAAATAAGAGTATATACGAGTAATTACAAAATATAAGTACAAAAACATTTTTATGGCATAAAATATTTTTTTGAATAGTAATTGATGGGTATCCATAATAGGTGAGGTAAATTACTTGAAATTTTGGATAAAGTCGCAACAACAGCAAGCGGAAACAATAAAATTGCGAAGCTGTAGAATTTAGAATAAAGATAATAAAATAACTGTAGAATAAAGCCAGGGGAATCATATTGGAGAAAATTGTTGACCATAGAACTTTGAGCCATTGTCATGAACAGTCTTAAGATTTCACTATGTTGTCGTTATGTTAAATTTACAAACTCTTATGTCAAGTTTATCGCTATAGGAACTATTAAACTGGAGACAGCCAACAATCTCATGGTGTAATAAAATAATACAACACTGTTGCTGCTTGTTTGACCTCGACTGACATCACTATGAGACTGACAGTTTAGATCTTACTCGTACATATCTACATTATTTTAAAGCCCCATTACATGCGTTATTGAGACGATCTTATTAAGACCAAGTCTTACAAACCATCAGCCTGCTTGATATTACACAGCTTACTATCGCGCGCTAACTAAACCCAATAAAAGGTTTAAGTAGCCGGTGACAGTCGTCTCATAAGAAATTTCCCGTAGGTTTTACTGATTTTAATAATATTGATAAATAAAAGAAAAATATGGCCATAAGAACGTTTATTCCTATCAAAAAAATATCAATTATGGAAACACCGAGAGTTTTGAAACCATCTGATTCCAGAAAATGCATTAAAAAATATAAAATGTTGTAATTAGTTATCCCATATATTAAATCACGTTTGAGCGCACCATTATGTACGTCTTACTTACACGTCTTCACTTCTGCCGTGTACAAACCGAACTGAACGGTTTAAGCGTTCTTATTTATAATACACTATGCGATATTATGAAAGCAAGCCAGTTAGCACGGTCGAGACCATTCAATCGTTCTAAAAACTCTATTACGTAAAGTGTAATTCAGCACAGTTTAACTAGAATCGTCTGAACATAGCACAATATGGTAATAAAAAGTAAGCAAAGTAGCATGTCTTAGTAAAACCTTTTTATTCTCTTAGCTGAATTAAGTAGTAATAAAGATCATATTTTTAAAGTAAAACTTTTATTACATCGTCTCAATTTTTGGTCTGTGTGTCGCATGTCGCGTGACGGTGACGTCAGAGCAGCCGAGGCTAAAATGGCGGCGTCTTTAATTTATAGTTATTGATCAAGTTTCACTTTCACTGTGGTTTCATAAAACCACACAATCCTTTTTTTCATAACATGAATGAAAAATAGAAATGGTTACCAATGCCATTAGAAATATTCAACATAACATATTAGAAAATGGATATATGCAGTTTGGGTAACCCTAGTCATAGTTTTGAGAGAAAATTGATTCAGAAAGTGAAACTAACGGTTTTCGTTCCAAATTAAAAGTTGAAGTTGAAAGTTATTGATTTAAAAACTAAACCGCAAAATAAAAAAAAATCCTACATGTGTATAGGTAAAAAATGTGTTTCAGGAAGCAGAAAGATCTCTGTCATTTTATAGAGGAGCTCTACCAAATTCAAAGGAAGTTCAAAGTGAAATAGAAAGTATCAAGCGTATCATAAATCCCGTTTTGGATGGTAAGTGTGAATCTTTCTGTAAAGCCTAATATAAAACTCTCTTTTAGGAAATGTAGTTTTTTGATGGGTAAACTGGTGTTGTAGTGGTGTGGTGTTCCGCAATTTAATTTAGAAACATTTGAATATAAAATAAATATTTTAGAACATGTTTATCTGTAACTTTGTTGTAAGTATTCTCCTCTGTTGGTCCGAGTTGTTGGTTAGCTGAGAAGAATAGACCAGATTGTCTGTTTGTCAGGCATCTTATTACATCTGTAATAAAAGCAATATTTATTATATGGTTTGAACTATACAGATTTTTTTTATTTTTATGATATTGGAAGGAAAACAAGCAGACATGTTTCCTGATGGTAAGAATCTCACGCTGCCTGAAGGCACCAAAATTGGTAATGGTGCGTTTCCAACCTTGGAACTCGGGATGTTAGGCTTCAAGCAAGAGCAAGTGTAACGGCTACCTTAACCTCTAAACCGAAACACGTCAACCAATTACTGTTGTTATACCAATTTGGGCGAGACGCTGCGAAACTCTACCACATGGTCAGATGTCACGCTGTTAGTCACTCGCTTTTTACGAGCTGACTTGCAGAAAGGCAGATGGTCTCTTCTACAAAGGAGCTCGAACGAACACACGGGGCCAACCAACCATTACTATTATTCTTACATAGCTTATAATTTATTTAATATATTATCTTAGCTACTTTTTAATTATATTATTATTAATTTTTGGTAGGTTTTTTGTATACAAATCTGATTCTGTTGAAATAACTTCTCTTTACTAAAAATGTTACAGAAAACATGCCAGAAGAGGAAAGACTGAATTCAGGTCTCCAGTCAAGTAAAAAGTTATCTACATGGATGTTTTTAAGTGAGATTTTATTTTTATTTTACAATAGGCCAAGGTGCATGCTTATTTCCTAATAATTGTAAGAAATTATGTAATGCACTATTATCGCTAACCTAAGGCATATTAAGCCTATTTTATCAGTGAGTTTATTGATTTTGCTGCTTTCCATATTGGAGCAAATCAGTAACAAGGACTAAAGCGATGGTACCATTTCAGGTGACTCATTACATTTTCATATAAAATTTCATCCCTGTGATACTTTCTGGGTTAATTTTTAGGAACTCAATGCGTTTGAACTCGGGTCTTTAATTATAAGGAATTTTATCAAAATCGGTATAACGGCCCAAATTTAGTATGGATATAGATAGATGTAACGACGTAGAATCGTTACATTACTCAAATAAATAATATCCCAATTACTGATAAATTTTCCCGTATAAATTACTTAATATAATAGTAATATCAAATAATATAAAATAAATGCTAGGTGCTCGCTCAGCGACATCTGTCCTGTAACAGAGGAATTAGGTCAACAAATCGATGACTAACTAAAATTAATAGTAGTCTAAGTCGTGACCTCTATGAGCGATTAGTCCAACTACCTCGTGGGCTAGTTGGTTAAAATCCCCTAGCGACAAATAGAGGAACTAGTATTCATAAACGTTTAACTGTTTCCGGTGTCCTAATTGTTCTCGTAGATTCTAGAACTTTTCAATACGAAAGTATAAGTAGAACCCCTCTGGTGACGCTAAGTCACTCACTAGGGGGACTCTGATACATCGTATTCCTGCCCGAAGTTAATTATAAAACAAAATAAAGTGTTACAGTGTAATATACCCGACAATTTGGTGAGTTTTTATATATTCCCTATGCAATAGCTAATTGAATATTTCTTTACATCTATAAGCGAGTGATTCTAAGCCTAGCAAACAAAGATTAAGCTTGTCGCTATTTTTATTTTTTTTATTTCAATTAATGTTTGTTCTTTTTACCTATTGAGTGATAGTAAGGTTATTAGTGTACATATATTGACCAATGTTACTAACCGCCTGCTCGCCGGCACCAAAGATAGCTAATAGACTAGCAAGGAATCCTGTAATGTCAGCTACGATGGTAGCCAATTGTGGTAATCATATGGCCGCGACATGTCCAGTAGGAGGACCTATAACCCCTTGCCCTGGCGTCATCGTGGCCTGGCAGTGTCGTCCGTCTGGCGACAGTGTCTTAGCGAAGTTGTCATAACTTCCAGGGTCCACGGTACTGACCGGAAGTCGACCGACCACTGCATAAGGGCCAGACGAGCATCCAGAGTTTGAGTCCCGGACGTAGCCCAGGCAGTGCCGATAGCAGTCCAGCTCCTGTGAACCCAGGCCCAAGGAGGCTTTTCAACAATGACAATCTATATAGGCTGCCTCTCTCCACATCTATATAATATAACGCTGCATAAGCTCGTACCCACGCCATATCACTCAAGGAAATTTACAAAACCGCTCTGAGCGAATCTGAGATTATTAACGAGAATTCTTCAACGTCAGAAATTAGTAGTAGTATTATTATTAATGGTAAATGTATATATTTTTATCTATAATCTTTAAGTATTATCCATTATATTACCAAATAATATACTGTTGTCAATCCTTTGATTTTCTTTACTTTTTTCATTATTTTAGGAGCTGACATAGATATAATGACATTTTCACACCTCATCTTTCTTTTCACGCAAAAACTACTGAACAAATTTTAGCAAATTTAATGTGGTAGCAGTTAATAGCCTGGGTTCACATTTAAGAATATTTAGGGATAGTAAACCTAACTATTTTCGAGATATTCGAATTTAGCAAATATTTTTTATAAAATTATTTGTTAAATTCAAATTATTTTAAATTAATATTTTGAAATGCGTCGAACTTATGATTATTTTCATTAAAATTTTATTTTTGAAATAAATTGCTTTACGACCTCAATAGCCAAAAGTGATCGTGAGGTAACTAAATAGGTCGTCGACGACGGTCTAAAGTGAAAAGATTTGGTAAAAATTAGGAAGTTATTTTTTCTTTGCAGGATATTTAAAAAACATTCTAGCATTTGTTTTGCGTATAGGTTTAATAATGTCATTGTTTTATCATCTATCTAATGAGGTAAAACAATGTAGGATTTCATGAGAACTCTAAAAAACGTTAGATTTATAAGATACAGGTAACAGTTCAAAGGGTAGGCTCTTGTCTTATTTCAATTATTGTTCTCGAAGTTCAGGCGGTACATAAAAGCAAGAAAACTTACGATTTTTCAGGTTTAAGTGAGAATAATAATGTATACAAACGCCATTTGTTTGGTGCTGGGTTTTGTTAGTTTGCTTATGTGATTCATCCTTGGAGATCTCGATATTGGTTTTATTTCTCTTCCCTACTTGACTTGGATGTGTTTTTTAGATGTTTCTTCTAATTTGTGATTGATGCACTTGTAAACTTGTGTGATACGGAACTGTTAAGATGATCACCTACACGAATGAGGAATATGCTGAGATGTTGATTTGCTGCGGATACTGCAATTGTGTGTCCACACTTTATAGCCCGGTGAAGTTGTGAAAACCTAGCGATTAGCAACATATTAGCCATTTCAAAAAAAAAGTGTCCGCACAAGCCCGTAACGAATACATATCACGCTATCCCGATCAGCGAGAGCCAGATGTTTTTATGGAGTTTATAAAAGAACTTGAGAAACTGGCTCTGTTTCACGAATTCATTCAGATTTGAGAAGATCACTTGTGATAGATGACGACGAAGAACCAAATAATGAGATAATGAAACGATATCTATTGGTTCTAGCTACTTCCACTAACTTTGCTGCCCGTGATCTGGGGCTCTTGCAATGGAAAATTTGGTTTACCATTCTTAAAGGAGGCCTATACCCATACCATTACAAGCCAGTAAATGCTATTGAAGAAGGAGATCCTACGAGAAGATTAGATTTTTGCAGATTCACGCTTAATGCTGACATAGAAGACCCAACTTTATTCAAAAAAATCTTACAAACGGATGAGTCCAAATTTGATAAAAATTCGATTACTAACTATCACAATGCCCACTTTTAGGCACCAAAAGAACAGAGACTGGTGTATTGTAAGCCCAATCCGATTTCGTCCGTTGAAGAATTGAGAGGGCTTTAACTACTGGTAAAGTTAAAAGCGGACTTCGTAAAAGTATGCAACAATGTGTGTAAAACAGAGATGGGCATATTGAAAATGAAATTTAGAAGTAGAGATGTTTTGTTGGAACTGATAGGATTAATAAATATTATTTTGTACTCACTCATTGTTTTATTTTGTTTTCTATGGGCAAAGGACAAATAAGAGCTATTACATTTTACCTCTCCTGTAAACCTATTTTTTTTTTAATAAATTCTTATAATATCCTAAATTTGTTATATTTCATTAGATAGATGAAAAAGACGTCGATATTATTATACATGTCTGCAAAAGAAGTGGGAAATATCTTTTTTAGATATTCTTTAAAGAAAAAAAATCTTTCTAATTTTTAGTTAGCTTTTTTTCACTTTAAATCATCGTCGATGACCTATTTAGCTACATTATGATCACTTTTGGCTATTGAGGTCATAAAACATTTGATTTAATATGTAAATTTCAATAATAATAAAACCGGCAAATTTTATAAAAAGCAAATATGTTTGAACATCTCGAATGCGATTAGGTTTAGGATAGGGTATTTTTAAGTCAAATCAGGCAGTAATGACAGAAGCTATAAGCCCTTAACGAATTTAGGCCGACTTACCCTGTTACCCTGTATAAGTAACGATTTATCTGAATTCCGCTGCAACAAATTGTCGAGGGTAGGTAGGAAACTGGCTACGTTCTTAACAAGAATATCTACATTATAAAAACGAATGTTTACATTAAAGGGAAAATTATACTCCCCGTTACTAATAAAACTTACGTGCCCGTTGATCTGGTGTGTAACTTAACTTTTTGTTAGCATAAGTAAAATTACACACCAAATCAACGCGCGTGTAAGTTTTATTAGTGTACATGTTAATGAAATGAATAACCCTCTCTTTAAAATAATGCAAACTGCTACAGTTTTATAAGTGTATATATTTAATAAAAAACTCACAGGCATTATTGCGTAAATTATAATGAAATAGTATTAATAATATTTTTGTATAATGATATCGTTTACATAATATTATTATTGTAATTCATAATGGATACCTACAATTTTTGCATGTGATCGTGAATTGGGTGGCTCGAAATTTTCGACCAAAATGAGGTGATTGTCGCAGTAAACGACTATTTCGCCGTTCTCCGAAATCTTTTTTTTTCGAGGGGATAAACAAGTTGCAGGTCAGGTGGAAGAAGTGTGTTGAGCTAGATGGAGACTATGTCGAAAAACAAAAATAAATTTAGACCCAATTTTCTTTCATTTTGTTGGTCGGGCTTAGAACTTTTGGATCCACCCTCGTAAATATCTAAAAACAATCTGTGTGCATATTATTATTTTTGCCATAAATGTATACATTATTGTGAGAAACTCGAATAGTTACATATCATTAATTGTTAGGTGGTTATTTGTTTTTGAAATTTTGAGAGTGGACATTTATTTGAAAATCTGCTTGTGTATACTTTTCATTGCACGTGACTGTATGTACAGTATATATATACGACCTTTGTGGACAGACTGTAAGTCTTTTTCCGCCTGCACTTTGAGAAATATTTTTTCTATGATATTGAAAGGCGAACAAGCAAACGGATTTATTTATAGTAAGAAATTCACGCCGCCTGGAGACACCAAATGTGGCAATATTGCGTTGCCAACCTGTGATCAGGATAGGCTCCCAGAAAAAGTAAGTTTACCGGCTACCCTATCCTCTGAACTGGTAAACATCAATATCAAGCGCTGACGTTATGGTGGCAGGAATAAATAAGTCGGTTGTACCAATCCAAGCGAGTCGCTGCAAAACTCTGCCACCTAGTCAGATGTCACGGTGTTAGTGACAGAAAGCCTATGGTCACCTTTTACGAACTGCTTGACAGGAAGGCAGATGGTCTATTTTCCAAAGGAGCCCGGACCAACACGGGAGAATTTGGAGAGCAAAGTATTTATGGTTCACAATTGTTTCAGAAAAATCCAAATCATCTCGCAGAGCTCTATTACTCTCTACTGTTTTATGTACTGCCGCCGATCTCCAGGGCTTGGTAGCAGTACAAGTCTATGCGAGCCCATTGTTCGAAGAAGCCATGCCTAATGTCTCATCGACAACGCCATGCATATTATTTGCTTTAACCGCTATAATTTCTGGATTTGCTGGCGCATATTTAGTAGAGAAAGTAGGCAGACGGGTAATACTTATTCAATTTTTTTTATTTCGTTCATTTAATTAATTTGCCTTGACTTTCGTTTTAGAGTTTTCCGAGAAGAGAACCCATTATAAGAGTTGTCCGATTTTGGCAATTCTTTTTTTGTCAGAGAAATTATTCCTCAAAGCAATTACATAGGAATTTCAAAAAAAATCCAACCCTTAGTACACGAAAATAGAGATCAATTAGTTAGAGATCATAGAAACTTCTGATAAAATATAACTGGCACAAATTTCGTCTTACTACAATAAAAAATTTTCGTTAAACGAGTGTTTTACTGAACATTATCTAAAATTGTATTCTTAATCACTAATATTCTGATACATCATTCACATGTAGCATGTTACTGGTTAAATGACAATTTTCAACAGTGTCGAACTAAACATTCGTCTAAATATTTTTTGTCGTAAGGCGGTTTGAATCTAACCCCAAAGTAAGCAAATTGTATATGCAAAAGCAATATATATATGATTTGTCTTCGGAAATAGGCGTCCACCGCGACGCTGAATAACACCGGATTTCGACAATTCTTTCAAATTTAATAGGATATTCCAAAGAAAACATGGAATAAAAATTCTA
>NJDC01002168.1:106131-118279 GCA_002245475.1 Calephelis virginiensis | reverse complement strand
AGTACATTTTAACAAATGATTAACTCTAAATAGCGTTTATGAATAAACATTTTTTTAAACATTATTTAAATTGGTGATTAAAAGTTAAACAACGTTTATGAATAAGCCTGGTAGTGTTTAACTTGCACATATAGTGTTTAAAATTAGTAAGGACAATATATTTACTAATTTGTAGTACTATCAACCTAATCATACTCATACGAGTATATAATCAAAATTCAGAAAGTATATTCAGTTGTCAATGGCTAAACGAAGATAAGTTGATTAGAGATATAGCGTGTACGTAAAAACTAGCTTCATCAATCTTTAACTTTAAATTACTTGTTCTTGACACTTAAGTTTTAGAATTTTCTACACAGAATTGTATCAATTAATTAAACCTTTAATAGATCTCAATCTTTTTGTCAGTAAATTTGGTAAAGATGATAGACTTGGCTTGCTTTTTACCAAAATGTTTTGAATTATGCTATTTGAAACATCGCTTTTCTGAAAAAAAATCCGAAAAATTTACTATTCTTGTACATTTGGTGTAGCAAATATAACTAAGAAAGTTACATATTCACTTCCATTCATAATTTGTTTTCCTATACTGATTAGAACAATTTGTTATAAATACTCGCTATAAATTATCTTTAGTTTTTACGTTTTTCTTATGTACACGCACGATAAAACTATCAACCTTGATGTCGAATGCTAAGTTTCTGGGTCATCTTGAAGTAGGCTAGGTTTTCTTCTATAGGTTAATAAGAAGTATTGAAACACGTATTTTTATGACTAATATTACAACTATACTACTACTACTAGATATAGACATTGTGATAGGGTGAAACCTGTCGAAAAAGATAGAGAAATTTCGATTAAAACTTGCACCCTAATTTTTGTCATTCAATCAAAATAAAGTGAAAAATAAACATTTCAAATCCAAAAAACTGCAGCTTATTTAGGGCCTTAAAAACGTGGTTATTGGAATTGATCTCATCAATTTTGAAGTTATGTGAATTGAGTGTAAATACAAAAATTGTTAATTTTTTTACTATCTACAACTCTACCACTTATTTTTTTTATAGAACTAATAGTTTTGTTTTTTTATAAGACAGCTATATAAATATTAACCATTTAACGGAATCGAAATCACTTTATCTGATTAACCATAACTCGTGATTTGAGAGCGTGATATTCAAAAATAATAATAGTAATATAATCTCCGTGCTCACTGACGACAGCTTTGGAACTCTATTTTTATTTTCATTATGTGTTTCTTACACTGATGATATAAACCTAAAAGTAAGATACTAATTAATAATAATATATGATATTATTCACTTTACAACAAATTAATCTATTTAATAATATTTTAGTAGTTATTTATAAATAAATCATTTTTACACATTCAACTTTAGTAATAAAATTTTTAATATATATATTTTCAAGGCCCTTTTCCAAACTGTATGCTCTATTTTTCTACATTGCTATCTTCCACTTTATCCATCCAAGTTGACATTGAATATTAATTATATTTTTATTTTAAATTTAGTAGAGATATATCTCTGTCAGTCTAACTCTTTGGCCTCTTCTATATAGCTATAGCTATAACTCTAAGTTATGAATTTAGTCCATCTGTCTTTCTTTAATATTTACAATATGGCCGGCCTACTTCCATTTCAATCTTTTACAATGTTCGATTTCGTTTCGTTCGAAAGCATCATTCAGCTTTGCTACTTTTCTTATCTCTATGTTCTTCTTTTTAACCGACTCTAAAAAAAGAAAGAGGTTCTTAGCTCCACTGTATTTTTTTAAGTACTCCGTTAATAACTCCGTTACTCGTTGGAGGTACAGCGTTTTAAGATATATTTGATCGGTATTGTGATGGTGTCACAATTGAAAATATTTTTTTCAAGAAAGAATTTTACAGGTTCACACTTAACAAACATTTGCCGTGGTTCAAATATTGCCCTTTGCTTACGGTTATTTCAAAAATAATAAGCTATGTGAGATCATTTTTCTTTTTTCGCTGTGGTTGCAATTTTATTCAGATGGTTTAAAAAATTTAAAAAAATGAGTGAATGAATTAGCGAAAGAGTACAAAAATACATTTATTTGTTAATTTCTATAAAAAAACCTTAAAACACAAATATAATAACTTATCATTCACCGCCACGTAAATCACAGTCAAACATGTTTATGTATGAATTAATATTTTTATGTCCACTAATGTAAGATATCATTATTATTTCAAATTTTTCGTAATATTATTTATATCAGCTACATGGCGTGTTAATTTCACCTGTGGGCTTCCTAAAGAAGCTGGTCTTTTCTTTTAACTGCGTCTCAAACCAATAAAAACTGGGCAATCTTTAAACAGCCCTTTTGAGTTGCGTAGGTATATAAAAGTAAATTTTTAATTTTTTTCTAAATAATAATTTGTACGTATAATTATTCCACTAACTATTCCTATTTTTCTCGTATACCTAATCTGTGCATCGTTTCATACTCCTTTGTCAGTGCGATTTTTCTTCTTAAGTAATATACAAACACATTTTAAAATCCCAATCTATTTTGGGGACAAAGTTTGAAAATTATTAAATGAAATTTAATTAACTTTCGCAATTATCTGTATAGTAACCTCGTCCAACTTGATAATATAGCTTTATGTCAAGGCATCGATAAGAACTAACTTGGATACACATAAAAACATAATTGATAAAATGTGATGTTGATTGCTTACAGTTTCATATATTTCTTTTACTATTGGCATCATGTATGTATGGCCGTCTTCCACACTCACTCTATTTTCTTCAAACGCAACAATTTTGGACCGACCAATGACGAACGTGGAACTATCTCTATTTGGAAGCCTACCATCCATCATTTCGTTACTGGTTACGCCGTTTATTGGTTTCTTATTGGATAAACTGGGACGAAAGCATACTTTTACAGCTTTTTCCTTAATTCAAGTTGTAAGTTTCTTTTTTTGTTAAAATAAAAACATGAATTTAACAGTAGAGTTCTATAATTTAGTTAGGTAAGTGAGTGCTGCTTGTCCGGATTTGTACTTATTTTTACTTCCGTACTTTTTTTTATCGCAATAATGTAGCACAGTACTACTATTTAAATTATGCGCTTAGGCTTTACACTTTATACTTTTTTTTACACTTTGTACTTTTATTTTTAAATTTAAGCGAAATGATTAATTATGTGTAATAACAACTCTATATAGATATGTTTAGAATACATTGGGATTTCCGAAGCTTGACAAATATAGCCGAAGCGCATAATTTAAATAGTACTACTAGAACTTGCTATTTCGTATTTTTATTTGGAGGGTAGGGGAAACAGTAACTTACCCACACAAGGTTTTTTAATATATATATATAAAGGCGATATGTAATTTTAGATTTTTCTCAAAGCAAACAAATTCTCGTGTATTTACTTTTGTTAAGAAATGTAATATCTCAGTTACAAATAACGTAGACAGACATGAAAATCTTGGCCTTTAAGTTATTTTTTTGCAGCTCTGATGATTCCTTTTTTCTCTTAGGCTCTAACAAAATGTTTTGAACGCTTAATTTTCCACTTTAAATATGATTATTTTCAGATAGCCTGGACTTTAGTGGTATCTTGCAAAAAAGTGCCTGTCATCCTAACTGCCATATTTATGACGGGACTGAATGGCTCTGCATACTTTATCGTATCAGTTTATGTCGGAGAAATTTGCCAAGAATCTATCAGAGGCTCTATGACGTCTCTTTCTACGACCTTTTTTTCAATAGGATCCCTTTTATCCTATATTCTTGGGGGATTCTTAGATTACGACGCAATGAATTATGTCATTTTATCCCTATGTGTGCTTGGTTTGTTGATGATGACTTTGGTTAAGGAGTCACCAGTCTACTTGATGAAAACTAATGCGCAAAGGTGAATTTTCGACTTTTAGCAAACAAACCTTTCTTTAAGCTTACGTTTTTAAGAGGAAAGTCTAATTCCTAACTAACATCCTTAAAAAAGAAATGTTATTATGCTTTTGCTCCAGGATACCATTTGATACCCACTTCAGAAATTACAAATATCACTAAAAAGAAAAAAATTGGTAACTGTGGGTACATCTTCCAAGTATCACTCTATACTCTAAAGCTAAGAACTCACGGAGCTGTTTCCACCCGCACCCGCCGCGGTAGTGGAACTACGGTTTTATTTTAAAACTCACGAGAACGGTAATTTGTACGATTGCACCGGCGGTAGACCGGTGCCGCGGAAAGCGCAAACAACTGCGGTTGCTGCGGATGTAAAACATGTTGTGAAATGTGCTCTTACTTTTTGCACATAAATGTACATTCTACAGAGCGCATGGAAGTACAAAAGCGGCGGGCGTTGGTGAAAACCGCGGTGAGTTCTTAGCCTTTATCTCGCTTTATTACGATTTTATTTTGAAAAAAGTTTATTTCTATACTTAGAAAAAGTAGGTTCACAGCTTTATTCAGAGCAAACTAAAAATCAGAAAAAGTCGTATAGTACTGTACAAACCCTATAAATCCTTCTTGTATTTTAAATGGTAAACCTTTATACCACTTTTTCAAAAACAAATTTAATTGACTCATTAAACGTATCCATTACGAGTTTAGCACAAAGTTTTTTTGCTGTAAATTTACAGTATGCGGTTATTACGCCTTTTTTTTCGGAATTTGCAAACAGGTATGAAATTTTTGCTGTATTTGTCGCTTACATCTCTGAATGTATACAGTCGAAGAAATTCTTGAAACGGCTATGGTTGATTACGTAGTATCTTCTAGTAATCGACATTTTTATTTTATCTATCCGGACATAAGTATTGTATACTTGTTACTAACAATAAAGGACAAAAAATCATCATCATATCATTAAATGTTTGACGTCACAATTAAACATAATGGATAGCTATAGACTTGAATATAACAGATTTTCTTACTTTTGCCTGTTAAATGTTTTAAATTTTATTATAACCGCCTTTTCCCTGGGCTAGCGATATAACAACTCTCAATGTTCAATTAACTTGCACAACGTACTACTCGTTTTTTTATGTTTTTGGAAGGCAAGCAAGTTACGTTTAAGTTACGATTTCATAAATTTAGACTAGAAGGCACTTCCGAGATCAAACAAAGGCTACTTTTAAAAAAAATATATACCCACAGCTAACAGCTAGAAGTTTTCATAAGGAAAGTATTAATCATTTATTTTCATTACATCACATTTTCGCACACAATCTTTTAGGTGAGGTAAAGTTGTCCATAAAGGTCAGCTTGTCCATACTAATGTCATAAATGCGAAATAATATTTTTTGGCGAATTATGCAACAAGGCGATGTTACATACTTTTATGGTTGATAGTCAAATAGATTCCCTCGGGAGAATCATAGATCATTTTTGCAGGCCAAATCCGAATCGAGTTGCAAGCTTATGCTAAAAAACTTTCAACTTAAGCTTGTTTATTGAACGGAGATTTAGATAGCTGACTCCTACACTATAAATACAATTTGATGTCACCTGCTCCCGTCAGCCTTTGAGCATGAGACCAGGTTGAACGGGATACAGGAGACAATTCAAGAAATGTTACAATACAAAAGAAAATCAAAGAAATGATGAAAATATACCATTAATAATAATAATACTACCAATTTCTGACGTTGAAGAATTCTCGTTATTAATCTCAGATTCGTTCAGTGCAGTTTCATAACTTCCCCTGAGTGATTTGGCGTGGATACGTGCTTATGCAGTGTTATATTATGGAAATTTGACAGAGAGAGAGGCGGCCTGCATAAAAATGCTACTGCCATGTCGATGTAAAAAGCTTCCTTGGGCCTTGGTCCACAAGAGCTGGACTGCTACTGGCGCTGCCTGGGCTGCGTTCGGAATCAAACTCTGGATGCTCGTCTGGCCCTTGTGCAGTGGTCGGTTGACTTCCGGTCGGTACCGTGGACCCTGGAAGCTATGACAACTTCGCTAAGACACTGTCGCCAGACGGACGACAGTGCCAGGCCACGATGCCAGGGCAGGGGATTATAGGTCCTCCCACTGGACATGTCGCGGCCATGTAATTACCACAATTGGCTACCATCGTAGCTGACATTATATAGTTCCTTCTTAGTCTATTAGATATCTTTGGTGACGTCGAGCAGGCGGTTAGCAACATTGGTCAATATATGTACACTAATAACCTTAATATCACTCAATAGGTAAAAAGAACAAACTTAGCGTGTGCTCATAAATATTAATTGAAATATTAAATTGAAGCTTGCTAGGCTTCGAATCACTCGCTTATAGCTGTAAAGAAATATTCGACTAGCTATTGCATAGAGAATATATATAAAAACTCACAGAATAGTTGGGTTTATCACTAAACTTCCTTATACTAGACTCATTAATTCGTTTCGTCTTCTAATTAACTTCAGGCAGGACTACGACGTATCAGAGTTCCGCTATTGAGTGAACTTGGCGTCGCCCTGGGGTTATATTTCTACATTTGTATTGGAAAGCTCTAGAATCTACGAGAACAATTAGAAAACCGGAAACAGGTAAAGGTCTATGAATACTGGTTCCCCTATTCGTCGCTAAGAGATTTTATCCCACTAGAAAAACTACCTGTTGGGCCAATCACCCATAGAGGTCGCGATTTACGCTACTATTAGTTTTGGTTAGTCATAGATATGGTGAGCTAATTCCATTGTTCAATACAGATGTCGCTGAGCGAGCACCTAACAGTTATTTCATATTACTATTATATTTAGTAATTAATACGGGAAAATTTATTAATAACTGGGATATTAACTATTTGAGTAATGTAACGATTCTACTTCATTACAATGAGTCATGAATATATCAGGTCCTTGATGTCATGAAAATATCAGGCTCCTGGGCGAACCCTTTTGTTTATTAGCTCTTTACTTTCTAACCGGAGTTCTGGGAGGGTCGACAAGTAGGATAAAATTAATAGAAGGTCTCCTTATTGAAGAGCTGGATTGTTAGAAATTAACCGGCAAACGACCTTGCAACAATGATGCGTTGAATGAGATGAATAGACTAAGAAACCTAGCCAGCGATAACTAAAAAGTAAAAATAAATTAAAAGCAATAAAAACTTTTAAGAAAAAACTTTTATTTAAGCGCTCTAAAAAGAAGAAAATAAAATGTTTCTTCAAAAATATTAACTATGAACTTAGTAAGTGGGTACTAGTTTATTTACAAAGGAATATCACGCGACAAGCTTTTCTGATCAATTAAGTTGTATATAATGAGGTTGTAAGTTCATAGTCAATATTATTGAAGAAAAATTTTATTTTCTCCTTTTTACAACGTTCAAATAAAAGCTTTTCCTAAAAAGTTATACAGCTCTATACAGTTTTTTTTTTAATTTAAACTATGAACTTATAACCTTATTATAAACAACTTAAAAGGTCATAAAAGCGGATCCGTATACTTAATGCACCTGGGTTAATTCACCTAGGTAAATCAAATACACTTTAAGTAAACTTTTAATACCTGTGTGCATTAAAATTACTGCTTCGTACATTTATTTTACCTAGATGGATTAAAAACACTTTTAATAAACATAAATCACCTGTCACTCTTTTCATATCATACAAAAGATACGTAAATAATTTATAGTAAATTTTATTCACCTAATCAAAAGAAAATCAATAAAAAAAATCCCTTCGTACTCTTAAATCGCCTAGTTAGTATGTAAAAAGTTTATCTATTATCAGCTTTCCATTGCTGATATTATATGTAGCTCTTACTTTAAGATTGTCAACTTTCAAATAGGGTTCCAGTTTTAAAAATAATTCGTCATAGACTTCAACCGAAACCTTAAAATACTTATAAAATAAATTTTCATAACCCTTAATTTACTACACTTTACAACAAATTTCCCGCATAGCATTTAGATTCAATGAAAAGGCACTAGTTGTCGTTTTTTTATGCGAATCGTCGTTTTACTAAATAATAATAAATTAAGTTCTCCATTGATACGACAGTACATGCCCACTATTAAAATTTAACTGGAGACACTGTCTCTCTCTCACTGTAGGTCTCCGCGACAGGGGTTCATTTAATATTTCTTTTTTCGCATTTAGAAAAGACGCCAACTCCAATCGCTTGCCAAAACAACGCCGATCTAACTATCAATAAAAAAATCATATGCGAGGTCCAGTTAACGTTGATATGGATATAAGAGCGAACGCCATTTTCTAGAAATTGTTCGCTAAAAGCGTGTTTATAAAAAATATACCTGATTCACTTAAGTGAATTTACCTAGGTGATTTAAGAGTACGAATGGATTAATTTTTACTTTTCTTTTGATTAGGTGAATAAAGTTTACTTTAAATTTATTAACATAACTTTTGTATACTATGAAAAGTGAGGCACGTGATTTACGTTTACTCAAAGTGTATTTAATTCATGTAGGTGAATTAAATGTACGAAGCGGAATTTACTTAAAGTGATTCACCTAGGTGAGTTAACCCGGGTGCATTAAATGTACGGAGCCATAAAAGCTTGTCGCGATTATCAATATTGAAATTTTATTAATTGAATAATAACGCGAAAGGGCATGCTCCGCTGGTTCGGTCATGTGGAAAGAATGACAGATGAAAGATTGACAAAGCAGATATACAATGCGAATGTGGATGGATGTAGGTACCCGGGGAGACCAAGGCTGACATTTCACGATCAGATCAATCGGATATTATTCGAGGGTGGTGTCAAGAGTCTCCGAAACCGGCGTCTTTGTATGAAAAGGGTTATGAATTTAAAGGAAGCAAGACAGGTTTGTCAGGATCGTGAGGTCTGGCACTCGATACTCTCTGCCTACCTCGTAAGGGAGTTGGCGTGAAGATATGTATGTATGTATGTGTGAATAATTAATTTTTATTTTGTAAATGTAATTAACATTTACAAAATAAAAAAAAACATTTTGAGTTTAACTTTAACCACCTGAGCGAAATGTCGCTCCATTTGATAATTGATTTGTCTCTCTGCCATACCGAACAGTATTTGACAAAATGAAATTCAAGACACATCTACTTAAATTTTTACTTAATTGGATAATTAAAACATCTGTTTACCATATTAAGTAGAATTTAACTTAGAAAGTGGCTAAGATTGTTTTTTTTTTTGTTAAAAACTAAATAAATATCGTTGGATCAGTTGCACAAATTGAATCTAACCCAATAGGAGGCATATTATATGCTGGTTTTAAGGGTCAACGAAACAAATACTTAAAAATACTTGTACAGATACAAGAAATTTAATATTAACAGACCCATGTATGAAAATATTTCATGTAAATTCACGATTAGTTACTACTAGATCAGAATAACTACTTTTGTAACATATCAAACAAACTGCAAGTTATTGGTGCAGTAAAAATTAATATTTAAATTAAAAAAAATAGGAGAATATTTCGATATTTTATCGAGTAGGTACTAAATGAATATTAAAAGAGTTAAATGATCTAAACTCGTGTTAATCCACAAGCAACAGTTTATCGAAAAAAGAGAAGCCGAAAAAGAAGGAAAATTAAATTTGATGTATCTACATATTGTATCTAATCATGAAATTAAAAATTTTCAATAACACCCTTAAAACTTATGCTAACCTAAGAACCATCTAAGTTACTTCAGCTTTCAAACATAAAATTGGCATCGAATTCGATCCATGGTTTAAGAGTTATGATACTATAGATAGAAACATACACACAGGTACTCAAAAATAAAAAAAAACCTCTTTTGCCGTCGGAGGTTTAAAAACAACTAACCGTATAATTTGGTACGATTGTCATGGACGCTCTTAGAAATTCATTGTGCTAATATCAGCATTTTATCTTTACAATTTTATTACATCAAGTAAACTAAAGGTCTCAGCATACATATCACGTTGATCGTCAAAGGGGTCGTCACCGTATCGCCTTTCGCATCGCCGTCAACCAGGTGGTAACTTAAAGTATGCACGTAATCACAGTATCAGCAGCTCTTGTACATCAACTCGGCTACGGCTAAACGACACCTTGCCTACGGCTCACCGACCGCGAGCCTTATACGATTACGATTAGTGTGCGTTGCAGTATGGAGTTTCATACGAGCAATAAAGAACGGCTCGAGGCGATACGGTGACGATCCTTTTCCGAGTTGATATATGTGCTGAGACCTTAAGATAAACTTTAAGCTCATAGCGTTGTAAAAGCAAACGACGTAATTGACACTTGTTTGGTACTGACGGACGTCACTTATCTGCAAATGTAGATCTCTTTATACATTCTTACTATCTTCTTTCCTGAATATAAAGTCATGTGGGTATTGCTGCTATATTGTATTTATTTTATTAATTTATATAAATGTAAATTTATATTTATTTCCCTTGCTTAACGCCTTATAAAACAATGTCGCTAACTCTTTTTTGTGATAAAACATCAGGAGAAGGCATATATATAAAAAAAAAGTTACCAAGTTTATCAGTACATTAGAAAAGAAAACTCAACGAAAAGATAAAATTTACGTAACTGTCAGATGATTGACATTCAAATTTAGCATTCATAGCTAAGCCCGAAATTTCATATGTACATAGACACAAATCGTTAAAGATTAAATAAATATATAAATATCCCTGGGACAAATTACACAAATTGTATCTAACCCCAAAGTAACCAAATTTTATGCTTGTGTTATGAGTGTTAGTCAATGAAACTAATACGTAGAAATACTTAAATAGATACCAGAATAAATTTAATAAACACCCAGACCCGGAAATGCAGACATCTACATGTTAATCACACAAATGCCTGCCCTCGTCGGGAATCGAACCCGAGCCTTGCGGTTGGTTGCTGTAGTTAGGCGTGTACGCTAGCCACTCGACCAACGAGGCGGTCAGATTGATTCAAATTGAATAATAAACTCGTCAATTCGATTAATAGGCACTCGATACTCTCTGCCCACTTCCTAACCTACTAAACCGTCAAATGTATTTTCAGGAAGCAGAAAGATCTCTAGCATTTTATAGAGGAGCTCTACCAAACTCAGAGCAGGTACAGAATGAAATAGAAAGTATTAAACGTATCATTCATCCCGTTTTGGATGGTAAGTATTTTTTTCTTAAATCTATAATGGGAAAGTTTGTATCCATTTGTTAGTCCTGTTTGTTTTTGTGTTTTTTGTATATCTCTAATGAATTGATATAAACATTTTGCAATTTCATTAAGCATCAATTAATTGCAAAAAAAAGTTTTAAGGGTATGTTAATGTATTAAATATTGTGTTCAATATTTTAAAACTCAAGGAAGGTATACGTTTTAAATTGGTCTGTATGTTTTTTTTTTCGTATGTTGGTTAAGCGTTTACTTCTTCAAATATAAATGGATTTTGATTTTATTGGGGCTCTATTGTAGAATGGCAAAAATAGAACCTAAGGCGTCTTATTCATAAACAAAGACTTAATTAGTCCTATGTTTCAGCTGACATTATAGTCTTTATTTCACTGCAATGCGGACGCTGATATCAATTCAAACCTTGGAGAACCTCCGTTCGTATGTCATAATGTTTTTTTTACTCTCAAATAATTAGGACTAAAGTGAAAAGTTGAAATGTGGCAAGTAGATTCTCTGCAACGCTCTACAATCATTATTATAATAAAATAATAAATGATCGGATACTCGCCCTTCATTGTTTTTTAACTTGATTGAAAGAAAAACACTTTCTATTTTCAAGTTCCCTCTAATATTTTAACACAAAAGGGTGAAAATTCATGAATCCAGGTTGGGATCTACCACTTTTCCTATTCCCATTGCCGTAACATGGCACTTTCATGTTTTGGGCATAGGACTGCAACGCACCTATGAATCTACGGTGTCTATAAGCCACAAATATCTCTTACCTTAAGGAGAACTGTAAACCTTGTTTGCTGTCTTCTCGTTTTAGAAAATAATAGATAAGACGTTCCACTAATCTGGCCAAGCTACTACGCATAACCTAGCTAAAACTGACTACATTATTACAATAATATATAATAGAAAATCCATTAAAAATTACAGAAAAGACACCAGAAGAGGAAAGACTAAATCCAGAGTTTCAGACGACTCAAAAGCTTTCAACATGGATGTTTTTAAGTAAGTTTAAAAAAAATATCGACCCA
>NJDC01002168.1:54624-105777 GCA_002245475.1 Calephelis virginiensis | reverse complement strand
TATATAATAAATATATATATAATTGGAATCTCGGAATCGGCTTCAACGATTTTTATTAAATTTAGTATGTTTCGGGGAGGGTAAATCGATCTAGCTAGGAATCACTTTTAGAAAATGTCATTTTATTCGTGTTGAAACTGAAAAATAATTCCTGACATCTATAAGCGAATAATAATATTAATTTATTCGAGCAATAAAATTGTTGTTAAGTGACACGAAGTCAATGAGTGTTTGCTAAGAAATTTTATATTATGTTGTACTCAAATATAATTTCTAAAAAACACAATTTATAAAAAAAAATACCTAGCAAAGCTCGGTCATCCAGGTACTATGTATATACATCGCTGAACTTCCGTTGCAAGTCAACCTTGCAAGTAAACCTGCAAGTCAAAAGTTTATTTGTCATATACTTCTTTATATAAGATAATCTATATACTTGCTATCCTATCATATCATAAAAAGATTAAAATAAAATCAGTCTGAATCAAATTAAATTGATAGGTCAGACTTAAAATATAGCACATCTACATCTATACTTTTATAAACGGTAGAAAAGTGAATTCTTTAAAATAGAGATATCTGAATATAAATACATGCTGGCATCTAGAAAAGGGTCACATTTTATGATTTTTTTGTCTGTCTAACTGTTTTCTGACCGCGATTTACGCAAGATCTACGAAACAGATCGCAATGAAAAATGTTCCAAAGAAGGTAACAGGCTATTTTTTGCCGTTTAGTAAAAGGGTTTCATGGAAGTGGTGTAAAATTCAAAATTTTAATTTTAATTCATTTCTGAGTTTTTCGATTTTAGTATTATGTACTCTACAGATGGACCGTATTTTTTTAAAATCATGAGTTTTGTGGTTTAGAAATTTCGAACATAAAAATTATCATTAAATTACAAGTACCTACTTACGACTAATTTTCATTCATGATTTTTTGGATTATGCGACAGTTCAAAAAATACAAACATTAAATATACTTTTAAATTTCGTTTAACTACATAAAAATAAACACTCGTTAAACACATGTTATAATAAACACAGTTTAAAATTAGATTCTCAACTAATAACAAGCTGCCGCGTTATCCACTTCAACCATGTTATTGGTTGAATATTAATTTTAGTCAGTGTTTAGTTAAACAGGCGGCAAAGTTTTTTGTGTTTATGCGGAATATATACTTTTTAAAAATCAAAATTTCAATATCAAAACAGCTATTACTTACTACTCATGAAGCTATATCAGACTTTGTTTACCGGACCCTCTTTTTTGTTTTGGATTAGTCAATATATATCACAAGAGTCTCAGAACGAGAGATCGGTAAATTACACAGAAAAGATAGAATATATTAGAATAATTCTTTATTGTGCACTAAAATACATTGAAAATAAATACACTACAAACAAAAATTGAAAAACTAAAGGCACACAAACACAAAAATATTTTTTTCAGAAAAATCTAAATCATCTCGCCAAGCTCTATTCCTCACTGCAGTACTGTTTACGGCAGCCATGTTCCAGGGCTTGTTGACAGTGGAAGCTTATGCAAGTCCAATCTTCGAAAAAGCCATGCCAAAAGTCTCGTCTACAATGCCATGTATACTATTTGGGTTAACCGCCATCATTTCCGGTTTAGTTGGCGCGTATTTAGTGGAAACAGTTGGAAGACGGGTAATTTCTCTTTCTCCTATTAATTGGCTCTCGACGCAAAAGTTATAAGTTTTAGTTTTGTGTATGTGTCATATTACACATATGTCATGCCATATTACATATTAATTTAGTATATCCTCTAAATGAATGGACCCATTTTTTTCTTTTTCTATAATATTGGAAGGCAAATAAGCAGACGGATTTCCCGATGGTAAGAAATTCACGACACCTACAGACACCAAAGATGGTTATAGTGCGTTACCAACCTGAGAAGAGGATCAAGTAAGTTTATCGGCTACCTTATCCTGCGAAACAGAACATGTCACTGGTAAACACTGACTTTATGGCGGTAGGTACAGATAAGGTGGTGATACGAATCCGGGCGAGTCGCTGCAAAACTCTACCACCTAGACAGATGTCACGATGTTAGAGACGGTAAGCCTATGCTCGCCTCTTACGAGCTGCCCGGCAGGAAGACAGACCTCGGACTAACACGGAGATTATTTTGATGCGGTTTTTTTTGCTGACGTATTCAATACAGTTCTCAATTACAATTAACGCGTAGATTATGTCGAGGGCTAATTTAAAATATTGTGATTACAACCTTCACAACGACGAGTTTCATTGCCCTGACAATACAGCAATTGACTTGCAAGAACGGATGGATTCATTATAAGTCAATGTCTCGATAGTTGTAATCTGTTGATCTTACTAATCTATATATTAAAGTATCTTCACGCCCATATCCCCGAAGAGGTAGGCAGATGCACAACCAGGGCACCCACGACTAGCCGAAGACACTAAGTCCCAAAATGTGATAGGTGGCAAGCCTATCGCCAACCGGGCACATTTCCAATCCCGACCAATATTTTTTTTTATTAGAAAAATTGGAAAAATCCAATTTTCTTTTTGTTGGCCGACCCGGGATTCGAACCCGGGACCTCGTGCAGTCAAGTCCAACACCCGGACCGCTAGACCACAGAGGCGACATTATTATTCTATAATCTATATATTAATACCACAAAAACACTCCATGTTAAATGTTGCCAAGACGAGACCTTAAAGTTCACTCTATACGACTGTAAATTAGAGGAAATACCCTCGTTGCCGCCAAATATCCTTATATGAGCTTGTGTATTGAGGCCGCCGCTTTACCCAAGAGCCTGACATGACTTACTGACGACTTATGACTGATGACTAATTATAATTAATTCAAAATTGATATAAAATTTGATGCAAATTCCTACTTATATAGATGTCTATATGTAACGTAACGTAACGATGTTAGATGTCTTTATGTGACGTAATTAGTATCGTTAAAGGTTTTACACCTTTCTTACTAAAAAAAATGAGTGTAAATAATAATTCAATTATTTCTTTTTCCAGTGCCTCATGATATACTCTTCGTTAGCTACAGGTGTATTCTGCGTCATCCTGGGTACGCAGATACAGATCCAGTGGGGACCACATTGGCTAACCGTTGTGATGATGTTATTTTACTGTGTAGCTTATTGTTTAGGAGCTGGTGTTGTCCCTTTTGTTATAGTCGCTGAAACTTTCCTGCCAGAGGTAAGTCTAAAGTTGGTTTCAAATATGATTCAATTATAAACCTTTATAATTTTGTCACGTACGACTGTGTTTAGTTTAAACTAACTGCAGTTAAGTATGGAAATTGTTTGTATCTTCACGCCCATATCCCCGAAGAGATTGGCAGAGACACAACCAGGGCACCCACGACTAGCCGAAGACACTAAATTCCACAATCCAGAAATCGAACTCGGTTCTCACGCAGTCAAGTCCGATAACTGCACCGCTAGATCACGATTGGGAATTGTAATATTGCTACTAATAATGCTTACAAAATATTTAGTTCTACCAATATTTTCAACTACATAGTTGGGACCAAATACTTTAATGAATGAATAAAAACATTAGTTTAAAACATTTGAAAAGTGGTTGACCCTGATCTATAAAGCTCTCCGCAAATCCAATTGTGACATAAATTTTAGTGATTCTAAGTATGTAAAGCTCTCTTCAAACAACGCATATATTGGTTTTTGTTTTAGGTAAAAGGATTCGCCTCAATGCTGCTCGTTGCATGGTCTCATCTATGCGGCTTTACATTGCTGTTCATATTTCATCCGATTGTCGCCAATTTTGGTAAATATGAAATTAAAATAATATAACATTTGAAAAAATTGGACTACATAAAACGTAAAAGACAGAGATTTTCGAAATTTTAAAGTAATGCAATTTTAATCAGCAATTTAGCTTAATTTCTGAAACCTGCATAATATCTATATATTAATACGTGATGCCAAAACTTTGGACCCCTTTTTATGACAATTGCGCGGACGCATTAACATATGTCACTAACGAACATAGAACGAGTCAAAAACATTATTTGTTGTTAGTCGCTGGATCTGGATGATCGGATGGATTTAAATTGCATCACAACATTCCATGATAATTTATGTAATGATGCTTCTAAATTTAAAAATATCGACGCCAACTAACATATATGGTACATTTGTATGTTTGAGCCTACTCTGTACCTGTATCTCTGAATACTATGCCCACACTAAGGCGTGAGCCGCTATGAGTCACAACACTTATCATACCGAACAACCTTGCTAGTGTAGTTTTTTCAAGTTACACAATTCTTTTCCTTTCAATTTCCTTACACAGTTGAATGTAGTCTAAACAAAGTAAGTGACATCTTTTTTGAAGTGGAAATTTCTTAAGCGGCGTTGCGCACTTTTTTGGAATGGGTAAAAACTTCTAAACTCGCGTCAGAACACGTGACCTGATCGGAAATGCGTAAGACGGCGCAAAGTTCGTGTTGTCATGTTTGTGCACGATATCGCAATAAATTAATTTTATATTCTACCACATAAATTATAGTACTTTCATACAGATAATTAAAGCAATTCGTGCAAAATTATTCCCCATTCCAAAATATCAAAAATGCACAACGTTAATATTAAATTTTTCACTTCTGCCGGCACTCCCGGAGTGCAACCCGTTTTTTTTATTAAGATTAACTTTGGCGAAGCCCATTGTAGTTTCTATGATAATTATAGTTATAGATACAAGATTTCGTGCACTTATTAGCCACCTACGAAGTTTAACGTAGGTATGTGTGGAGGAATTACAGTTGGCGCCAAATTTAGCAATGTTCAGTATGTACAAGGGTACATAATCTAACTGCCATATGAGCTACAAGGTCCGTGAATTTATTTTATGATTACTGCGTACAAAAATTAGCGACAGTTAATTTCATAAAACATTAAGTCGCTTTGTTAATGAAATAACACTAAAGTTATTTATTTATGGAATGTCTTAGTTAAAAAATATAAAAAAATATTTAAGCAATACAGTAAATTAAAAACATTTATTAAAACTAATTATTTAGAGAATTAAATTACCGAATAGTTTTTCCAACATATATTGCCCTTGCCGAATTATATTTAGCGTAATGCCAGAACAACTGGACATCTACAGGTTTTTCATTAATTTATTCAGCACATTCATACACAAAGAGTTTACAAAAAATTTTAACGAATCTAACCATATCTATCGTAAACTACCACCATTTCCAAATTTAGGGGAAGAAACGGCAAAACAAACTACCCGGTAACCAAGACAACCATTTTCAAAACTAGGTAGGCAGTAGAAGCAATTGCGAAACAAACTCCTCGGTAACCAAGATTTCTGTAAATATATTAAAATAATAATTATTACAAGTATGTTACTATTTTATTAGTTAATCCCCATAATAGCTGTTAGATATTTTTTTTCTTTAAGATTAGATATTGTAATACGCCATTCTTCTTATAATTTTCCGGTAAAAATACACATAAAGGGTATTTTTTATTTTATGTATCTTACCGAGTAGTTTTTCCAACACATATTGCCCTTGCCGTTTCATTTAGCGTAATGCCAGAACAACTGAATATCTACAGAATGTTTTTCATTAATTCATTCAGCACATTCATACACAAAGAGTTTTGAATTATTTGATGTTATTTTATTTTTTAACAGGATTAGGACTGATATTCTATATTTTTGCCACCGCGTGCTTCTTGTCTGCCATTTTTTGTTTCTTCTATTTGCCAGAAACAAAAGGACTGAGTTTTGAAGTTATACAGACTCTACTTTTGACACGAACCAATAAATAAAATGTTTCATTAGATACTGTAGTTTTATTCACATTCCTTAACTATTCTAGACCTTCACCAACAAACATAATAAATACATAAATAGACATAATAAATGTCTTTAAAGTGTAAATTAAGTCAAAATTAATTATTAATTACATGTTATAATTATAAAGTATAATGTCTAACTGTAAATCACAAGATAAAATAAATAAAATAATTTGCAAAAATAAGGAATTGAAACGTTATTATTACACAATTAAATGAAGTTTAAATTTAAAATAAACTTATATAAAAAAATACTATCAGAATACTACTACTGAACAATACAATTCAATCTTTTTTTTATGATAATGGAAGGCAAACAAGCAGACGGATTTCCTGATGGTAAGAAATTCACGCCGCCTAGAGACACCATAGGTGGTAATGGTGGGTTGCCAACCTGAGGCCGGCATGTTAGGCCTCGACCAAAAGTAAGTTTACCGGCTACCTTGCCCTCCGAACCGGAACACGTCAACAGCAAGCGGTGGACGTTATGGCGGCAGGTAAGGCGGTGGTACAAATCAGGGCGTCGCTGCAAAACTCTTCTACCTAGTAGGATGTCACGATGTTAGTGACCTTAGGCTTATTCTCTCCTTTTACGAGCTACCTGGCAGGAAAGCAGATGGTCTATTCTGCGAAGGAGCCCGAACCAACACGGGGTCATTCTTATTAACGTCATGGAATTGAATTTTTTTTTAATATGAATTATTTCTTTGTACCCTTAACAAATACTTTGAGCAATAAGAAAATATTAAAATTTACTTGATTATTAAATTCCAACACCTCTAAGGAATCGAGTTTCCTGTCTTTGCAGCAAAAATGAAAGGTCTTAAAGTTATTTGGTGAAATTTTGTTTCATTTGTCGTAGCAGCTACCCTTAATTTTAAAATTATGTTATGTTGGATCCAGTTGCAATACTCAAATAACAGTATATTACTAGATGGCTTGGCGAACTAATAATCTTTTAAGTAGAACAAAATAAATTGTTGTCTTGTACTATTTATTCTCGTTATTATTATCACTTCTTTTGGTTTTAGTCTCGGATCTTCTCAAGTTTTGTAAAATCGTAAAAGACAGCCACATTTTCATATTCATGATATTAGTTCAGTTGGAATTTATAATGAATTACAAAATCCAGCTAAATATGACCAAATCACTAAAATGCTGTGGCAGATTATGGGTGTCAAGTTATGAAAGTTAGTTGGACGATTTGTACTGAGACTTTCGTATCAGTCTTTCTGTACTCAAAAACTTAATACCTGGAGACATTTCTAGAAAATCTATAAATTCCCTTACAAATAAAAAGTGATTGCAGACTGCCTTACCTAAAGCCAAATTTCCAATCGTTCCGTCTTACACTTCTCGTTTCCAATTCAGCGTGAATCATGACAGGAAAACAAAAACGGCTGAACATTCCAAATATGCTTAAATTTTATTCTTTTGGTTATTTCTTGGTTTCTCTGTCTGTCCCTCTCTATAAGAGCGATAGAGATAGAGATTGATAGAGATTGAGAGGGAGGAGGGGGGGGAGAGAGAACTTCGTTCCATCCGGGTGTCCCTTGACACCTCTCAACTTTTTTTTTGTATTTCTCCTTTTCCTTGATGCTTTTTATAGTCCTGAAGTACTGCCTAAAGTGGCGTTTATATCATCTGCTATTATAAGAAGTCACTAAATACCTTTTTTTATGTTATATTAATTTAATGATAAGTATTTTTTTTGACTAGATCGACACTAGGTACAGACGTACTTTAAAAAGTAAAATATAATTTAACCAATATCAATGAAATGATCAAATTTCAACCTGTTTAGTGTAAGTATTTAACACTAATAACTATTAAGTACGGTTTTTAAAATATCAACTTAATGATCAGATTTTATTCTGCTCAATGTAGGTAGTTTACATAATAGTTATTAAGTACCATTTTATGTTTAATGATATCAATTTAATGATCACATTTTAATCTGCTTAGCGTACGAAGTTTATAAATTTATTAAGTACAATTTTACGTAACCAATATCAATTTAATGATGATTAATCTGTTTAATATAGGCAGTTTACATACTCGTTATTGAGTAACATCTTTTTACTTAATAATATAAATTTACTGGTCAGATTTTATTCTGCCTAGTGGACCAAGTTCATACAATTATTAGGTACTATATTACTTAATAATATCAATTTAGTGATCAGATTTTATTTTGCTTAGTGTTCCAAGTTTATACACTTATTAATGGGATGCTTTGGGATAATCATTACGGCTCACCAACACTCACAACACGCACCAAATCGCAATACACAGCTTGTCGCTCGACTGCCGGTACACGATTGACTCATGAGACAACAAATACTTTTGTCAATACACTACAGTATCAAAAGTGTAACAAATGTGGAGGTGTGCAGAAATCGTGACACTTGATACTCGATACTCTGACACCCGGGGGACAGACATGTAGGGACGGCGTTTGGGTATGGCGCGGTTGGGCAACCGCCCAGGGCGCCAGCATGTAAAGGGGCGTCAGATTCTGTACGCTATATATTATTTACCTTTTAGTACGGTCTTGAAGGTTGTCTATTGTTTTCCCGAAGAACTTATGCCATACATTCAAATACCAGAATTTCATTTGCCAGAATTTCATTTGCCCGAATTTTTATTTGCCCGAATGTTTTGTTAACCATTATATATCTGTGACATACTCTTCTTTATCCTAAAATTAGTTTCCATATTTATACGAGTGCCATACGTATTGTTATCCATTTTAATACTTGCAATAATGTAATTCAACAGAATATTTAAATGCCTATCATAAATTTGTATCTGCATGAAGTATAACGTAAATTGTAATAAATATACACACAGTACGATTGTGTATTTCTAATTAATCTATGACAATATGATTACATATTAGAGATATCTTTATTTCTAAAACCTATTTATCTAGTACCTCTTTAAACGATCGAAGTCGCTTCCGTTCAAATTTAACCTAACGCATTTGTTCTAAAAAGCTATTAGCTTTCTAGCACTTCACCGGCCGCTGCCGCGGCACGCTCGCTTCGCTCGCTCGGCTCGTACGTTGTCTTTCATGTTCTAACCTAACCAAAATAAATATACACACAGTACGATTGTGTATTTCTAATAAATCTATGACAATATGATTACATATTAGAGATATCTTTATTTCTAAAACCTATTTATCTAGTACCTCTTTAAACGATCGAAGTCGCTTCCGTTCAAATTTAACCTAACGCATTTGTTCTAAAAAGCTATTAGCTTTCTAGCACTTCGCCGGCCGCTGCCGCGGCACGCTCGCTTCGCTCGCTCGGCTCGTACGTTGTCTTTCATGTTCTAACCTAACCTAACCAAAATAAATATATCACAGTACGATTGTATATTTCTGATAAATATGTGACAATATGATTACATATTAGAGTTATCTTTATTTCTAATACTTATTTATCTAGTACCTTTTTATACGATCTAAGTCGCTTCTGTCCAAACTTAATCTAACGCATTTGTTCTAAAAAGCGATTAGCTTTCTGGCATTTCGCCGGCCGCTGCCGCGGCACGCTCGCTTCGCTCGCTCAGCTCGTGCGTTGTCTTTTATGTTCTAACCTAACCAAACCAAACCAAACAATACCTAAATCTGTTGATCTTTTAGTATAAAACGAATATATGTTCTTTTTCTGGAAGTTATTTTTATGGTAAATGATGTTATGACTTGTGATAATACGGCTTACAATCATGATAGCAAATGATATTATTGAAATGACTTTATGGGAAACATAGTTTCTAGCACTTGACTAATATAATAAACAATGCGTGTGACATACGAAATTATGAGAAACAATATTAAGCCTATTGACCATTATGGCAGATGAAATTATGGCAAATGAAATTCTTGCAAACGGGTGTAACCAGGTCTTGAAGAGTATGTAGGGGGCGGTGTATAAATGACGCCCAGGGCGATGTTATTACTGAAACCGATACTGCAGACAGGGCTGGTTTTCTGAGACTCATATCCTATTGAACTGTTTCTTTTTTCCATGTTTCGTAGAAAAAATATCTTCACGCATATCTCTGAAAAGGTAGGCGTAGGTACAAACAGTAGTGTTACTCTAGAAGCTCGATTCATGCAATATTAGAAATTAGAATCGAGTATATCATTTTGGGTACTTTTAAACATAATACTGACGAATTATTAACATTTAGTTCGTAATAAATAATGAAATGTATTACAAGATTCTTTGAATTTATTTGTTACCAAATGTTAGTAATCCGCTAGTACTATGTTTTAAAGTACCTAAAATTAAATATACGATTCCAATTTCTAATTCGCATGATATCGAGATCCAAGAGTAACCCTACAGGGTACTTACGTCTAGTCGAAGACAATAAGTCCCACAATATGATAGGTGCCAAGCCTATTGCCAACCGGTCACATGTCTTTTATCTATTTCTTTTATATAGAAAAAAAAAGAAAAAAGATGCAATGAAAACAAATTCATTATCTAAGATTAAAGTTTCCTTATCAAATGAAACGAGTCTGAACCAAATAGTTTTTGCTCGCTCGTCATATATTTACAAAGTGTTATCTGAAAGTTTGGCTATTTATATCATAGCCTTAACTTTTATTACTTAACAAACCTAGCAATTGGGTTTTCCTCCTGCAATAAACCACTTTTTCGTATTTTGAGAACGAAGATTTCCTTTCTTCATTTCGTATTTCTACTCAAATGGTTATAATTGAAAATTGTCATAACTTTAGTTCAGACATGTTCAAAATTATACATAAAATTGCAAGAAACCGACTTTAAGAAGTACAAGGAAAATAAAATATTTTCATCAATTTCCTTGTAATTTCATCATTAAATCCAGACTTTTTGGGAACGGTTTCATTGTTTTTTTATGAATATTTTTTCGTCATAAACCTATTTTTTTTAACTTATACAACATTATGTTCCACTTTTTGGTTAAGCTAGACATATTGTTTCTGCTTTTTAAACTTTCGTGAAGTAATTGTATCCTTTATTATACATTATAATCGAATATGTCAAACCACGAGTAAGTATAATACAAAAACCAAGATTTGTTCCCTTAAGTAATTCCCAATAAAATAATAATCTAAAAATTCAATATGTACGTATTATTATAGTAAAGCTGTAGGGGCGTAAATTCTCTATATTAAATTTACAAAAATCCATCAGTGTCAATTATATTTTGAGCATTTTTTGTCGTTTGTTTCCGAGCCACAATTTAAAAAGAAAACTTACTTCGCCAATCATATTAGTAGTATTATTATAAACATTTTTACGCTACTTATAAGCAGACACGCAAGCAGGCGGGTGTCCTTAACTATTAAGATAAATTTATATAAAATTTTGAAACTACCTATCAGTCAATGGCGTGCGTTCATACACGAAAATAATAAATTTTAATATCTTGTTGATAAGAACGCCATCTTCATTTCTCAAGATCAACTGCTTTGTTTCCAAACTTCATAGTGCGCCATCTGTGATCTTTTATCGTTATCATCAATATATTTGTTTGCGTGTGTCAAATGTATGGTAGTACGTTTAATGTTTTATTTTTTTAATTGATGCAATTTAGACATTATCATTAAAAATATTAGTATTCTGCACTTCTCCTACACATAAACTATAAGTGTGCCAAATTTCATACTCCTTCGTCAGCGCAATTTACGTACAAAGGGGTCCAAAATTTTTGCTTCACGTATTAGTATATAGATGTTGTTTGCGTAAAATAACATTTTAATCAAACTTATATTAACGTCATAAACTAAAACGATTAATATCTACGTCATTTATGAACCTGTTTTGTGGTTACGTCAAACCATCTGAAAAAGCTGAATCTAGCTGTCTCTCAGTTATATCTGTGTGCGTGTAGCTTTGCGTGTTAGTTGGAAAAGGACAATAAGTTTTAAATGTTGTTAAAATTGAAGAACCAGAAAACGTCAATGGCAAGCACTGAGGTTACGGCGTCAGGAATAGATAAGTCGGTGGTACCAACCGGGCAAGTCGCTGTGAAACTCGCTTCGAACCTAGTAGGATGTCACGGTGTTAGTGACGTTAAGCTTATGCTCGCCTTTTACGAGCTGCCTGGCAGAAAAATAGATGGTCAAGTCAATACGGGGTATAAAGTGTACATTCCACTACTAACTAATAATTAATAATACTATATATATTAATACTAACACTATTTATAAATGCAGTGTATTTATAGATACTGTGTATTGTCATACACACTACCCAACTTAAGTACCCCATACTAACATGTTATTATAAATAAGAAAATATGTTTGTTTGTCCTCCTTTCACGTTGCAACTGAGGATATTTGTCTGTGGCTCACTTATATATGGATGCTGAAAAGCAAAAGTTTGTCTGCCCACAGAATGCAGAATTGGTGTCTAATCCAATAGTGTAAAATATATTAAACATTAAACAAAAAGGTTTTAAGTAATCCGTGCTTTTAAGGCACATAAATTGAATGAGTTTGATAGAAATGTATTTTTATATTAGCATAAATTTTGAAAAATTAAATGAAATAGCTTAATAGAAATTTTTTTATTACCCACATAATATCAAGAGTCGATAGCCTCTTGATGACAGAGTATTTCCTATCCCGATATACAAAAGGAATTTCGCGGCAAATTTGAATTACTTTAAAATGCAGGAGTAGCGTGGAATAATATCTGGTGCCAATAAATAAAAAATCATCCAATATTTTTTTTCCCAAATTTGTCCGAGTCCTCTGAGAACAGAACATTAGACATATAGTCTAATACAGAATCTACACAGAAGACCCTGTCAGGCGTTTTGTATAAGGCGAGCATAGGTTAATTAGATTATTAAAAAGACCACTGAACGTAGAGTGATTTCCTGCTACTCACCGGGTCACTCACTTACTCAACTGCCATAACTCTTCCTGCCGCTATAATGACAGTGTCATTTTCCTATAATTTTATATAACAACTAATGTATCATAATACAGGGCAAGTTAGGGTAACCGGTAGACTTGTACATTAGGCCTAACATCCTGGATAAAAGCCACCCACGCTCATAATACAACTATGGTGACCATAGGCGAAGGTTACCTTTTATCATCAGTACAGCCCTGTATTTGTTACTTGTACTTATTATCACTTAAAAAAATCCTTACAGCAGTATGTGTATTTAGGCGAAATCGGAACATTTAGAGATGCTTTTGATTATTTATTGATTATTGTGATGTTCAATCAATAATTAATTATACCAATGTTCACAGCTAAAAAATGAGTGCTCTAGTCTCAGACCAAGAAAAAAGTATAGACGGGGTCATCACATGAAAACACGAACGAAAACCTGAAGACAACTTTTTGCTTTATATGTGTAAGACGAGTGAAATGTAGTGTGGATACACGGAATCATGTGTGAGATACACAAGCAAAGGAAAGGGTTGCAAGCGTTGAAGTTAAAATCACCTGATATTTCAACCAATGCCATGCAAAAATAAGTTTGTATACATTATCCTCGTAAAAGGCAAGGAAATCGAAAATAACTTATTTTACAAAAAGCTATATAGCATTCTAAAAGTTACCAGCAGCTCCTGTCGCTAAAATGACGTCTTGATGGTGGTCAAAATAGGCCTAACAACCCGGCCAAGGGACAGCAACGCACATATAACATCATTGTATGTCATGTCTATAGTCCACGGTTGTCTCTTAACATTATCGTACTTGAAGTTAGTAAATAATAAATGATTTAAAGCATTTTACAATTACAAATAATAAGAATATAAGCTTTTGTTATATTCGAAAGTTTACTGTACCAATTTGGGTACAGCGGCCACGTGTGTAAGCAGTTTATCCTTATTGCAAAGACAACCTATAAAATGTTCAAGGTGAGAAACTTCAACCAATAAAATGTTTTTCACGAGAATATATCCATAGACGAACCCATGGTGAAGCATTACGGGCATCATTCAGCAAAACAATATATTAGAGGAAAACCCATACGCTTTGTACATAAAAATTTGTTTTGCGGCCAGCTGCTCACGATATTATTACAGATTCAATATTTACTGTGGTAAGTCTACAACTTCTAGTACAGATCCTTTAGGAACCGGAGTTGTTAAAACGTTGCTAAATAAATTGGTAACAGATCCGACAAACCACAAAGTTTACTTCGATAACTTTTTCACAAGTTATGATCTGCTGAACGATTTGCGTCAATTGGGTTATCGTGCTACAAGAACCAAAAATAAAAACGTACTAAAAATGCCTGTTGACAAACTCAAAGGTTATGATGAGAAAAGCAAGAGGAGAGTTTGATTACAGATTCTATAAAAAAAGAAGTGTTACTGGTTTGCTGGAAAGACAACAGTATTTGCACGATGGTTGCCATCTAACTATGATACTTATGAACCGGTGGGCACTGTAAAGAGATGGTCGGCAAAAAAGAATCAGAAGGGTCACATTACGATCCCAAATGTATTCCAAAATTGTAACAAGGGCACGGGTGGAGTCGATGAAATGGATCAATCCATTTCACTTCATAGAATCAACGTTCATAGTAAAAAATGTGGTGTATATTGTATACCTACATGATTGATATGACAATAGTAAGTGCTTGACAATCACATGTTCAGACTAGGGAAGAACCGATGGATCAGCCACTGTTTCGACGAAGTATAGCCAGATTCTATCTAAAGCAATCAACCCTAAGACACTTTGCTCGACCATCATCATTGAAAATCGAGGGTCTAAATAGTCTAAAGGCAACTAAATGGCGCCGATCATGTACCTGAAAAGCTTCCGAAACTAGTACGCTGTGTTATTTGCCATATTAAAAGCAATTGGGGCTGCAAGAAATGCAAGAATCTGTGCATTGAAAAGCCATGTTTTAAAAATTATCACTCTTAAGTGGCCACCGTGCCATTTTGGGAACACCCCTTCAGATCCCTGAAAAATATTTTTTTTGTTTTTTTTCTTATTCACATCTTTATTTGTATCCAATATAATATATAAATTAACAAATTTTCAAATAAAACCTTGTAGTTTTCTTTTGACCATTAATGGGTTAATATGCTTTATAAGACTATTGTTTCCAAAACGCGATTCCTTTCACTTTACTCGATAGAAAAAAATCAAAAATTAACCCTTCTTTGCAAGCAAAACCCAATTGTCTACTTCATTTATGAAAATATCGACACCAGATTTAACATAAACATAGATAAGTATTATATCTAAAGATAATAGTTGCAGTTTTTATATTTTTTTTCAAATTACTTTTATAGTGTCAAAAATATTTATTTGTCGCTTAAGACATTTACTTTAGAGCGCAATTATTTCATAGTAATCATGGAATGAGGGAGTGCGGCGTGTAGCTCTTCTGGCTGACTAAGTGTAGGGCCTTAAGAAGAAGGAAATCGGGATCGTTGCAGAGAAAATAGGTAAAACAATGCTTTATATTTTTTCATACAAAGGTAATAGTAGCTGCAAATATCAAGCGACACGAAGTTCGTCGGTTCAGCTGATTACATATAATATAATTATAATAACCCGGGCAAGTTACCGTTGAGAGTTCATTACCCACCCATTAATCACTATTTACTGGAAATGCTTTTGGTTTCATTTAAATTTATATCCACCATTTTAGTCCTCTCCGGGTCTGTCAGTCAATCCAAGAAAGATCAATTTCCCAAGCTCTTCTAAAACTTCAAAGTTAACAACAACAAACAATTTGTATTTTTTGGACATATAAGTTTTCAAAAATATATTGTGAAGTCACCGTTAGAATGTTTATTTCTTTAAACTTTTCTCCAAGGGAAATTTATAACTTAGGCCCAAGAGTTTCCTCTTGGGCCTAAGTTATAAATTTCTCTCTTTCTTTCTCTTTTGCAAGACAAATATTGTGTTTATCTCAGCCGAGTTTCCCCAGAGAAGAATATATGCTATGAAAATAACTAAAATAAACAATTCTAGCCGGTGTTGACATCTGTTAACTGCCTTATTCTTTTAACAGCGTAGGGTGGTGAGCTCAATTTGATGGCAAGTTTTGCAATGTGTGGGCCCCGTTGTAACTTTTTATTTACAGTGATTACTAAAAATGTGGTGGAATCTACTAGGTCCAGTTAGTTCCCATTGAGTTGTACATTGGTATCTACTTGCCTTACACTAGGCATTGAAAATTTTATGCACTTAGTTTTTTTTTTCATTTGGAAATAGATTATTTACATTGAACCAGTGTACAACTTTTGAAATAGCATCGTTCGTTTCGTCATACTTACCTAGTTGTCTTTTCACTTTAAATAATAGTGAAGTGTAATTCGCAAACAACACTATTCTACGATTATCCCTTACGAAGTAAGGCAAGTTATTTATGTATATGTATATGAGAAACAAAAATGGTCTTAGAATGGAGCCCTGGGGGACACCCATGGTAACAGCAGCACCTGTCGATTTTACATCATTAATATCGACTTTCTGAATTTATTTGATCATCCGTTTATTTATTTAGAAGACGACTTAAACTCGCAATATAATGCCTTAAAATTCAGCAATTAACATGGTTTTTTCCTACAATGTTTTGTAAAGCTCAGTCATAAAGTACTATTAAAAGTAGTGTTTATTTCACCTTAAATATAGTTCAAAGATGTATATTAGAAATAGAATAGGCTCTAATACGCTGTCCTGAAGTACGCTGTATGATCAATGCCCTAAGTGTTTAAATCCAATTTAATTGTTCAATCTTGTATTTCTTCCTATAGCAATTGTCTGGAGGAAATCACATTGTTTGTTGTGAAACTGCAACCGCGTTGGTTATATGTACTTACAAAAATAAAATTTGCTTCAAAATAAGAGTGTAGTGATTTGTTTTATTATTTTTCAAGTATTCTTCGAGTATAATGAATAATACTTATTAAAAAAATAACAGCTAAGAAATCATAAAACGAATACTCTAAAATGACGTGAACAACAAATGAGAGTAATCTATTTATTAGCAAGTTAAATCCACATATTATTTATATTTGCCTAGTACTTACGAGTGTGCCCGTCATCAGATAAAGGAGCATACATTTATTTCTATCTTGTCAATAAATGGTGTGTGTTGGCCTATACCAGGTACCTGAGAAATTTAAAAAGAAAAATGGCAGTTTATCGTCAAGTTATTGCTACTATTATAAGTAAGATCAATTTTTTATTACATAAATATAAGTAATAATATAAGCGTTCATGCACTAACATTAAAACTTTTTATAAGGTTTAAAGTGTTTAAAATTTCAAAAAAATAAATTTAAACTTTCTACGTCAAAAGTTTAATTTAAGTTACACTGCATTATCCATAACACGTGGTATTTTGTGGACTGTGTAAACGGGAAGATTGAAAAGGAAAATGGCAGTTTATCGTCAAGTTATTGCTACTATTATAAGTAAGATCATTTTTTGTTACATAAATAAATATAAGTAATGACATATTATACAAGCGTTCATGCACTAACATTAAAACTTTTTATAAGGTTTAAAGTGTTTAAAATTAAAAAAAAAAAATTTAAACTTTATAAGTCAAAAGTTTCATTAAAGTTACACTGCATTATCGATAATACGTGGTGTTTTGTGAACTCTGCAAGCGGGAAGATTGAAAAGGAAAATGGCAATTTAACGACAAGTTACCGCTATATTTTTGTTTTCAATAGAAATGTTCCCTTTCTAATTCATAATTTTCATTTAAAAAAATTTGACATACAATACAAATATTGAATGAAACATTTATATTACGCAGTAGAATGGAAAACAGTAGCAAAGAATATGTTTGAAAAATGTAAACTTACAAAAAATGTTTAATAAAATTTTAATTTTTAACCCCAGACGCAAAACGAGGGGTGTTATAAGTTTGATGTGTCTGCGCGCGCGCGCTCGCGTGTGTGTGTGTGTGTGTGTGTGTGTGTTTGTGTGTGTGTGTGTGTGTTTGTGTGTGTGTTTGCATGTGTGTTTGTGGCATCGTAGCTCTTCAGCGGATAGATGTATTATGATACGGTTTTTTGTTTGTTTGAAAGCTGACGTGATCGTGATGATTCTTAGCTACAGTTTATGGAGATCTGTCCAGGTATTCATCATCAGCTCATTTGCAGCTTTTTCGAAAGCATCGGAATAGATATTAAACGCACTATGGGTATTTATTTCACATTTAAGCATATGTGAGACCTAACAGACATAACTCTAACTAGTGCTGGTACGGCGGAGCTTGTCTAATGATGGAGCTCGAAGATAGGAGACGTAACTCTGGAAAGCCTTCTGGTAAAACCATCGAGTTAGGACTTATTCGATTCGCCTTAACTAGATCTATTCATATTTTCTGATGACGATGGCTTGGTGACTAGGACCAGATAATTGAACTCGGAGGTGGCTAATGGCTCAAAATTTAAAAATTAACGTATTCTGTTTCTTAATCTCTGCATTTCATCTAAAGCACAAACTGATGATTGGTGATTGAGATGATTCTAAGCTATCATTTATGGAGATCTGTTGAGGGGTTGAAGGTCATCAGCTCGTTTTTTGGAATATATATCAGACATTGATACCACTTTCAAACTTATGTAAGACCTTACAGTTAAAACACTAAAAATTGCTGGTACAACTGAGCTGATCTGATAAAGGAGTTCGAAGATAACCCTGGAATGCCTACTGGTAAAACCATCGAGTTCAGACTCATTCGATTCTCCTTAGCTAAATTCATATTTTCTGATGACGATGATTTGATGACAAGGACCGGAATTTAATATGAGATGGCTGATGAATCATAGTTTTAAAGTTACGGTATTATGCATATTTCATAATCTTTACAGTTCTTTCATAAGCATAGAAGAGAGGTGTTGTAAGTTTGACTTGTTTGTGTGTGTGAGTGTGTATGAGTGTTTGTCTGTGGCATTGTACCTCCTAAGCAATTATGATGGATTGTTTTAACCCCCGATGCAATATGAGGGGTTTTATTAACCTCTGACAGAAAACGTGTACATGAATGTTTATAGCCATCACTTTTGGACGTCTTGACCGATTCGGATGCGGATATTTTTAAATTTTTAATCAAGAATAGAGTCAAAACAAGTACAAGTTTACACCAGACTTTTTTGCCATTTTGAACAGATTCTCAGGAACTAAATTAATTTTGAATAAAACTAGCCAACGACTATATCTTCTTGGAACTTACATGTCAAAATTCAAAAATTACACTGGGATTACCGCTTACTTTGTTGTCTATACGTTCTTTATATATGTATGTATTATTTACACAGACAAGACGAATTAACAGAGATTGATGATCACAAGATATGTTCAACTTCGCCATCCTCAGGTTTGGTGGGTACGGAAGCAACTAAATTAACTTACAGTACTACTATTTAAATTACGCGCTTCGGCTTTCCACTTTTTAAACTTTATACTTTTATTTTTAAATTGGCTGACTTCATCTAAATTCAAGCGAAATTATTAATTATGTGTATAACAACTCTATATACATATATATACATTGCAAGTTAAACAACAGACGTGTTGTTTCATTCACCGGATTTTTAAATGAGAGTCCACGGATCGACAAGTTGATTTGAGAAATATAATATTAAAGACGAGTCACAAATGCCTATTCTGTGGGAAATTAAATATCATTCCATTATATTCATTTAATTTGCCTAATATACAATGTAGCGAGATATACTTATCGCTATCAATGTTCACATCAATTAGTCGCATTTATTCACCATGCTTCTACGTTTTTATCTAGCCATCAAAATCTACCTGTCTAGTCTACCTTGGGCACATGCCCAACTACTAACACTACTTAGTGAAAGACGTAGTCAGTACAACTTAAATTCTGTAAAGAAGATACTTTTGAAAAACGTATTTACAAAAGTATCTACGGGTGTTTTGTTGAATTTTGTTCAGTGTGAGAAGAGTTATAGAGGGAATAGCCCTTGAAGTATTTTAGTATGCAATCTAGATAAATCTCGGTCGTAAGCAGACAATACTGGTTATATTGCGTACAATATAACCAGTATAGCCTATTGTAACTGTTTTATATATGAACTAGTCACAATACAAGGTTTTGTACGCGCTGTGTTAACTAAATAGCTTAAGATTGAAAACTTCTTTAGCGGCGTGGCGCACTTTTTTAGAACATCTAAAATCGAAAATTCGTAAGACGGATGGAGAGTAAACAGCCGGTGCGGCGTAGGAGAGAAAGTATCCCCCTCTTTTTCTACGGCGCAGCGAAAATGTATGCCTGCGCCTGTTGTTTTGTTTAGACAGTGCAGGGCGCTTGCGAATTCGTGTTTTCATTTTTATGTACGATAGCGCAATAAGTGAATATTGTATTCTACCACATAAATGATAGTATTTTCTTATGATAATTAAAGCGATTCGTGCAAAATTATTCCCTAACCATTTCAAAATATCAAAAATGCACTACGTTAATATTCAAGTTTTCACTTCCGGAGTGCAACCCGGTTTTTTCTATGTCATATGTGGATGACGTATGTTGTACTGGAATTATTTCCGACTGTTTGGAGTCTTGAGTAGGCTGCCGTTATGGCATCAGCAGCATTCGTTAAGACGTGACGGAAGTGATACCCGTCATTTTTCTATACTAAAAGTACGCTGGTGTACTTTATACCAATTTAATTAAAGACAGTAATGATGATTTTTCATCTTTTTAAATATACTCCATAAAAACTGAATCTGTTATGTTAGAGCATAAAACTACAATTAAAAATTCCAATATGCTTATTATAAAACCTTTACTAATGTAGCTAGGAATCATCTTGGTCTCGTAAGCTTTTAAAAAAATCAGGATTTGCAATAAGATAATGAAAAAGTATAAAACTCTGCTGATGGTGAGATGCAAGTGTAATGTTAAGAGATAAGACTTACCTAGGTACTTTCAATAAAACAATTCCTTACAGACACCGCACCTGTAATATCTTGGTGTTGTTAAATGTTAAATATGATATTGTGACTTATAGACACCATAATTGTTATAGATACGAGGTGTGTTCAAAAATTAAAGTGAGTTTTAAAATTTCGCGGGCTACGTACATTCGACTTTAGATTATTGTTTTTAATATTCGTACACTCGTCTCGAAAATATGTTTACGGTTTTTGGTTTTGAATAATACATTTAGTTTGTTTGTGATAGGCATTTGGGACCGCCTCTGGGTTGGGTCTGGGTGTTTATTAAATTTATTCTGGTATCTATTTAAGTATTTCTATGTATTAGTATCGTTGACTAACACCCATAGCACAAGCTTATAATTTGCTTACTTTGGGGTTAGATTCAATTTGTGTAACTTATCCAGAGATATTTTTTATTTATTTATTTATAAATAAGACAAGTATGTGGCAAAAAAGAGTAGCTCGAATATTTCCCTGTGAATGTTTTTTGAACATTTTTGAAAATTTGTATACGCTTTCCTCCTTACTAAAATGGAAAAATAAATCCAATAGGTCTTCGTGACACTTTAGTAACTGCAGAGCTAAGTAGTGTTAGTAGTTGGGCAAGTGCTCAAGGTAGACTAGACAGGTAGATTTTGAAAACGTATAATGATAATGATAAAAACGTAGAAGCATGGTGAATAAATGCGACTAATTGATGTGAACATTGATAGTGGTAAGTATATCTCGCTACATTGTATGTAAAAAGTAAAGTATCTTCACGCCCATATCCCCGAAGAGGTAGGCAGATATAGGTACAACCAAGGCACCCAAGACTAGCCTAAGACACTAAGTCCCACAATGTGATAGGTGGCAAGCCTATCGCCAACCGGGCACATTTAAAATCCCGACCAACATTTTTTTTTAGAAAATTGGAAAAACCCAATTTTCTTTTTGTTGGCCGACTCGGGACCTCAGCAATCAAGTCCAACACTCGGACCGCTAGACCACAGAGGCGACATTGTATTTTAGGCAAATTAATTGAATATAATGGAATAATATTTAATTTCCCACAGAATAGGCATTTGTGACTCGTCTTTAATATTATATTTCTCAAATCAACTTGTCGATCCGTGGACTCTCACTTAAAAAATCCGGTGAATGAAACAACACGTCTGTTGTTTAACTTGCAATGTATGTAAGTCCGGGTGGAATCTTACAAATTGTATTTGATCCACTTCCCAACTAGCAACTGAGCTGAATTTTGCTTACATGTAAATCGGATCACGATGCAAAATTATTACAACATGGGGTGATATGATGATGGAATTAGATGATGGAATTGGAAGATTTCCATAAGATTTCCTAAAATGCCCAACAGTCTCCTATCACATTTAAGTTTTTAATACGTCTTCGATAGTCCCAAGTCAACTGCTGAGGATAGCCCTTACAAATGAAAGCTTCTGCCAAGCGTCCGTTTTTTTATCAATTTGAATATTCGAAACCAGCCTTTGCAATTGACCAAACGAAACTATACTTGAGTGTCTTATTTGTAATCACTCTACAATAAATATTTAGCGGTATGGGGTAAAGTTGGCATTCAGCTCGCTCGCAACGAATACAAAAACAAAAACAATTATCGTGTCAGAGCTTAAAGTGTCACATTTACCACTTTACTTGCATGGTAATTAATCCTTAACCCTGCGATCTTGAAGCCTTTTCTTACCACGAACCTTCATGGTATAACTTGAGTAACGGTATTTTAACAGATCAGACTTTGATACCTTCAAGGAAAGAGCTTACTCATTCCTCGCAGGCAACGCATCTGTAATACTCTTGGGGTTGTGGATATCCGGGGCGGCGGTGATCTCTATCACCAAGTGACCCACTTGCCTGTTTACTACTACAACTACTACTACTATTCCTGTTCTATAGCAAATACATGTTTAAATGTTACCATTAATTTTTAAAGTTTATGAATATTTAAAATAATACTTTGTTACAGTATGCAGCATGGGCATCACGTTTGGCCTAATGTTCGCATGGCCGTCATCTACCATGAAACTGTTTTCCTCAACAAACACAACTTTAAATCGACCGATGACTGAAACTGAGCTTGCTCTTTTTGGTAGTTTGCCATCTGTAACTGCCTTGATCAGCACCCCAACTTCAGGTTTTTTGCTTGATATTCTGGGCAGAAAATATACGTGTTTATTATTTGCGTTGCCACAAGTGGTAAGTTTAAAGTTTTTTTTTGTTTTTATCATAGACTCGTACAATTTAGAAGTGCTATAAAGGCGCACCTGGATTTATTGCCTTAGTTAAATCTGCTACCCTAATATAATTAGAGACGAAAAATTACGAAATTGGTTTGGCAATACTTCACAATCATCTCCACTAACAGATTTGTTGCCTTCTTAAACGCAACTAATATTAACTAAAAATATTATTTCGTGAAAGATTTTATTTTTAAAGGATATTCTCAGCAGCAGACTTGAAAAGCACTATTTAAAATGTGTCAATTAACCCAAAAATTGAATAATGATGGTAATTTTGGAAGTTCCTATGGCCCCTTTTTGGTTCCGTAAGCTCCATGTCACAATTTTGTGATGTCATTGAATTTACATATGCTTACAAAATTTCATTTCAGTCGCTAACCGGATAATTGATCAAATTCAACTTGCAAGATTCATCCCGGAAAAAATATACGTACGTAGCCGGTAAATAAAAGGTTACAAAAAACCTCTTGCCATTCAATCTACCTCACCCTAGCCTTGATGTGGGTTGCTCGACATGTATACAAAATCAGAGTTCGCTATCATACTCTTTTTACAACTCTCAAATTGCTACAGCTTCGTTTGTAAAATTGTGTTACTGTTGATTTGGACACATATGGCTTATATTCTCCATATACATATTCTCCCCTTTTTATCCAGGGGATGTGTGTAACTAGTACGAGAAGCTTGTAAACGTAAATCTGCATATTTCTCACCAGAACAGTTACCTCTGAAAAAATCTGCCAAAAGTCATATAGATTGATTTACACTCCCATAATTTTTACTTCCGTTGTGATTAGCTGCCAAGCTTACAGAATAGGACATTCCTTAAATTCACGAAATAATTTACTTTCATTTAACCTACAAATTACTTAATTTGGCAACCGTAGTTAATGTTTTAAATATTAGCTGTCATGATGTCATTAAGTCGATATTTTCAATAAAAAATTGTGACTTAATGAAACACTAAATATCAATTAACGTCTCTGAGTGCCTCCGTATACAGCATCAAATTTGCAGAGTGTAATCATACTTCGACAATTATAATTTATAGTAATGCGTAAAGTACTTTATTTCCGAAATCTCTTTTTTACAAACCGTTCCAGAGAAAATACCTTTAGAAAAAATCTAAGAGTTTCTGGCAGTTTAAAAACAGTTCTCTTTGTATTGCAGTTGGCCTGGATGCTGGTTGTAACTTGGAGTAGGGTTGAATCGATTTTACTGGCAATGTGCATTAGTGGACTGGGTGGCTGTCTCTTCACAGCTACTCCTGTGTACATCTGTGAGATAAGCCAGGAGAGCATAAGAGGCATGACCTCAGCTTGTTCCATCATCTTCTACGGCATTGGCATTATGTTTTCTTATGTATTGGGTGGTTACTTAGACTACGACGTAATGAACTACACCTGCTTGACGGCTTCTGTGATTGGAGTCGCCTTGTTGATGATCTTAAAGGAATCCCCTACGTATTTAATGAAGAAAGGCCTAGAAAAGGTATATATTTTTTTGTTTTAATTGCTTTTACTTTCATTCTTTTTACTAAAAATTTTATTGCTCTTTTTCTGAATATCTTCCTTTCTTTAAGTCATTGATTTAGTTTTCTATGTTAATTGTTTGTTTTAAGTTATAACATTTTAATGTCTTTTTGAATAAGTTTTTTACACATTACTCAAGATATACAATGCACGTGTGGATAGATGTAAGAACCCGAGGAGACCTGGGGGGGTGACTATGTATCTCAATTGCCAACTCAAACAGCAAAAGTGTACATCAAATGACGTCATTTGTGTTTGCTATTTCTACTGTATTTCTGTTGGTCACTGGAGATAGCAAATATAAAACAAGTCATTTGACAGCTATTTGATGTACACTTTTCCATTTTAGTTGGCAACTTGTTTAGTGGCATATCAACCTGAGTTGATATGCCACTACAAAATTACTTGACCATTATCCGAGAGTGCCAAAAATCTCGGAAACCAACGTGTTTGTATGAAAAGAGAAATGAAAGTGGAGGGAGCTAGGCCAGTCTGCACGGATTATGACGATTGTCAACCGATAGACTCTGCCTACCGCAAAGGGTATTGGCGTGAAGATATTAGATGTAATAATATATCTCTAACCCTCGACAGAAAAGAAGATTGTTATTAGTTTGACTACAAGTTGAAAGTTGAAAACTATTCTGAGATACGAACGTGATAAAAGCATTGTTACGTCCTTATCTTAAGCAGACAGAGGAGCAACTAGGCTACTTAAGCTTAGCCAAAGGTAAATAGGTAGTCCCATAATATGAAAAGTGGCAATTCAATCGCTAGCTGCGTACTTATTCAATTCCAGGCAATTTTTTTTTAATGGGTAATTGAAAACACCTATTTTAAAGTTGAACTATTAAAGTTACGTTATTATTTCAAAACTGATCAGTAGTTGCAGAATTTAATTTGAATATACGTAGTGACATTTTTTTTTGAGTTTGTGATATTTTATTGAATCAGGCGTTACTTTGCGGAAATCCATTTATAACAGATGTAAAATATGCCTTTATTATGATAATTCCGCGTAAGCAGTGTAACTGTTGTGGCAAATAATCCTCCAAACAACACAGAATGTGACAAGCCTGACTGACGTTCTCACCATCCACCTCCGCGATCAGGGGGTGATTATGTATCTCAGTTGTCATCTCATACTGTAAAAGTGTACATCAAATGACGTCATTTGTGTTTGCTATCTCTATTGTATTTCTGTTGGTCACTGGAGATAGCAAATACAAAACACATCATTTGACAGCAATTCGATGTACACTCATCCATTTTGAGTTGCTAACTGAGTTACATAATCACCCCCCTGAACACGAATATAGGAAGAGCTCGGGAAATAATATAAATTGTCACGTTCTTTACATGTGACAACCCCACCTTAAGTTCCCACCTCCCACCTCCGACCTCCACCAGATTACAAATAGAGTCCGAACACTTGAAACAAAACAACTTGTCACATCCTTCGCCAACTTTGTCGAAAAACTCACCACAGAGAACATACAGGCTGTATGCCGGGTGAGCAAATCAGCTCTGAACCGTTTCGAATAATCAGATTATATGAAATTTTAGTCAGGCCTGCAGCTCGAGTCAAAAATTCGGAGCTTATGGTTCGTTGCAATGTTTCGAACTGATACAGTTATAAAAATAACTACGTCAAAATAACCGACTTCAAAACTGAAAAGTAAACAAATAATAAAGATTTGATGTTAATTACAGGCAACCTATTATTTATATGTGCTATTAATAATAGGTTTGAAGTCGGTGTCAAGCCAATTGAATACTTACTTATAGTAAAATTGTGAAGTTTTAACGTAGATAGATATTTTTATTTAATACTTATTAGTTTATTTCTGATCTGATTTAATTTAATAATGTTATAAATAAATATCTTTATAGTATAGATTATAGCCTCTGTGGTTTAGCGGTGTAGGAATCGACTTCATGAGGTCCTGGGTTCGATTCCCGGGTCGGGCAACAAAAAGAAAATGTGTTTTTTTCCAATTTTCTACTAAAAAAATTTGCTTGGGATTTGATAAGTGCCCGGTTAGCGATAGGCTTGCCACCTATCACATTGTGGGACTTAGTGTATTCGGCTAGTCGTGGGTGCCCTTGTGGTGCCTCTGCCTAAATCTTCGGGGATATGGGCGTGGAGATACTTTACATTTACTTTTATCTTTATTTATCTTTAAAATATAACCTTACTTAATATCTTTATAGCATGTTGCTGAATACCGACGTGTCTGTAATCTTGTCACTAAGTCACCTAAGGGGATCAAATTTACTTGCGAGATTTGATTTAATTTAATAAAAAATAGACGTCGAGATAGGTGAAAGTAATAATAATAATATCTTTATTGTACACAAAACGTGATCACAAACATGAACATAAAGATAATACAGTACAATGGGCGAGCTTATCTCCAGCAACGGAGATTTCTACCAGCTGACCCGTAAAAAGGAAAAACAGAAACAAACATAAACGTAGACAAGTGTAGATACACTATTTGTTAACTATGAAATAATTAACCAAATAATAATAAATATATATATAACGAAATATGTAAATATATACATAAACATATACACGATATACAGGAAGATAAACCTACGTACATAATGTACACATATATAAGTATTTATAAAAATATACGTAACTAGAAATGCAAAGAAAAAACAGACGTCGATTAAAAAAAATCAAATTTGTGAGAGATAGTGCTCTTTTAGTAGTTTCTTAAAGACAAATAATGTTTCACTGGCCTGATTTTTATCAAGTAAAGCATTCCACAGCTTAACAGTACGAACAGTGAATGACTGAGACTAAAAAGCAGAGTTACTAACAGGGAAACGTAACAGGGTTTTAACATGAGGACGACAAGGAAATTCAGTGGAATGTAGGAACTGAAAGGAATCACGGAGATAACTCGGGAAATTTGGATTAAAAAGAATCTTATATAAAAGACACAGTAGATGAAAATTACGACGTAAGCGTATAGGAAGCCATTCTAACTTAGCCCTGTAACTTGAGACATGATCAAATTTTTTTGAAGATTTTGAAGTCTTTCTAATTTGTTAAGTAGTTCTTCAGTAGCGTCAAGAAAACATGTGTCGGCATAATCTAAAGCAAAATAAAAGGAAAAATAAGGGTATGTATAAGTGAAATTTTAGTTGTAAGGGGAAGGAAATTTTGGAGGAGCTTAAGAGAATGAATAGCATGATGAACTTTTTTAGTTATATTGTTAACATGGAGATTTCAAGAGAAATTGGAGGTAAAATTTACACCCAAGTTAACTGCAGTATTAGATTAATAATAGGCGAATTATTGTACAGAAGAGCGGGGATATCTGAGTTGGTAATCATGCCACGCATGTAATGACTACCAATAATTAAGGCCTGAGATTTAATTGGATTTACGATTAATCCAAACGAGCTAGCCCAATTATAAATTCGTTTCAGATCCTCGTTCATACTCTGAATTGCCTGAACATCACTCTCAACCGGAAAATGTCTATAAAGTTGTAGATCATCTGCATATAAGTGAAAGTGAGAAGATATAACTGAAGTGACCGCATTGATGAAAGTAGGAAATAGGAGTGGAGAAAGAACACCACCCTGAGGTACACCTGCACTTAAATTAATCCAATCTAAAGATGATTCACCCGAAATAACACACTGTGATCTGCCACGCAAATAAGAATCAAACCAATCTAAAACAAAAGAGAAAATATTTAAAGATCTAAGAACTCCCAACAAAACGTCCCAATCCACAGAATTGAAGGCACTGCTAAAATCCAAGAAGACAATAACAGTGAGAAATTTTTTATCCATAGCTTGACGTATATCATCGGAAACACGAACTAATGCTGTAACAGTGCTGAAACCTAGATTGGTTTGCATGTAATAGTTTGTTATATCTGAGAAATTTTGAAAACTGGGAGTGAACAATGTGCTAGAGTACTTTTGCAAGAAAAGGTAATATGGCAATAGGGCGAAAATGAGAAACTAAAGACGGACTTGCAGTCTTGGGAAGAGGTATATATAATATTAGCGTTTTTCCAAACCGAAGGGAAAGTATTTGTTGATAAAGAATGATTGAAAATATCAATAAGGACAAGGAGAAGTTCAACTAGAATGGGTGTAAACATCCGAGAGCACAATTCGTCATTTCCAATAGCTGGGGAACTGATTGCGAGTACATGTTTCTTGATTTCTTCTTCACTGACGTGTTCAAAAGAGAAATAAGAGCATGAGGGGAGTGGAACAGAGTATAAATTCGACAAAGTCAATGATTTTTGGACGTCATCTAAAACAACAGGTGGTTTCGAAATGTGTGCATTAAGGTCATTGAGATTTAAACAATTCACACCAGTTGCTTTAGATTTACCAATAAAAATAATAGAAAAAAAAGTGAGTAAGTAAAGTAAGTAAGTAAAAAAAAGAAAGTAGATAACAAAATATCATAAAATAAGAACTAATGTGCCTACCTGAATCAATGTTTTATGGTAACACTTCGAAACTTTTTCGCATTGAACAAAAAAAAATTACGTAAATCGGTTCAGAAACCACGGCGTAATCAATGTACATAAATAAAAAAATATACTGGACGAATTGAGAACCTCCTTCTTTTTTAAAGTCGGATAAAGAAACTACAATCATTGGCTGACTTAAGGTTTGGTTTTAGCGATAGATCACGAACTTTATTTCCATTGATAAGTTAAACAGAACTAGGGGCTGATTGTGTATCTTAGTGGCCAACTCAAAATGGAATAGTGTACAAGAAAAAATGTCAAAAGACGTGTTTTATATTAGCTATCTCCAGTGACCAACAGAGATAGCAAACACAAATTACGTGAATTGACAGCTATTTCATGTACACTATTCAATTTTGAGTTGGCCACTGAGATACACAATCAGCCCCCTGTGAGCCGGTTTGTAGATACAGTTCAACTTCGTGCCTTAAGAGCTGATCCGCAGTTGACGTGTTTTGAATGAGTTACCCCTGTTAGGAAAGCGGTGGTCGAAATTCAATTCATTCGTTGCAGTACTTTAGCCTTTAATTGAAATGTTGTTGATTTTCTACATTTCAGGAAGCAGCCCAATCGATTGCATACTACAGGTCGGCAAAGGTGGATTCTAAAGAAGTCCTACAAGAAATAAACTTAATTTATAAAACCCTCAACCCTACTCTGGATAGTAAGTAGATTTTCTTACTAGTGATGGAGAGTTGTGAAATTACCCGCCCTTCCCTCATCACTGCTTTACCTAATGTACATCGGTGTTTCACATTTTAGTGTTACTTTTATATGTCTATTGTTGCTTAACAATGAAATAATATCTAATGTCTACATTATCTCCTTTTTATATGACAAGATAGCGAACAAGGACACGACTTCCTTTGAAAGTAACAGATAACAGTCGCCTAGAAAATGCAGATGTTGTACGTGTACCGCTGTGTTATAAACGAGCTGTTAAGCCATTTGTGCAAGTCAACCGGCTACCCTACTGTTCAAAACCTGCTGCACGGCATTATACCACCACTGGTCTTTTTGTTAGTTTAACATTTCCTTGCCTGTCATGAGCTGCCAATTAGGAAGCCAGATAATACACACAAACTACACAGTGGAGCCGGAACCACACGGTGCCAACTGCTGCCATATTTCTTCCCTCGCTGTCAGCAAACAAATTTCTCACTCTTTGAACTTGTTCTAATAACGTATACCTGCCCTAAACTTGTTGGAATAATTGAAATCAAAATTAATGGAAATTTTGAGTCGAAGTAACTAAATTAAACAGTACTTCATTTCATTTTTATTATGTACATATTACAGTTTGGAATGCTATATGTCGTCAATGTAGATCTTTGTTACACTTAACGTTGCGAAGGTGGTTATTTTCCCTTAAATTGACCTTGCTGTCTGTTTGGTACATACCTACTATCAACCCCTAAAACACCCTTATGACTGGAATTTCCTATCCCAAAATCTCATCTCATTTAGCCCTTAAAATAACTCTTAGCGAAGTTTGAAACTCCTATCACTTGTAGTTTCTGAAATTTCATGACAAGTGAGTGTATTTTGACTTTTCCAAATACCTAGTATGGATAGTTATGAAAAACTTTTCACTTTTGAAAATAAGTACCTACTATAAATACTAAATGAAATGAACATTTTTTGATGATGACATGATCTATAAAAATAAATAAAGTTTAAATCCATAAAGAACAAATTTCTTTATGTGTCCCCAATATACATAAAACCACAAACTTTTATACATAAGTTAAAGAAATAAAAACCTCAAGACAAACAAAGGCAAATAAACTAAATTTAAACAGCTAATACAATAAAAGAGAGTAAAGTACCTAGTTTATTTAGATAAACATAGTTTAACATATCCAAACAAACTTGTGAAAAACCGTGTTATAAAGAACCGTGATAACAGCATTCGTATAACCTGATTGTTATGATAAGGAATATCTTTTAGTTTAGCAGTAATTATCTCGTCTTTCAGAAGCATTAACCTAGATTGATTGAATACGACCAAATATTATTTTTCAGTCGCCTCTGTGGTTTAGCGGTTCAGTTGTTGGACTTGACTGCATGAGGTCCCTGGTTCGATTCCCGGGTTGGGCAACGAGAAGAAAATTGGGTTTTTCCAATTTTCTAAAAAAAAATTGAGCTGTACCCTGTTGGCGTTAGGCTTGCCACCCATCACATTGTGGGACTTAGTGTCTTCGGCTAGTCGTGGCAACCAGGGCGTGCCTCTGCCTACCTCTCCGGGGATATGGGCGTGAAGATACTTATTATTTTTATTTTTCAGATGAATCACCAGAAGAGGAAAAATTGAATACAGTCGAAAAAGCCGTTCCTAAAAAATTTACATTGGTTGAATTTCTTAGTAAGTATTTTCTTGTAAATTTGTAAGTTAGTGGTTTGGCGGTCCTGGATTTGATTCCTGAACTGAAAATGTGTTCTTCCAATTTAGTAAATAAAACAAAGAAAAGAATAAAAAACTTCGCCACAGGACTTCTTTGTAGACTTGAGGCGAACTGTTGCAGGTTCACATCCTATCTGAGGGCGAATATTTTTCTTTCTTTAAAATTCATAAAACAAAGTTGCCTGGGATTAGATAGATAATTGTATATCCCTGGACATATTACACAGTATATGTATTACATATTATAGTTTGACGTGAGTGTGTGTGTGTGTCTGTCTGTGGTATCATAACTTTTGAACAAATTTATCAAAAATTGGTCTTTCGATGCGTTTTCTTTTTGTTTGAAAACTACCATGATCGAGATGGTTCAAAGCAACATTGCTTATATTCATTGTTTTTTTTATTGAGCTCTCTCTATTGGTGGGTCTCCAAAGAGACAAATTAAAATTTTAGGCAGTTTAGTAAAATTAGATTTTGCAGTAACTATATTTTCTTGATCTTAAATAATGTGTAAAAAACTGGATCCCATTTTCTTTGGTCTCCGCATATCTCTTGAATAGATGGACCATTTTTGCTTATTCTTTTTTGTTGTGTTAGTGTTGGGAGAAGGTTCAAATGAAAAAAATCAATATTCATGGTTAGGTCAGGACAACATCTGTCGACTCGGCTACTATTAAAGTAGTATCTTCACGCCCATATCCCCGAAGAGGTAGGCAGAGGTACAACCAAGGCACCCACGACTAGCCGAAGACACTAAGTCCCACAATGTGATAGGTGGCAAGCCTATCGCCAACCGGGCACATTTCCAATCCCGACCAACATTTTTTTTTTTATTAGAAAATTGGAAACATCCAATTTTCTTTGTGTTGGCCGACCCGGGATTCGAACCCGGGACCTCATGCAGTCAAGTCCAACACCCGGACCGCTAGACCACAGAGGCGATAATAAAAGTATTTCATAAAAAAATAATAGCAACGCCAATTTTGAGTATGAAGTTAAACCGAAATATTTAATTTTTTTTTATTTCAAACTACTAGTAATGTGAAGCAATACAAGTTCGCCGAGTCGGCTAGTCTTACATATAAACACGAATTGCTAAATGTGTTGATAAACGCATAACTTCCGAACGACTAAACCGATTTGGCTAATTCTTTTTTTGTTGTTTTAGTTATTGTCAGAATAAGGTTCTTATGAAAATAAAAACCAGGAAATTTGCAGGGAAAATGGGAAAAATAATACTTTATTTTTCCCCATACAAACTGAACGGGTGGGACGAAGTTCACCGGGATAGCTAATCTTATATAAAAAAAAATGGTTCCATTCCATTTCCTAATTCCCTTGGTCTCGCATCACGCCTTTTTTGAAAAAAAAAATGTTTTTATTTATTTAAACCTAATTTATTTTTAATTATATGTACTTATTTCAGAAAAATCAAAATCAACTCGTCGTGGACTGCTTCTGTCCATACTACTCTACACCTTTTCCATCTTGCAAGGCTTGGTGGTAGTCCAAGTATATGCTGAACCACTCTTCGAAGAGGCATTGCCAAGTATTTCTGCGAACTTATCAAGCATACTCTTCGCGCTGCTAAATACTATCATTGGATTTACATCTGCATATCTTACGGACACGTGGGGTCGACGAGTAAGTTCCTATTATTTATGCTAACCTAGTACCTTGAAAAACCTGGCACATACTTACCTAGGTGCGGGCTTCTTTGTATTTAAAACAAAAAAGGGTTGTAAAAAACGGTGTTGGTATGTTACACCTATTATAAATATAGAAAAATATCGTAATGCAATTGGAAATGCTAGGCAAGATTTTTGAAGTGAACGTTTTTCAGAAAAGTTGTGATTTCAAACCGGATGCAACGTAGAAACGACTGGAGTAGGTGGGAATTGGGAGTTTTGCGTCAGCTTGGCTTCGCTATGCTTCGCCGCGCTGCCGCAAACGCTCCCGATTCCCATATCATAAAGGTATACAAAATTTGCAATTTATACAGGACCTTAACAAAGGAGTTAGCAACCGCTAATCCATCAGCATCATTTTTTTTTCAAAAAAACGAGAGTATAAATTGCAAGTCCTGTCAACCGCCAGCATGAAATAACTGTTTACATGAAGAAATTAGTGTGTCGTGTATTTCCTCGCTGTTGCCAAATCTCACCAAATGGGCTTGACCCTGACATGACTTTGTACATAGTGACTTATGATTGTTAATAAGAATTAATTAATACGGAAGACATGGCAGCATGGCCTTAAGTTCCAAGCAGACCCCAGAAAGGGGCAAAATTAACTAATAAATAAGAATACATATAAAAAAATGAATTGTTTGTGGTTGGTTGTTGACGTTGTTGGTTCATAGTATTTGTACTGGCACAGGTTATTGGTGTTTGTTGATATTACTCGATATTATTTGAATTTACTGATAAAAATTAAGATAAGTAAATTGTGGACGGTTTTCAATAAAGACGGAGGATGCTGTTTGCACTATTTGTAACAACAGAGTTAAAATATATGGAAATACAAACACCCAGAAGATTATGACGTTGACTTTAAAGATTTTGAATTCAATTGCTGGCACAACTCACTGGATATAAATATTTTAAAATAAATTTGTGGAAAATAAACTCAATTTTTATTTCTAATGTTTTAATTATTCACATTGATAAGATAAATAAAAACAACATGAATATTTATGATCTTTAAAAAAAAAATAAACGTCGATATATCGATATTTCCACATCTACTTCATTCCAATATTGATATATCGATATTTTTTAAAACTTTGCATCCCTAGTATTATTTGGTTTATCTTACCGTATATTAACCAATTTGACATCAACCTGTTTTCTTTTATTCTCTTTGGTCTTTCCAAAGATAGAGTTTTGTTTTTTGAAAAAATCCCTTTCGAAATCTGATTTTGCAGGTTCTCAGAAACCAACCTATTTTAGGAGCTTTTTATCAACAAGAGCTTCAAAAGACAAAGTATCCTAATATTTACCTTGTTGAAAAAGTTCTAAGGCGGAATAAAAATAAGGTTTTAGTAAAATGGCTAGGAATGCCTTCGACTGAAAATAGTTGGATTGATAAGCTAATAAATATATTTTAAGCAAGAAAAACGTAGTTTTCGAGTGATTTGAGGAAAGTCGTATTGTTAGATATAATGTTTTTACAATCGAATGATTACTAAACAAGGTTTAGAAGGTAGACTAGATCTTGCAAACGCAAAATAAAATGTTTAAAATGTACATAGGATAAAATATTTACAAACTTACATATGCAAAAAAACCTCGCAAATACTGAACAGACTGATTAGTAAGATAATATGTAAACAGTTATTTTATGCTGGTGGATGACAGGACTTGCCAATTATAGTCTCATTCTGCTGAAAAAAGTGATGCTGATGGATTAGCGGTTGCTAACTCCTTTCTTAAGGTCCTGTAATTGCAAATTCAGTATGCGTTGATGATATGGGAATTGGGAGCGTTAATGGCAGCGCGGCGTGGCTTAGCGAAGCCACGCTGATGCAAAACTCCCAATTCTCACCTACTGACAGGCAAGAGACAAATACAAAAATGTGTAGGATTATATATATTCATCTCATTCTTTTGTCGATTTACTTTATTTTTAGATGTAATGTTTGTTTGTTTGTTGCATGTTTCTTTGTATGTATCTTATAGAGAGAGACTGATAGAGATGGAGATTAATAGACATTAATAGGCAGTGATAGAGATTGATAGGATTGATAGATTGGCAGAGATGTGAGAGAGAGGGAGAGGGAGATGGGGGGAGAGGAAGAGGGTGATGGTGGGAGGGAAGGAGGGAGGGAGGGAGGGAGGGAGGGAGAGAGAGAGAGAGAGAGAGAGAGAGAGAGAGAGAGACTTTTTTGTTAGTACAAGTATTTGTATGAATTAACATGCGCAAAAATATACAAAATGGTTCATTTCATGAAAATTGTTTAAACTAGTTTAATAGCCGCTTTCAAACACGAGCTATTTTTTTCAAAAAAACAACCCCCTGAGAACTTTGATAGGGGTTAACAGTTGGTAGTAACATGTGTTTGTATTGATGGTATGTACATGTATTCTACACTGACAAAGTCGCGGAAAAACCGCTACTTCATTATAATATTAATAATTGTACTTATACCAAGTCTACAATTGTTAATTGTTTTTCCTTTTCAACACGTTCTTCAAGTTTGCGTTAGAATATAAAACACCGGTTTCGTCTTTGACCTATATACTAAAATACATTAAAATTATCATAGTAGTACATAAATTTTACCATTATCATCAATATATTTGTTTGTGTGTGTCAAATGCAAGGTAGTGTGGGTAATGTTTTATTTGTTGATTTAATGTACGTAATAAGCTTTATTATTGAAATTTTATGCTCCTGCGTCCTCGCAATTTTCGTAAAAAAGTAGTCCAAAGTTTTGGCATCACGTATTAATATATGGAATATAATTATCAAATGTCAGACAGAGAAACTTCTTACCCTAAACGATTTTACTTAGAAAGTTGGAATACCAAATGATGCACCAGTTGCAGGTGGGTCCGCTGAAGAATATACATGAAACTGAGCCACTTCCAATTCGAATTTTTTCACCCTGTACGCCGCATACGAACATCATACGCGTTAGATGGGCAGTATTTTAGGATATCAGCATGGTGTTTCTGCTGCAGAGTATGACACATGTTAAAAGTGGTAGACAAAAAAGTCATAGAATGTTATTGCTTTCTTTTTTTTTCAGGCACTAATGATCTACGCATCGTTTGGGACTGGAATCTGTTGTATAGTTCTGGGTACACAAATACATTTTAACTGGGGCCCATCATGGATAAACGGTGTATTTTTATACGCCTTCTGTATCACGTATACCTTCGGAGCAGGAACTGTTCCCTATGTGCTAGTAGCAGACATATTTTTGCCAGAGGTCAGTGTATTTTATGTTGCTTTAAAGGGCAAACATACATTTTCAGATGATAGAAAATACACGCTAACTATAACTGAAACAGTATGATTACATTCAATTTACCTGATTTTTTTTATTGTAGTCAAAGAAATTAAGCTAGAAGCAGTTTATTTAGATACTCTTGTTTGAAAAACACCCAAATTGTAATTCTCCGGAAACATTGGCCTTAGGAAATGATTTCTTATCAGCGTTTTGAAAAATAAAGAATTATATTCCATGTTTATAAAAACTTTTAAGCATTTAATTAATTTCAATAGTATCTGAATAACTTTTAACTCTTAACTGACATGATTGCGCGTTTTTTGAAATTAGGTTCCTTCAAACCATCTTAAAATATTAACTCTAATAATTAAATTCATTTTATTTCAGGTCAGAAGTATCTTGACAATGGCAACGACGGAATGGGCATGGATATGCAACTTTGTGATATTATTTATATTTAATCCCTTAGCAGTAGCCATAGGATTAGGTCCTATTTTCTATTTATTCGCGGTAGTATGCTTCCTATCTTCCGTCTACAGTTTCTTTTATCTACCAGAAACAAAAGGGTTGACTGTTGATGTGGTACAAAATTTATTAGTTCGAAGAGTATATTAAATCTAATACAAACTTTTGTTTTATTGAACATGTTTACTGTGTTGCCATTTCTTACAAGATGCAATAGCAAACTCGCAGATAAAGTTTTCCGAAGGTAACAAAAATTCAGCATTAAAATTCCCAAACGACTCTCAATTCATTTGAATCTATTGAAACTTAACGCATTATAATATATTAGATATGGATCATTTGCAACCAGGGCCGAACCCAGGGGCGGGCGGACCGGGCGACTGCCTAGGGCGGAAAATTTTTGGAGGCGGCAAACAAATTCTAAAGAACGGCTAATTTTAAAATATGAATAAAACAATAAAAAACAATATATGAATGTGAAGGGTAAAATTTTCTGTATCACATTTTACACAAAGAACAAGCCTAAGAATATGTACGTTAGTGCAAGCCTCGGGTTACAATTATAATCCAAGTCCAAATAATAAAATAAATCACTTGGCTTGTATCGAACAACCGTCGCCGGCGCCGCCACGCTGCACAGAACAGTGACAGCGTCAAAGCAACAGCGCAGTGGTTAGGAGTGACCTTGACGGACTCCTTTCTTGCCAAGTTTATTATGGTTTATACTTTCAGAAAGTAAACAATTAGACGGGATATATGGGTGGGGAGGAGTGGGGGAAATCATTGATATCGCCCAGGGCGGCAAAGTCCCTAGGGCCGTGTCTGTTTGCAACAACGCTAGTGGTGTCAAAGTTCTACTCAGCAACTTACTAGGGTAGTCAACCTTCTTACCTACCTTCCTTAACTAAACTAAATACGTGTAAATAAAATTAAAGTTCATTTAATTTTATAATCAACCTGAAGTCACAACGTCCAGTTTTGCGTTTCTCATCAAGGATACTTGGTGAAAATTTTGCTGTTTGGTACATTAATTTAATGTTTCGAGGTGATTCTGGAGTAGTGACATCATATTCACCTATGTTTATAAATTGCGTATAATTATTAATTTGTAATTTGGCATTCATCTTTTATTCATTGTATATTGCTTTTAAATCGTCTACTAATGACAGAGACTAATGATATCGCCTCTGTGGTCTAGCGGTCCGGGTGTTGGACTTGACTGCATGAGGTCCCGGGTTCGAATCCCGGGTCGGCCAACAAAAAAGAAAATGGGAATTTTCCAATTTTCTAATAAAAAAAAAGTTGGTCGGGATTGGAAATGTGCCCGGTTGGCGATAGGCTTGCCACCTATCACATTGTGGGACTTAGTGTCTTCGGCTAGTCGTGGGTGCCTTGGTTGTACCTCTGCCTACCTCTTCGGGGATATGGGCGTGAAGATACTTCTTTAATGACAGAGCTAAAATATAATAGTCGTCCGTTTTATTCTACGCCGAAAACACTACTTTATAGATTCGACTGTATATTTATTACACGATTACTTGGCCCATAACGAAAACATTTTGAAGGTTCTTTTTTTGAAGGGTCTTGATTTCCGCTTCTCGACCTTTTGGCTTAGATCAAAGTGTAGGAGAATTCATTTTATACATATTATCAAGATCTTTAAGTGATTTTTGAATTATTAAATGTTGAATTTAATATAAATAAACTTTCATGTACCTCGTGAACTGGTAATGTAACTAGAGTTGACTTTCTATTGCGCTAAATTTTTTGTGTCTTCATTTTGATATTTAGCAACAATATTAGTATATTCAGTTTTTTAAAATTGATTTTATTGAGTAGTGACTTCATGTCAAACTCTATGTCTGTCGATGATACCTTGACGTTTCGTCAGATCACACTTTTCACTCTGTTACAACAGAAGAAGGGTGGTGGTCACGACATGGACTTGCATTCATTTGGAGATTTAGACTGTACAAAATGGCGGCCACGGTGCTATTTGAAGCGAAAATGTTACGCGATCGATCGAAAAGTATTTATTACGTAGCCATCATAGTCCATTTCATCTTGGAAACGCTTGTAATCTATCAGTATGATGAGACCTGAAGAGAAGGAGATCCATTCTCCAATTGGGCTACTCTGCCATCACGTTTTTATTGTATGCCAATTGATCAGTCTAGTTTGTATTATAGGAAATAGAATAAATGCGAATGTAAGTTTATGTGGGTACCCGGGGAGATCATTTCCCGATGAAATTCGATTTTTATCCGAGGGTGGTATTTAAAGTCTCTGGAATCAGCATGTTTGTATGAAAAGAGTAATGAATGAGGGGAAAGTTAAGCAGGTCTGAAAGGATCGTGACATTTAACTTTTGATGCTACCCCATGAGAAACTTGACGTGAAGATTTGTCTGTGTATGTTATGTGAAGAAACAGACAAATGATTATGATGATAACAATATAACTATCGATTTGTGTACTGTAAAATTTTGTTTTAATTTACGACTTTTTTATTTCTGTTGGCATAATGTTCGTGCCAATACTTTAGGCCCGACTCACAACATCCCAGCCTTACCTTAGGAAAAAAGTATCTTCACGCCCGTATCTCTGAAAATGTTGGCAGTGGTACAACCAGAACACCCACGACAAACCTAAGACACTAAGATCCACAATGTGATAGGTGGCAAAGCCTATCTCCAGCCGGTTACATGCCCAATACAAGCAACGTTATCTTTGGGTTAAAAAAATAAAATAAAAAACATTTTTTTGGTTGTCCGACACGAGAACTCATAAAGTCTCTAACCAAATCCGGACTGCTAGACCACAGAGAAGATCTTACCTTAAAAAGTGTATCTTATCAATATTATTTTTTCTGGCGTCATCAAAAAGCTTGTAATTCTGGTATCAGAAAAACTTTTTCCTTAAATATACTCGTATATGTATAATGTATGTAATGTGTCGGTAGTAGGTAGGTGATGGGTCAGTACTAACAAACTCAATGGTGGCAGAGTGCCGTGCTACTCATCCACCGACTTACCTATTCCTGCCGCCATAGTAAAATTAATAAATAAATAGTAGTAATAAATATCTCTGGACAAATTACACAAATTGAATCTAACCCCATAGTAAGCAATTTATATGCTTGTGTTATGGGTGTTAGTCAACGATATTAATACATAGAAATACTTAAATATAACCTACCTGAATAAATTTAATAAACGCCCAGACCCGGAAATGCCGACATCTAAATGTTCATCACACAAATACCTGCCCCATCGGGAATCGAACCCGAGCCTCGCGGTCGGTCTGTGCAGTTAGGCGTGTACACTAGCTACTCGACCAATGAGGCGGTCATAATGACGGTGTCATGTTCCGGTGCGGAGGGTAGGGTATCTGATACACCTCGGCTACAAGTTAGACACACCTACAACATCTATGGAGACCCCGGTTATCTCCTACGATCAGGGGAGTCATGTGGTTGTTTGCTGTTATCATCAAAAATTTACATATCATCTATTGAGATGGAAATGTCGGTATATCACGGCCTTATTATCCGATGGTAGTAAACTAATAACTGCGATATTACAGTATCTATATATTAATACATGATGCCAATACTTTGGATCCCTTTTTACGAAAATTGCGTGGACGCAGGAGCATACAATTTAGCACACTTATAGTTTAAGTGTAGGAGAAGTGCAGGACGCTAATATTTTTCAATAATAATGCTTATAAAATACATTAAATCAATAAATAAAACGTTACCCACACTACACAAACATTTGACACACACACACATAGAGATGGCGCACTAAAAAGTTTGGAAACAAAGTAGTTGGTCTTTAGAAATGAAGATGGTGTTCTTATCAATAAGATATTAAAATTTATTATGGTCGATTTTCAACCAATTGGCGTCCACTAGTAGCAATAACAAAGTGATAGAGTATAGAGTGCTATGTAGAAGCCCGCCCAGATTGGTACAAACGCTTTACTTACCTATTGTCGTATTTTTGTTAACACATGGCCTATGACACCGGCAATAAAATTAACAGTCACGGGACGCTTGACAGATGTGAAACATCGACATTATTCTGTAAAAGTAATATGCAAAAAATAACAGATTGTGATAGGAACTAAATATGTCATAATGATAAAATATTACGATAGGAGAGAGTCGACGCGTCGCCACACCGTACACATTACTGCATATAGACTGCATACCATAGCAGCCCGTCCCGGCTTCGCACGGGTGGACAAATTTCTAATTTTTCACAGAAATAAGGCACCCTGCGTACATCAGCAATAATGACTGCTTCTAATAGTAAAATGGTTTTTCAAATCGGTCCCGTAGTTTCGGAGCCTATTAAATACAAACAAACACACAATCAAATCTTTCCTATTTAACATTATAGTGTAGATGATATACCGACAGCAGCTCCACTAACCAGGTCCAATTGTATTTTGCAACCACACAGAAAACTATCGAAATACCTATTTAAAATTTCAAATCTGTTTAACCGTTTAGAAGTTAGGTATGTGAAATAGGTAAGTACGGAAGGATCATTTTTACGACCCGGTGTCCTATTTCCCATTGTCCTGTGGGAATGAAGCATAGTCCTGCTTTTATAAGTAGCTTATGTTCATCAGGTACAGTTTTCGCTTTCAATCGTAAAATAATTTTAAAATTCAATACAAACAAACCAGCAATCAAATCTTTCCTCCTTATAACTGGTGTATCTATCCTGTCAAACGTTCTGGGTATGCTCGTAGTGACCTACATTACGGCGATTATTTTTTATGTACGTGTATAGAAAAAAAATATTTGCTCTGCATACCTAATACGTTTTTGAGAAACAGTGAAAATACACTTACAAAATTTAAACCCAATCGGTGAAGCCATTTAGTAGTTGACATACCGACAGCAGTGCCACATATCTCAACACGAAAGGGTAATTCGTTGTCCTGTTACCGGTTTTCCCGTAGGAATGAAGCATGTTACCGAGGTAAAATCCTATTTTTATTAGCGGTAATGCGGGTTTCGAATGTCATTCGATACAATTTAATTCAATACAAACAATCACACAAACAATAAAATATTTATCTTTATTATTAGTATAGATTACATTAACCGATTAATTCTATTACTCTACTACCTGGGCGAAGCCAGGTCAAGTCGCTAGTGTGATACAAACCCACGTGGTGTATCGGCCGTCGCGCACCATGCGCGCGTTTTGTAATTTTCTAGTGAAGGCAGGTATTTTGTTAAGAACTACATTTATAATTTTGTAATATCCTTTGAATAGACTTTTCGATTTGAATAATATTTAAATAAAGTAATCTCAAGGTATATAAACAGTCTTCAATATGAAATGATTTATTTAGATTAGGATAAATAAGAAGGTATAGATAAAATGTTCCGAATATTACCACTATTTTTAATAACTTTTGAAATGTATAAAAGTGGTTATATTGCCGTAACAGTAATAGTAAGATATATGGAGTCGCACACTTTTTTGTAGATATTAATACGTTCTTTAATATTGTAGAACATCTTATACTGCTATTGGCAATGGTTTTCGCAGAGCATGCGGGGACAGACATTTTATAGCTATTTTTTTTACACCTTGTGTTACATTTTTTAATATTCTGTAGGGATCCCTAGTTTTTTCTAGTTACAAATATAGCCTATGTCACTCAGGAATAATGTAGCATTCTAGAGGTCAAAGAATTTTTGAAATCGGTCTAGTAGTTTCGGATCCTATTCATTTCAAACAAACAAACAAAAAAATCAAACCTTTCCTCTTTATAATATTAGTATAGATATAGTATAGACCTATACCATAATATAACGTGGCGACGCGGCGCCTCGCCAGAAATCTGTTTTACGTGCGCCTGTAGATGTTTCACATCAAAAATGCCTCCTTGTTCACTACCCTTGAACATATCAAAAAATGTAAATGAATTACGCATGTGAAACCAAAAAATAAAGCTTTTTTTGGGTAGTAAAACTTACTTGAAACAGATAACTTAGAATCTAACAAGTCTCGTACAGGTTTAAAGGATGGTAGGATCTCCAAAGCCCCTATATGATTTATCAAGTGTGAGCCCACAAGAGAAGAAAACTGCGAGTTACTGCTACTTTGTTTACTATGATTTGTTATGTCACAGATAAGATATCGTTGAATTCTTTCACCAAATGCTGTGATTGCGAAAATGATAAATATTCACAATATCGATATTAATCCACCTTAATCAAATAATATCTTCACTGAATATTTAATTTTATTACACTGATAGAGGGTCTAGTTTATTTTTTTTTTAAATGTCAAGGTAAAATATATTTTGCTTCGTCAACATAAGCTAAGTTTTGCAATGCATTTGTATTGGTCAATAATACTTAGAACGAATGAAATGAAGCACTAAATTGATAGGGATGGGACGATTATTTATTTTTATACATTCTTCTCATTGTGATAATCGTTTCAGCACAATTTACAATATCAGAATCAAAAATACGACTGCTTTAGTCGAGTGTAAATCGGAATTGACGAATAAGGGCTCCGTATCAGCAAGTATCATGATGGAAAACTACTTTGAATTCATATGTAGTTGTTGCGGTTCACGATTTACGATGTATAAAAAAACTAGTTTCTAAATCTCATTCAAACCATTTTTTAGTGGAAGTTTAAATGATAATGTACATATTTTTTTTTAGTTTTATTATTCTCTTATTTTAGAAGTTACAGGGGGAAGCGGACTCTTTGAAAATGCCTCTCGAGTAAAGTATTCAGTGTAGAAAAAAAATATAGAAACTTCAAAATTATTTTTGAAGACCTATTCATAGATACAGCACACATACGGGTTTAATGAAAAAAAATTTTGAATTTCAGTTCGAAGAAAAATGTTATTAATTCGCGACGATTTAAGTTTAAAATCCTAAATCTTAATGCTGTTTACAGAATACATCTGATTACCAAACTTCAATAGGACAGTTCTTATAGTTTAGGAAAACAGAGGCTGTGACGTACGGACGGACAGACAGACAGACAGACATGAAGAATCTATAAGGGTTCTTTTATCTGTGGCTACAGGCTACAGAACCCTAAAAATGGAAATACATTTATCTTAAATAAATAAGCACAGTTAAAATTAATAGTTATGAACGTGTTTAGTACCTATGTTCATGACAATTATTAAAAATATGCAAATAAATTTACTACCAGTTCTTACGTTTATTGTGAATCAGACTTCATCAAAAATATTTAAAACAAATATTTTTTTATTTTAACAGAATTACATCGTTATGCACCCTGCACTATTAATATCACTAGTACAATTAACTAGCTAGCGTTATAACTGTCTGTGAATAAATTTGAACTTTAACATTTAATTTGTGTAAGAAGATTAAGAAACATAATAAAGCTGGTATGTATTAATTGATAATATCTAGTTATGGTAATGGAAGTTTGTATGGTACTAACGCATAACATTTCAAGGAGGTTTTCGTATATTAAAAACAGCAACTTTTGGAGGTTGCAAAAAGTTCATCGCCTCTAACGAAATGTATAAAGAACCAAATTCTTTTTTCGCTATTTTCTAAAGCCGCTCTAAAAAGGTTATACTTTAGTTGCTAGTAACCCTGTATGTATGTATGTATGTACATACAGCTTCGTAATTAAATAACTTTTATTTGAAAAAAAAGAACGACGTTTTGTTATATTAGTGTACAAGTTTTAGTACATAATTTATTTTATTTCTATGCAAAGAGCCTAACGATTACATGCACAAATAATATTATAAAGGTTCACTTGTATATCGATATGACCTGAATGAGTAACATCGATATCGATTCTAAAGTGGCAACGTCACTAGTGTAATAGAAAGCAACAGCCCCCAACGTTCAGTTGTCAGTGCACGTTGATAGTGTTATCGCGACTTATATTTGTTTACGAAGGATAGCAATACTGGTATGTATATTGGATATTAACCCCTGCTGACAAGTAGAAATCATTAACGTTAACCAGATTGGTACCATATATTCGTATGATCATACTTTTTTATTGTACTAATTCAGTTGTGTGTGGTATTTTTTATAGTAGAGCACAATAATAACTAAAAATATGTGATTCCTAAAACATTGGCTAAATCAAAATACTCTTTCAACTAAATTTCACAATAAAAATCACTCATTAATGTTTAATCAACTTACGTAAATCATCGTAATCATAATATTAATAATTATGGATAACTAACGGCCCGGTACGTGCTTCGCTACGTATAATACCGCATGAATGATATAACACAACAAAACAAAAAAAAACTGAAAAAAGTTTCAATTTGACTTAAAAATACCCATTAATAAAATGATCCGCCATTTATTGAATTCATTTGTTACAAAAAATGTGATAAATGAAGAACCGCTAGACCGATTTTATGCAATCTACACATAAACCATCTACTAAATAGTCGGAACAAAGCCTAAACATTTGGTTTTGATAGGTGAGCCCGTTTTTGAGTTATAAAATTACAACGAAAAGTGGCACTGACTTTTATATACATGGATTTACTCGCCACAAAGAATATAATTAAAAACCTCATTCTTTTTTTTATATGAATCTAACCCCAAAGTAAACAAATTATATGTTTGTTTTATGGGTGTTAGTCAACGATTCTAATACATAGAAATACTTAAATAGATACAAGAATAAATTTAATAATCATCCAGACCCGGAAATACTCTCAATTTCAAATCAATATATTATTAAATTAAAAAATTTAATTAAAAAAGAAACTGTTCAGAAAAATGGTTTTAATGACCAAAAAAGAATACAGAAAACGAGCACATCAGTGCTATCTGTTAAATAAGATTATGCAAACAATGAATTTCCTAATACATTGAGATGGATCATATAAATGTCTGCCCCGTCGGGAATCGAACCCGAGTCTCACAGTTGGTCAGTATGGTTAGGCGTGTACACTAGCCACTCGACCACCGAGGCGGTTAGAATTAATTAATCCCCAGCCTAATGACAGCGACCCTGTAACTTATATAGGCCATGGCTGTCTATTCCCATCAGAAGAGCTGTGTCACCTGTGCTTGTTCGCTGTCGTATGCTCTAAAAAAGCCAGGTTCTGTAAATAGTACTCTAACCAAGTAGAACATCGGGTTCCTTATTAGGGTATAAGCGACCAGCGAGACAAAAATTCGGTAATGGTCGTGGCCTTAATACATTTTTCCGGTTCACCAACTCACCGCTAACCTGTCACATCACTAAAACATATTTTTATGTCTTTCATAGTACTTCAAAAATGTAATTTGTAAAGTTTTCCATGTGGTAGAAGAGTAATAGAATCGTCACAGGAGAGTAAGTTCTGACCGTCATTGGTCAAAAGCCTGCTTCTGACTTAATTTCACTTTTTCTTCACCATTGTCCCTGCCCAGTATACTTACTAATATAAACGGCTTCATATCCTCTAGCTTCAGGTTTGCAACGTACATTTACGGTCTTTTATATTTCCTGTATGCGCCGTATATGATTTCTTAATATTTTGAAAAAAAATTATTACGATGTCATGAATAGGAACTGTCTTGTTGTTTTACGTTTAAACTTTAAACTGACAAAAGTATTGTCACTTTAATTTAAAATAATGTTCATTTTTTTTTATTTATTCTAATTGTTTATTATTAATTAATTCCATTTTTTTATTAATTCATTTTAATTTTAATAAATGACTTAATTATGTTATTTTATTGATTTGGTATATTGACCATAACATTTTGTATTTTATGATTATTATTGCAAAGACACGATGCATTTTATCTTTATTTATTTAAAAAAAGAACTGTAATAAATTAAGGTTGGTGAGTAAGTACACAATTTGCTGACTTTTGAAAAGGTACTGAATAGGTACTTACTTCGAAGAAAATTATTTCTAACTATCTTACGTTTTTAGCGTCCTATAAAAAATTGTTAAATAATTAATAATACAATTTTTGTTATACCATTTAAAACTGAGTGCCAAATATTTATATATAACCAATTAAATTTGTGTCAAAATATTATTTTAAGTAGGTCAATAAGAAAAATAATGGCTTAATTTGGGTTATTGAATGATTCGCACGAATTTGAGTAGCACGAAATGTGCGAATATACCATTATTAGTAAAAAAAAAATTGTAGGCGATTTGCACGAATTCAATTTTGGTGTGCGAATCGACAACTCTGAAAACATGTAGTAGCCTTTTAGCGCATATTTAATTTAGAGAAAACAGAATAAAAATTACATGTTCAATCGTTTCAGTCATAATATTAAGACTATTTTGAAGAATTACGTCATAGTAACTCTATTACGTTATGGTAGACTTGCACAATAAATTGACATCCCTCTTCTGTCTATAGGTAATGGTTGTCTCTTACCATTAGGAAAGTCGTTTGTTTGTTTGCCAACTTCTCACATAATTTAAATACAAATAGAATTAGTTGAAGCTTAGGTGATAGCTATTTTTCTTGAAACTGGGAAAGTTATGCATTAAATAAGCTAAAATATATAATAAACAAACTATAAATATATAAGACCGAAATCAGTAATACCTAATAAAAAAACCAACATTAAAAAATAAATAAAAAGCTTTATGCGCTATCATGCTCATTCGCATCATTCACGAGTCCACATTTGGCATAAACATTAAATTAAATGGAAAAAAATTGCGGAATATGTGTATTAAAAAGATGTTACAAATTTATTTAGGCATTCCAACATATTCTACCACCTTATGGTGTGCAAACATTTTTTAGAGATATTTATAAAAAGAAAATATTTAAGTATACATGTATTTTAATGTTCTTTTTTATATTTAAAACAAGATTAGTTTTTAATCAAAATCAGTTGTAAAATATAAACAAATTTCACCACATTATCAGATCTTTATCAAATTTTAATGATAACAGATAGACATTTAACAAACAAACAGACTTTCTATAATATTTGTATGAATATATTCTATAGAAAACGGCAAAATGTATGCAGGAACACGAAACTATTTAGCTATTTAACTAATACCTTCGCTAACTCATACAAATAACATATAACCATAAAGCTTCCTGGCGGCACCTCTGTTTTCCTTTTTAAATTTGAATTTTTTACCTACTATGGAAAAAGTGAAATATCTTTGATTTCAGGTCAAAATTTATCTTTATTACACAACACTTTTGTTTTCTCTTTACTATTAGGTGTTATAGAAGAAGACAACTAATTATCAAATATACTTAATCTACCTATTAAGTTTTTTAAAGTTTTGTCGGTCTGTACACCGGAAGCAATTCGTTTAGCTAGTCTAGCGAAGTTTCAAGGAATGTGTAATAATGTAATAACTTGGCAAAAATGATTGAAGTGCAGTCCGTTATTATCAATCCCAAATATACTTACTATATAATAAATATAGCCCCAGGCAAGATTTGAACCTGTACCCTTTCGTCTTAAGCCGACGAATGCTCTAACCATTTGAACTACTGACGATTCAAATCCTGTAACGACATTTTTAATTCCTTTCTTTACCATTTACGCAGTTAGTTATTTATGTCCTATAGATACACCTACAATTATCAAATATTAAAACATACCTTATAGTTATAAGGTTGCTTTAATTTTAAAAATGCTGGCCCTACCTTAGATTACCTACTAACTTTAGATTTAAGAGGAGGGCAGACAATTCTTATTATGAAGTAACTTTTAATTGATGCAAAATCTTCTATGAGAAATCAAAATGCGAGTAAAGACGCGAGGAACAGCTAGTAATATTAAAGAGACATACAAGGACAAATACGTTGCCTTGTATGTGGGAACGTGCTATATAAGATAATTTTATATTAAATCAACAGAGTGTGTGAAATGCAATATTTCCCTGCGGTTAACCGGCTAGATCGCGATATTGATATAAGCAACATATAGGTACATTCACGGTCTAGATCATGGGTCACCAAACAGGGAACCGTTTCCGTGTTTGAAGTAAATAATATTAATTTAATAAATTTATAATAACTCACCCTAAGATTACAAACACCGTTAGTTGATAATCTATCTCGCGATTTCGATATCTAATTCGTTGGAGACAAAACCATAATAAACTGTCAAATTATGAATGAAAGTTCGTGTTCATATTCAAGTTCACAATCTGTCTGATTTTGTTTAGATACCTAGGTACCGTGGAATATACTTAGATTATTTATCGGTACTAGTGGTCGTTCAGTAATCGAAATTTGACTATAATAACTTTTAGTTATAAATAATTCAATATAAATAATAAAAATATAAAATAAAAACGATTATTTAGGTTCTATTGTTAATTGTATTTTTGATAAGAACGGCATCTTTATTTATCAAGACCATCAACTTTCTTTTTGTTTTTGTGTTTGTAATATTTTATAGTTATGAATACTTTTGTTGTGTGTGTCAAATGAATGCAATGTGTATTATGTGTAACGTTTTATTTATTGATAATGCACGAGATATATGTTGAGAAAAATATTAGCGTTCTGCACTTCTCATACACATAAACTATAAGTGTGCCAATTTTCATACTCCTCGCAATTATCGTAAAAAGGAGTACCTACAAAGTTTATGGTTCACGTATAAATATTATGATAATATTACTTGCTATTATTACTGCGAATAGTTAAAGAATTTTTTACTTTATAATTTTAGATTTAAGTACGTCTTTACGCATGTTTGTATTTATTTATGTATATATTTAGGTGTCGTATCACTTGCATGTAACTATTTATCCCCGGCGATGGTTATTGCAGTTACTTTTGTGTCATATGAATTGTGCATATATTTTTACTAATGGCAAACATTATTTAACTGTTATTTCTCTTTTTTTTTGCAAGTATTGTCTAATAAAGATTGCTTTGCGATAAAACCACCTTTCCATATTTTATTTGGGTTTTTTTTTACTAACACCTAGGTAATATTAGAATCATACACCAATTGTTTTGCTTTATTTTTATAAGGACACAATAAATTAGTTATTAAAAAAGTTGAGAGAAGACAACCGGATGGAACGAAGTTCTCTCTCCTCCCCTCTCTCTCTCTCGATCTCTATCAATCTCAGACAGACAGAAAAAAAATAGAGAGAGACAGACAGAGAAACATGAAAAAAAAATATATAAAAAAAACAAACATGCGCAATCCGCAAAGCTTACAATAGCTTAAATACAATAACAAAAAGTAAGTAATACAATACAATAGCAAAAAGTGTAGTGACAACTTTTCGTAAGCATTTTTTCTGTCTAGCCTCCTTTCACAACGCGAACGCGCAATAAGGAACTTCGTTCCAATAATAATTCATTATTCAAAAAAAGCGACGAGCCCGCCACATCCCTACACCACATTTTTTTATTAATGCATACTCCAGTTTCTTGTTTCCCACGTTTATACTCGCAGTTGAATATTTGAAAAAGAATATACTTATATTTAAAAAGTATATTCCTATATACTTAGTAATATGCTCAGATGTTTTAAAAGAACGTATTTTTTTTTTCAAATAGCTAATGCGTTTCTTACCTCGCGGTTTTCACAACAAACCGGACTTTGACACTTTGACATATACATACGGACTTAGCTAGGGGACCTATTTACAAAGCGAACCGACAATACAATTTCTAAATTATATTAATTGGTGACCCCTTGTCACTTATTGTTAAGCTAACTGAACCAATAGATGATGTCCTGTCTTAAGAATAATGTTGAATTCGAATGTCAATCAACTGAAAGTTACGTAAAAATTACATCATTTCTTTTTTTTAAACTTTCTTATCTTCCATTAAACTTGCATTTTTTTTCAACGAAAAATACTTAGAGCAATTGTGCCACCCGTTCACGAGTGATACTATGATCAAGAAAACTAAAGATTTTTTTTTATTCGACTCCAAATAGTAAGTGGTTCTCAATTCGAAAGTATTTTTTTATTTGTAATTTGTTGTTTGGGGCAATAATGAACCCATTTTGATGAATTTGTACTAAAAAAATAGGTCATGATCCCGAGGTAGATTTAGGTTATAATGCATTATAAAATATACATCACTACTATCTAAAATATAAAATAGAAATAAAGTATCTTCAAGCCCATATCCCCGAAGTGGTAGGCAGAGGCACAACAAGAGCATTGAGCACTCACGAGCACGACTAGCCAAAGACACTTACCCACATTGTGATAGGTGGAAAAAATCG
>NJDC01002168.1:25238-53899 GCA_002245475.1 Calephelis virginiensis | reverse complement strand
TATTATACCACATAAATGATAGCACTTTCATACTGATAATTAAAGCAATTCGTGCAAAATTCCAAAAACCATTCCAAAATATCAAAAATGCACAACGTTAATATTCAAGTTTTCACTTCTGCCGACACTCCAGGAGTGCAACCAGCTTTTTTGCCATTGCTGTGAGTTTCTTATCCTTTTCTTGGCTGCAAATGAAGTTTTACTAAACACCCCTCCCGGTCCATTCTGTATTTACAGGATATTATTTTCTACTAATATTATAAATGCGAAAAAATGTGGGGATGATAGAATGTTTGTTACTCTTTCACGAAAACACTCTTGAATGAATTTAGACGAATAAAAGAATAATACATTGACTACACTATATAAAGATTTTGTATTTACCTTCGCACACGGGCGAAGCCTCGGGTGGAAGGAAGCTCCTAAATATAAGACATAATATTTCAAAAAGTCCTTGTTACAAAAAATGCATCATTTTTTTTTGTTACAGAGAATCTCAGATGTCAGAAAAAACAGCTATTCGTTTTGAGGAAGCTGAGGAACAAAAAGGTGTTATTCTGACAGCAATAACTATAGTCTGTGTGATATTATCATGGCTATTTCGAAGTTACCCTACAATGCTTAGTTTTATAGCGGTTATAGCATTGTATTTATTAACTGGAGATCGATATCAGTGGGTATACATTTGGAGAAAAACAATTCACAGAGATGTTTTGTGAGTATTTTTTATTTAGTACTATTGTAATAAGGTTTGTCCTACTGTTACCTGTAACTTGGAACTTGCGAAAAAATATCTTTACGTGTTCTGTAGTTTCTATCGTCATTACTTAACTTGACTCAGTTAAACCAGTCCATAATTTTTTTATAGAAGCGGAGGCAAACGAGCAAGTGGGTCACCTGATGAAAAGTGATCACCTCCGCCCACGGACATCCGCAACACCAGGAGTATCACAGATGCGTTGCCGACCTTTAGGGAATGAGTACGCTCTTTTCTTGAAGATTCCTAAGTCATAATCGTTTGGGAATACCGCACTCAGTAACTGATTCCACAAAGGTGTTATACGGGGTAGAATATACATACATCAACTAATTAAATTTATATGATTTTTAATGGGATAAGACAGTTAATAGGGTAAGGTACTGATCTGACTGTAACGGGACAGTGTCAAACACTATTATTATAGTGGCAAGAATAGATATTGTGGTGTATCCCTAACCGATCAAGTTGCTGCACGTTACTAGGTATATCACCAAATTTGGAAATGACCCTGTTAACATATGTTCGTCTCTTACGAGCTACCAGGCAGGAAGGCTGATAGACTATTGTTCACAGAAGACTAGGGCACGGCCGCAGTGAAAAAATATTGTATAAAATTCAAAATCACAAAAAAACAACATCAAAGTTATTTATACTTACTCAAATACTGATCTATCTATCAATATCAATAATACACAAAATGTTTGTTATTCATCAAAATTTATTTTATCATCTTCAAAGTATAGTGCTCGTTCAGAAACGCTTAAATTTTCGCAAAGTAATAATCCAAACGTCAAAGACATTTTTAAACGCTGTTTCCGCAATTGAGTTCAGTTTTCGCCACGAATTCTCTTTTATCTTCTACCATTGCAAATATGTGCCACATGGTGGTAATTTGAGTATAGAAAAAAGAAATTATATGGCTGGTGCCATATCTGGTGAATACGGTGGTTGCTCGATGGAGTTTGTTGAGTATTTAGTCAACCATTTTTAGAAAAGGCCATTGTTCAATTTGCTCTTTTAAACGTTGCATGACGATCAAATAATATTTTTTATTTACCGTTTGACCTTCCAGCAAGAATTCCGAATGCACAATGTCAACGACCCTCACGCGATTGAGTTTTTTGCGAAAATTTTTGTGACCGCTTTTGAACGCTTTGTATCAATCGTAAACGCGAGTTTTTACCGTAAGTAAGTGTATCATTTTCATTAACCCCAAACATGAAATTCTATGATGTGTTAAAACCGTGGAGTGAATTTTATGGAGATATTTGTGAATACGCACAAGATGCTGCCGCTGGGTCAGAGTTCTGAAATGACTCGAAAATAGTGAAGGCGTCTGACAGCATTATGATGGAAGAAGTTGAATGGGCGATTAGAAGTATGAAATATGGCAAGGCTGCGGGCGTAGATATGGTTACAGCTGTGATGATCAAACTTGGTGGTCCTGCCGTCCGGGACTCTTTCTGGGTTCTTTGTAACAAATGTTGGAAGACCGGCAGAGTACCCCAAGACTGGGGGCGTGTGGTCATCGTCCTCTTGTATAAAGGCAAGAGGTCACGCATGGACGGTACAAATTACAGGGCCATTAGTTTGTTCAGTTTAGTATCAAAAGTGTATGGAAAAATAGTTGAAAGGAGGATGCAAGGGATGTTCGATAGAACATTGTGGGGGGCTCAAGGTCGTTTCAGGTCTCAAAGAGGATATGCGGATCAAGTATTTTCACTCTGCAACATTGTGGAGAAGCATCTGGCTATGGGTCAGAAGGTTTTGTGCGGTTTTGTGGATCTCGAAAAAGCGTTTGACAGGGTCGTACGTAAGGAACTTCGGGACATTTTGCCAGATTTTGGGATAGACGCGTTCTTGCTGCGTGCTGTGCAGTTTATGTATTTAAATTGTAAAGCATGTGTGCGGGTGGACGGCAACATATCGCCTTGGTTTGGTGTCAAAATTGGCGTCAAGCAGGGCTGTTTGTTGTCACCAGTCGGCACGCTTGTTTATTTTGTATTTAGGCAAATATCTTCAAAGGTTAAGGTTTATGCATATGGGAAGGCGTATGGGTGATGATGGTGATGAACTGTCTGCCAAAACCAAAGTTATGGTGTTTGGAAGAGACGAAGCCAGAACGGATGTAAAAGTTTTAGTTGATGAAGTAGTGTTGGAGCAAGTCAATGAAATTGTATATCTTGGTTAAGCGTAACCTTAGCAGGGATTGAAGATACACCGCGGATGTAGAAAGAAGAGTGTGTGCAGGGAATAGTGTGAATGGAACATTAGGTAAGCTATTTCAAAGCGAGGTTTTGAGTCAAAAAGCTAGACTCGCTTTTTATAATTCTGTGCTTGTCCCAACGTTATTGTATGAATGCGAGTGTTGGGTATGTCAGAAAAAACATGAAAGTAGCATAACTGCAGTCATAATGAGAGCGCTACGAAAAATTTGTGATGTAACGCTCGCTGACCGCCTTCGTAACAGTGAGATCCGAGAAAAGGTGGGATTGAAAGAAAGTGTTGGCGTTAAAATGCGAAAGGGATTGCTCCGCTGGTTGCGTCATGTGGAAAGAATTACAGCTAAAATATTGACAAAGGCAGATATACAATACGAAAGTGGATGGATGTAGGTACCCGGGGAGACCAAGGTTGACATTCCACGATCAGATCACACGAATTTATTCGAGGGTGGTGTCAAGAGTCTGCGAAACCGGCGTGTTTGTATGAAAAGGGTAATGAATGCAAAGCAAGCCAGGTTTGTCAGGATCGTGAGATCTGGCACTCCATACTCCCTGCCTACCCCGTAAGGGACTTGGCGAGAAAATATGTATGTGTATGTGAACGAAATTCTAGTGGCGATGCAAAATTTAAGAAAAACTCTTTAATCGATGTTTTTGTGCATTATGAAATTCGCAATACACAATAAATACCTATGATGTAACTAAAAATAGCAGTGTATTTAACACATATATAACAGATGCAACTCAAACTCGGCGCCAAAATGGAAAACAGTTGTACCAACGTAACAACAAAAACATTTCTTTTTATTTGGAACCATAAAAAATTATCCATTCCCAATACTTTTTTGACAGAATGAGTAACAGCATTCTTTTCATTAACTGGGAAGAATTAGCTTAGATTTTAAGTGAGTAAAAAAAGTGAGAAACAAGTCATATACTTAATTAAACAAAGCAAAAAAAACTGAGGTATATATCCATATTAAGGTATATGTCTAGTTTAAATTGTTTTTTTTTTTAATTTAAATTTGAAATTTATTTTTACTTAAATATCTCCAATGTCAAATCACTTCCATTAAACAGATTTCGAAAAAAGGTATTCAACTTACTTTTAGAGAAAAAATATTATATTGTGAAAGATTTTCTTGCAGATAAGAATAAATAATAAAGTACCTATTTCTAATATGATTAATTTAATTGCAGAATATTGGGTGCGCAGGAGTTTGTATCGCTGTTTCTTCTCCTGTCTGGCTAAGTTTGGAAACGGTGGTAGTTTACGGTAGATAGGGATAAATTAATCTATACTCTAAAATTTTTTTGTATTAATAAATAATCATGTAATCAATACAGTGTTTAAATAGTAAGTAAATAATTAAAATAACTAATTTAATTAATAAAATATTTGCACACCACAAGTTATCAGATTATGTAGAAACGCCTAAATAATTTTGTAACATCTCTGTAATACTCATATTCCCCAAATATTTTTTTTCTTTGTAAAGATACTTTTTACGGACTATGAACATAAAGTTATGCACTTTTTGTAACTTACACAATTAACAAAAGTAAATTGTTGAAAATGGCTTGAGAAGCCCGCTTCTCCTTACATTTTCATTTATATGTATTTAAAAAAAAGCCAAGAAAATTGGCTATAGCTATGTTGTACGGATATTTATTTATTTATTTTCTTTCTCCAGAAACGTTGATATTAAATGACGTACGGTAGCATTTTTTACAAACCTTTGTGATTTTTAAATGCTATTCAAACTCAATATTGTATTGTGTGTTTATTCAGTTAATCAATTTTAAAGAAGTACCAACTAAATCCTCATTTTATCCCAAACGCTTGTTTCTGAAACACTCGTAGGTTAAGATTAGATTAGAATAAATTCATAAAAATACTAGGATAGCAAAAATAAGAAGGATTAAAGTTTAAAGATGGTTCATATCTTCCAAAGCATACTACAGTTTCAAAGTCCGCTATTGTTCCGTTGTTGTACAAACAAGAAACTGCTGTTTGTTAATGCTTTCAATAGCAATAGGTACTTTGGCCGTCAAGTCATACTAACGTACATAATATCTTTTGATCCAACAATTAATTTAACAACATTCCCAATGAGTTTTGGCTTGATGAAGAGAAAAGAGTCAATTTTAGAGGCTTTTTGTTTATTTTTGTGCGGCTTAAGTGCACAAGAGAATTACCTTTTCAAAAAGAAATAAGTGAATTGTGTATTTTCTCAATGAGCATGAGTAAGGACGCCACCTGACATGACTTACTATGACGACTTACGACTATTTTAAACTACATGGGGCACTTCTAGCTAATCGGAACTATTTGAATTTCGAATGTTTTATTTTTTCAAAACGGTGCAACCTTCTTAGTAATAAAAAAACAATTGGCTGGAAATAAGTTGTTAATTGTTTTCTATCACACATCAAAGTTCTACGTACACAACGAAAATGGAATTAAGACGAAAAGATTTTAGAGCAATGATTTTTTATGATTTTAAAAGCTCTCCTTCTCCACAAGACTGTGCCACTCGTCTTCAAAATGCTTTTAGGAGAGAAGCACCTCGTTTCAGCACCGTGAGGCGATGGTTTGCTGAATTTGAGAAAGGTTTGAGAAAGAAACAACAATCTTGTGAATGGGTGTTTAAAAATGAGAACAGGCCAACAAAAGTGAGACAGGAGAGAAACATTGGTAAAAACATGATCACGTTTTTTTTCTCAGCTACGGGTCCCATCTGTACAATTCCACTTGAAGATCAAATTAATGTCGAGTTGTATTCTACCATTTGTTTACCCAGGATGTTAGAAAAAGTTCCCGAAAGACGACCCAAAAGCCGCATTCTCTTACACCATGATAACGCTTCTTCACACACAGCCAACAAAACAAAGTCATTTTTAGCCTTCGAAAAAGTACATCTCGTCACTCACCCTGCGCGTAACCCTGACCTAGCACCCTGTGATTTCTGTATTTACCCCAAAATCGAAGATTTGATGAGAGGCAAAAGTAAAAACTTTTACCAACTCCGAAAAGGCAGTGATATCGTTCAATCAGCACGCAGAAAACATGCCTTCAGGTCTGTAGTTGGAAAAAATGTTTGAAATGTAAAGGAGATTATTTTAGGAAAGAAATAAACATAATATTTTGGTCATAACATGTAGTTACGCTAAACTTATAGTGTGACCTACGTATTTATGACCGATTATACGAAATCGGGTTATAACTCGATGCAAATTAATCAAATTTGTTTAATGGCAGATGGCTACTCCTATTCCAAAATTTAAAAAAATCAAGTCCTAATCCATAATCCCGAAATTCACACTGTTGGTTTCTTTGAATAATGTAGGTCAATAGCTTTCCTACTAAGCAGCTCATAAGAAGTGGGCGTCGTTTTTGCCATAAACAGCATGACCCATGTGATATTATTTTGCTGCAACTCGCCCAATTTGGTTAACTCCTTTCTCAATTACTGACGCAACAATGGCATATTTTTTCTATTTCTGCCACCTCATGAAGTCAAGTCCAACAATTGCAACCACAGGGGCTAGTTGATATACTTAAGAAAAAACGACATTAAATACGTTTGATAAGATGTATGATTATGTTTTTACATCATGTTTGTATCAAATTCGCTTACACCTAAAACGGTCATGATGATGACCCAAAGTCACTCATTGACGTAGATAAATCATATTTATCCAAGTTTCATCCCAACTGCTAGGGATTTTCTTATATTTTCTCCGTGTTGGTCTGGGACTCTCATCTTCCTGTCTGACAGCTCGTAAAATGCAAGCTCTGGCTAAATGGGTCATTACTAATAAGGATACTGGGGAAGAGTAGTTGTTTTGTTGCATTTTGTTTAGGCAGTCATATACAACCTATTAATGCCGCCATTATGGCACTTTAATGCTAGGGTCCAGAGGATAAGGTAGCCGGTAGATTTGCACAATTGATCTAAGACCCAAGGACAGCGATGCACCTGCAACATTTGTGGTATATTTAGGTCATGGTTTTTTCTTACCGTCAAGCAAGTCGTGTGCTTGTTCTATGTCATCACTTTAAAAAAGATTTAATGTATTTTTAAACCCTTTCTGACAATTCGATTACATCACATTCAAAGTGATTTTGTAAAGGTGTAGTATCAATTTTTCCATTGTGGCGGACGCCGGACGTCGATGATTACTCTATTGAGTGTGTCGACGTGGTGAGGTGTTTAAAGTTGGACCTTGGCCTCTCCTGATTGCCTAGTAATTGGTATCAAGGGGATTAGTTTGTTAAATTAAAACGAATTTTAAAAAAAACGATAAAAATATGGGTTCTGGAAAATTCAGGTCACGGTATTGGCAGAGTAAGGAAGGCTTCGAGATCAAAATAGTCAAAATATGGTCCAGTAATTTAGATTACTGTATGGGCAGACTAATAAGATTAGTTCGACATCGGTTTTTCAAACCCATCCTCCAGTCTATAATTAAGACTGTATGAACTGACTGTATGAATGTGACTGTACAGGTCGTCTTACTTATATTTAAGTCAAAAACCCAATGCAGGATAGACAGAGAATAGAGAGTACCAGTGAATAAAGTTCGACTGGTCGTTTCGTTACTTAATAATATCTTAAGTTTCTTTTTTTTTTTTTGAATGACTAATTTGTTGCTAATCTTACGATTTTTTACAACTTCACTGAATTTTGTGGATTGGGCTGTTACCTACAACGCCAGCACCAAAGGCTGTCTCCCGGGAGACCGTACCTCGACTTGGTGCTGCGTTCTGGTTACTGGGTGGACTTGGTGGATTTGTGGCTCGTCGCTCGGCGTTAGGCGCCGGGCGCAAGAGAGGTCTTTGTCGCCGAGACCGGCGGCGACGGTGTAGTGTTATGTTAAGGTGATGTGAGATTGTCGTGTTCCGGTTTGGAGTTGGGAGAATAGCGTTTGCCGCGGTTATGGGGTCCGGGGGATCCGATAACACGTGGCGAGGTCTTCTATGATCGGGGGGAGCGGAGTTTCTTTTAAGATGGTACGCTCCGTACACTGAAAGCCAAAGTTTTGAACTTAGGTCGACAATTTTTTTCTGACACTTCAATTCATAGGCTATTGAGTTGTTATACGCCAGATAATTTAAAAAAATATATGAAAAACAAAAATGATCGATTCAAATGGACCAACAAAACTACATGATAAAAGTTGTATTTAAATCCTTAAAATTGCATATAAAATCCTTATAAATCGAAGTTATGAAAGAACTACAATATCGTTTTTTGTAGGGGAATGCGTGTTGTTCTTGCGACGGTTTTTAGAATATGGATCTGGGAACGTGAAGGTACTACGGTTGTGACGAGATGGGCAAAAATATACAAGAGAGCCCCGGATAAAAAAGCATTTGTGATGGGAGATAGGTTTCTGACATTCCAAGAGGTAAGCATTTATGTTGATTTATAATCCTGTTTTGATTCGGTCCATTTAGAAGTGGCCATTGCGAGTTAGCACGTAAGAGAGGATTGTTGCATTACCAATGATTTGTAGGTAATCGTTGTAGAACGAATGAGATACTTGCGATTTAGAAACCTTTAGAAGGAAATAATTCATCTCATTCATTCTCTGATGTTGTGGATGTTTGTGGGTGGCGGATCACTTACTAGACGATCCACGTTAGGAACTAGATTTCAAGGAAACTTATCTCAATTGATTTTACAATTTCAAACGTTGCTGGTTCCTAGAGCAACTTACATCAAACGATATTTAGTACTTGATGATTTGGTTCTGTGGCTGTGTTTATTTAGATTAGAAAGTTAAATTATTTCTACCATTCGAAAGTTACAGTTTTCGAATCATGCTCTACAGCAAAGTCACCCTGGTTGCTACTGATCAATTATATCTTAAAAAACTATATCTCGAACGAGTACAGCATTCGCATGCTAGGTATAACTGTACCAGTACTAGAATATGATATGTTTTGCTTTAAAATTGGAACATAGTATGTAGCAAACCCATCTGAAAATATGATCAAATGAAGCTGAAATAAAAAAAAATTAATTCATGAACCTGAAACTGTAAGATTGAAAGAAATAAATTGATTTTGAATTTTTCCCAAAAATAAATTTCTTTTACAGTTTCCGAGTACGGGTTTTCGATGTAGCGTATACTTCGCAGCAGAGTCACTTTAAATGCAAAATATTTCGTATTCTAGCACAGGTGCAGTTATGTACAGCATACGAACGTTATACTCGTTCGAGGTGTGTCCATTTTAAAATATACTTAATTTATCGGTATTTATCAGGGTGGCTCTGCTGAAGAGCTATTATACAAAACTAACAGTTCCATGGGGAAACTCAAACAAGGTTGCCATGTTCTGTGCTGAAAAGTGCATGGCATATTTATTTGTTCAAATTAATCCAGTGATTGTTATTGTATTTTTTTAATGTTTGCATTATTTACGTGTAGCCATGTATAACTCAAGAGGTACAAGATCAGTCCTAAGAAAACTTGATATAGAACTACCTCATTCTAAGCCAGTCTTTCACGAAATTGCGAAAAATAAAATTGAGTCGGTAAATAAATTTTAGTGTCTTTATACCTAAATGTTTGTCTGTAGGTATGTACGCGCGTAACTTCAATTTGTTTCCTTTCCGTTTTGAATTATTTGTCCAAGGAAACATCCAAGTTTGTAAAGATAAAAGAAAATGGTAAAGCAGCCAACAATTTCCCATACAAACTGAATGGGTGAAACAAAATGCGTCGGGACAGCTATGTTTAGTTACATAACCTAAGAGAACACCAATTGTTTTTGGCGTCGATTGAAAAGAAAATAATACGACTCTGGTGCTTTTATTACAGGGAGAAGATTTTAGCAACCGCGTCGCTCGGTACTTCAAAAGACAAGGCTTTAAGCGTGGAGAAGTAATAGCCATGTACATGGAGAGTCAGCCCGAGTATGTATTCCTGTGGCTGGGGTTAGCTAAGCTGGGGGTGATCAGTGCGCTGGTGAACACCAACCTGCAGGGAGCCCAGCTCGTACACTGTCTTAAGATCGCGGGCTGTAAAGCTGTCGTGTATGGAGATGAAATGACTGACGGTGAGTTGTTCTATAATAATCTCATCACATATTTTATTATGTTAAGAATATTCCCCAGCTTTAAAAAAAAACACATTTCTTTACAAAAAGGCAAAGTAGGAACCTACTTGCGGCAAAAATAAGAAAGGGGATGGTGTCTATCAGGGTAAGTCATCCCAGAACTCTGTTGAGTAACAACCACTTACTATGCTAGAGGTAATCACATTGTCATTGCATTAGAGAAAAAAAAACACCTAGCTCTCCTGATGGGAAGAACAGATTATAGACATGACAGGTGTCATAGGTGAGTCGATAGTATGTTGCCTGGAATTCAGGTTTATTTTACAAGTTTACCTGTTACCCTAATTTCTGGACCGGAACATGATATTGTCATTATGGCATTATAGGTATGACGGTGTAAGATGGATCCCGATCCATGCGATTTGCTTCACAGCCCTCTGCCACCAGTAGTCTTGTGGATAATGACTCGTTCTACATACGCTCTCCTCTTACCAGCTGACTAACACGCAGGCGCATGATCTATACCTACTATAAAGAGGAAGCTACTGACATGGGGAAGCATTCATTACGTATAAGTATACCTATACCCGCTCACCTCTTGTGCGTTTGCTGTTAGAGTTTCACTATCTTTGCCCGGAACCAATGGGGTATTATTTTATTTACAGCCATAAAAGCGATACAGACCGAGATCCCCGACATGCCATTGTTCCAATATATTTCTCCAGAGAGACCAACCGCTCCCTTGCTGCAGGACATTACTCATTTAGCCGCGGAATTGAAAGAGATGTCCGCGGCAGCGTTCACAGATGTCGAACCAGCCAAACCCAGGGATACACTAATGTACATATATACGAGTGGAACTACGGGATTTCCTAAAGCTGCCATAGTTACACATACCAGGTATAAATAATTATTCTGCCCATATTATTGCTCACTAGCAGTTTCACGCTCCTTCGCCTGCGTAATTTATTTTCTACTGCACCGATTTCACTTCGATGTCACTCAGATAACGTAGTGTTCTATAGGGGAAACAATTTTTGAAATTGGTCCAGTAGTTTCGAAGCCTAATAATTTCAAACAAACAAAAAATCTAATCTTTCCTCTTTAAAATATTAATAGGTATAGATAGACGGTAATAATATGTTCGGCCCGCGGTACTCCTTCAAAATGCTATAGGGTATAGCTATAGTCTCAATAGACTGAACTGTAATGGCCATTTGACATTCGCCGCCACAATATTACCTATTGTTCGCCGCTCGGCTATGGAATGCTTTGTTAGCCACGTTACTCATGTTTATTGTCTAATTCTTAAAAAAACTATAATTAACGAAACGTTTGGTAGCACTTACTCGTAACCTGGATCAAGTTGACCACCATTTATACTCGTACCGTCAATTCCGCGTCATAATTGTTATCACACTGAACCTTGGCATAATATGAGTCTACAGATTACTACTTATGTTTCAATTCTTATAACTAAACTTACGTTTTGTTAGAGAATGAGTCGTCTGTAAATAATTACTGTTACATAGAAATCGATTAGGTACATGGTGGGTTTGTGGTCAGTTTCTCCACAGACACTGCTGAACTGTCCGATTAAGCTATCGCATTAGAAGGTGGCTGATGTTTGCGGGAAGTCGATAACTTAACATTGGTTAATAAATATTCAAACGTAGTTCATGACTCATGGAATCGACTGACGCAAAACTGGAAGACAGATCCAATGGATGTCTTATTCTGTGGTGGTCTTTCATTATCCTCGTTAAGTAGCAAGTTTTTTACAGGTTTCTTCTCATACCACTAGGAGTACATAATTCAGCGCGGTTATCATCGTCCGACGTTATATACGATCCTCTACCACTCCATCACACTGCCGGCGGAGTTCTAGGAGCCGGTCAATGCTTTGTCATGGGCTGTACAGTTGTGTTAAGGAAGAAGTTCTCAGCAAGTAACTATTGGACTGATATAGCCAAACACAAATGTACGGTAAGGATAACCAGTAAGCAAACAAATACAACACACACGATCTTCTTCAAGAACCCCTGTAGCAACTAATCTATGTCTATATGTATATGTATTGACATAGAAAGAAAGTCGTGTTAGTTACACTATTTATAACTCAAGAACGGCTAAAGCGATTTTGCTGAAAATTGACGTAAAGGTAACTTTGAACCAGGAGACTACTATAACATACTTTAATCCCCGTGTTGGCCAGGGCTCATTTGCAGAATAGACCATCTACCTTCCTGCCAGGCAGCTTGTAAAAGGCAAGCATAGGCTTACCGTCACTAACATCTGACTAGGTGGACTAGTTTCGCAGCCACTCGGCAGGATTGGTACTATCACCTTATCTATTCCTGCCGCCATAACGTCAGCACTTGAAGTTTTGGTATTCCGGTTCGGAGGATAAGGTAGCCGGTACATTTACTTTTACTCGTGGCCTAACATCTCGGCCTCAGGTTGGCAACGCACCATTACCACCTTTGGTGTCTAGGCGGCAAGAATTTCTTACAATCAGGAAATCTGTGTGCTTGTTTGCCTTTCAATATAAATAAATAAATATCCCTGGGCAAGCCACACAAATTGAATCTAACCCCAAAGTAAGCAAATTATATGCTTGTGTTGTGGGTGTTAGTCAACGATCTAATACATAGAAATCCTTGAATAGATACCAGAATAAATTTAATAAACACCCAGACCCGGAAATGCAGACATCTAAATGTTCATCGAATCGGGAATTCAACCCGAGCCTCACGGTCGGTCGATGTAGTTAGGCATGTATGCTAGCCACTCGACCAACGAGGCGGTAATTTAAAAAAGAACTGTTCGGCTGCGAAGAAACCAGGAAAAACAACATTTTAATTTTTCCCATACACTGGGCGGGTGGATCGAAGTTCGTTAGATCAATAATTACACGTATGCTGAAGGTGCGGAGGGTCGAGCTGGACCTCTACCCCAAGAACTAGAGTGGACTGTATTTTAGAGCGGGGAAAATATGCGAAGATTGCGAGTGACAGAAGCGTAGGTATAGGTGAGGATTGTCACTGAACTTTGTTCTCTCCTGTGTCCCGATTTTCACCACAACACTATCTCCTATTCACTCGCGGCGAGAAATGCGATATAAGCGTCTTTAACGATTGATGGCGATATCTATGTAGGCGGCGTTGCGATTTTAATTGCGGTGCAGTGCGGCGGCCTCAGGCGAATATGGCTTCTTTTTAGTCCGGACGCGATACTAGCGAGGTGTGGAAGAAGGAAAACTAAGGGTAGGAATTAGGATATGAAACTTGTCACTCACAATAGCGACAGATTCATATTGGCGCAACCATTTCCCCCCGCTTGAACCGTTCGGCTCAAAATAAGCAGATATTAACTCTATCTAAGCTAAGTAAACTAAGCGACTTTAATATTATACCCACAAAGCTAATTTAGGCTATTACTATTCTATTATACTAGCTAAACTAATTATTGAATAAATCTAAGTAAACTTTTATATAGCGCGCACCGGACGTAGATAAGAACCGGACGCGGTCTTAACGCGTGCTACTCGAACTACACCATTAGAACCTGGATACACTTCTTTTACAAGTCCTAAAGGTCAATGGAGAGTCGGAGCATTATCGGTCATAATGATGACAACCGTGCCTACTTTCATCGGATTAGAAGGTGCATTCCATTTTTGACGCGAGTGCAGCATATGTAGATAATAGGCTCTCCAACGCTTCCAAAACGATTGAACTAATTTATGTAACAGATCATGCCGGGAAAGCAAATGCAGCCTATTTTCATTAATGTCTCTAGCGGATAAATATTTAAGCGGAGTCATATTAAGAAAGTGAGCTGAAGTCAGCGCTAACGCCTCATATGGATCATTTGATAGAGTTCTACAGAGTGGTCGAGTGTGCATAATAGCCTTGATTTGAGTGAAAACTGTACTAAGCTCTTCATAAGAAAGAATTTGTTCGCCTATAACACGATAGAGATGCGACTTTAAGCTTTTTATATTAGCTTCCCAGTTTCGACCAAAATGACTAGAAACAGGAGTTTTAAGATGCCACTCGATGCGATTTTTAGCTAATATATCCGCAAATTCAAAACTAAAATTTTTGGAGCGTAGAAATGTCTGCAATTCAGCTACGTAGCGTCGCGCACCTAAGTAGTTAGAGCCATTATCTGAATCAATATGACTTATTGGTCCACGGTGTGACGAAAATCTTTTTAAAGCTGCCATAAAGCTTGATGTACTTAAATCACTAGCTAATTCTATGTGCACGGCTCGCGTAGTCATACAAACGAAGAAGCAGACATAAGCCTTCCTAGAGCGGGTACCTCTACGACGCGACATAGACAAAGTGTCTATAAAAGGTCCGCAATAGTCTGTACCTAAATATATAAATGGCTAGGCTGTTTCTACAACACGACACGTGAGATGATCAGCCATTTCTGGAGCGAAAGAGCGCGGTCGAAGCTTAAAACATGGTAGGCACTAGTACACTCTAGAGCAAATAGAATTGCGAGCGGATAGAATCCAATATTTTTGTCTTAAAATCGACATTAACATTGACATTGACAATTAACTCTATAATGATAATCTACTAATAAATAAAGGACGTGGTCCTTGCGGGGTAGAAAGATAGGATGTCTTTGATCGAATCCTAGATTCGACTAACTTAAACTCACACCTACGCGTATCAATCCGTTGTCTAAAAATGGTTTCAAACGCTGAAAAGCACGACTGCAAGGTTTACCTAATTCTAAATTTCTAAACACTATAGCAAAGTGTAAGCGCTGAAGCTCGCGCAGGACTAATAATTCTGCCTTATTAAGGTCAGTAACAGTGATATGGCTGCGAGTTGACAATATTCTAAGAAAACCACAGACGTATACTACACAGCGTAATAGACGTAACCATGAAGATAAGCGACTTGCTAACAATAACATTGCCGATCTTTCCGGCGACTCGGTAGAGATGAATATTTGTTTCTTCTCTTCGGGGGGCTCCGACACCGGGGAGGGATTAAAAGGTTTAATCCCTCCCCGGCCACTGATTTGTTGGAGCATGGATCCATGATGGACCCCTAAACCATAGAGGGTGATCATAGGTGAGAATCTTTGCAGGGGTTAGGCCCGCAACAGACAGTCGGCTAGGTTTTCCGAACCAGCGAGCGGTAATGATTTTGAGGTGACAATCCTGTCTGGATTTTTGTCACTCTATTTGCGACAAACGTGTCCCAGCGGTGGGGAGACGAATGTAACCAGCACAATGCGACAGTGGAATCTGAAAATGCAAAAACTCTACTTACATCAATACGGTGCCGACAAGCATTTTCTACTTTGTTAATAATTTGTACTGACAATAAAATAGCGGAGAGTTCTAATCTTGCGAGCGAAACTACTTTATTAGGAGCTACCTTCGACTTAGCTCTAATGAGACTAACGTAAATTGTGTTACCCTCTTGAACATGAATGTAGACTACCCCAGCATGATACGCCTTTTGACTTGAATCACCAAATCCTACTAAGGTGATGATACTACCTGGCGTAATACCAACGTGACGTGGTATCTGTATCTGGTTGAGCAAAGGCAGATCTTCCCTGAAACGACCCCACAATTTAGAGATTTGTTCAGGTGGTGTATCATCCCAATCGTAATGCGATAACCAAAGTTCTTTTATATGTAGCTTAGCGAACAAAAGTACTGGGGCTATAAAACCCATTATATCCCATATTTTAGCAACACAAGACAATATAACGCGTTTGGTGCAGACTTGAAGCGTAGATGTAATATCTATACGAAACATGTCTGACGTCGATGACCAGGTTAATCCTGAAATCTTATGGGAATCATCATAGTCAAAGCTTTTAACTGTTGAAAGATGATGTGATAAAGGAATTGAATCTAAAACCATTTGCGAGTTACTAATCCATTTGAGAAGATCAAGCTGTCCAGCTTTCATCAAACTAATTAAGATGTTTTAATGGCCTCTACCTCGTTCTCTACACTATAAATGAAGTCATCCATATTAAGTCCAATCTCAATTGTCGCTTTGGCTTTTGGATAGGAAATGACTTCGTCCTTATCCAATTGATTAACTGTGCGTAGAGCATGGAATGGACTCGACTTCAGCCCAAAGCAAACGCTGTTAAATTCATAAACTTGTAGAGGTTCTTATGGGTTACAGATATACAAAATGCGTAGGAACTTACGATCGGATTCGTGTATTCCAATACAAAGAAACATCTGACGGATGTCAGCTGATAATGCGATAGTTCTCTACCATAACTATCAAATAATATAATATAGTGTTGCTAGTACACCGTCGAGGGAGCGCGCGGCTGCGCGAACGAGCACAAGGCGACATCTTGTGCTGACTGTGGCGAAGGCGAGAAATTACTGTTAGAGGGCAGAGGTACTTGCACAGCTTGTTCACTAGTTTTCGAAGAACGATAACTATTACTACGCGGACAACTACCTTTATTTTTAGGGCTCATAGTAATGTTAAAATGAAGGGAACTGTGGTGTTTCTTACCACAAGTAATGTATGTTTATTATGTTTACTATTACATTGCAATGTACCATGCCTGTCAATAAGGCAGTTTAAGCATAAACTATTAGCTCGAACGTGCTTGTAGCGTCCATGAGGCGTTAACTTCAAAAAAGGGTTATATATGTAAAGTTTTTTGTGTCGGGAGTCACATAAAGAACAAACAAATTTGCTAGTATTAAGATAAGTGTATGTGAGCTTATGCGCGGGTGAAGATCTTTCAGGGCGGCGCTCTGAATTGCTACTCACAATAATACGCGGCTTAGTACATTTACGTTGCAAAACCTTTATGTGATCACGAATAAAAGTTTCTAAAGCTTCGAAGCTAGGCAACTTATTGCCACATTGTGTAAGCTCAAAGAGACGCACTGTCTTCGAATCTAATTTTCTAGGTCCCATATATACAAATATGAAATCACTGAGGTCGTCGACCTTTAGGTTTTTAATGGCACGTATGGAGTTAGCAAATATATCTAAGAACTTTTCTAAGTTTTGTTCATTACCAGCGGAAATGCCCTTTAACTCAAACAATTGATCCGAATAAGCGGTTGCGACTAATCTACTATCTTCATATTTAATCTAAATTTAGAGTATTTAAAATAAGGTTATAATATTCTTGGCAAAGAGTTATACCAACCAGAACAGACCTGGCTTTTCCCTTAAGTTTACTAACTAAATAATGCAACTTTTCATGATCTGTTAAACTGGCATTGTTATGTATAGTGTTTTCAAAACTATTATAGAGTAAACTCCAATCTGTAATATCACCAGCGAATTCAGGAATTTGTATAGCGGGGAGCTGAGGCCGACCGCAATTAATTTGTTTAGCAGAAGCTATTTCATGTTTACTAGTTAAAGGCGACTTAATAGATTTTTCTACGTACTTTACCTAATAAATATCAAACGGCGTTAATGCATTATAATTTACGGCGTAATCAGTATTAGAACCCAATTCTGATGTATTTATTTTGTTAAGTATATTTTCAAAATCCATTCGTAAATTATCTAAATATTCAAGCGTGTATAAGAACTTTTCCTTGCTAGCTGCGTCCTCTAATACAGAGGACTTATCATAAATATTTTACACTCGCGCAAAAAATTCTATTCTTTTGGATATGCAATAATTTTAACCGCGTTTCTACTGTAGATAAAGCCATGATATTTAAATATCTATAAACAAATCTCATAAACTAATAACCAATAAGCGATAACTGTTTTATTTGACACGAGCAACGCCGCGGTATAAACTATACGGAAATATAACTATAAACTATGCTTACAAATCTAAGCGAGAGATAAGCGATAACCATACATTTAAGCAAATGTGAACCTTACGGTACGCAGTACTATTTGATGAATAAAGCAAGCGAGGGATTTAATTTCAAGAACGAGTCTTACATACCTATGTTAACTAGGTGTAATCTACTGCGCTTGAGATTACAATGCGTGCGGTGACATCTTGCTGGTCATGCGACACTATGAGTTTTCGCAATAGCGATTCCATCATAATCTTTGTAACTATCAACTGTAATCTTCCCTATTTTACAATTACTAGTACAAGATTTCGCTCAACCTATTGCTGATTTTTTAAAACCAATTTAGTTTTAAACCAATTCAAATCGAATCGAGCATTTGTAAACTGCTCAAGTACAATTTTGAGCGCTCATTACCCGTCTAGAGCTAAGGTACAAAAGAAATTAGGTGCTCGCTTCGTTCGTATTCTGGTTTAAAGGGTAAGGTGGTCTTAAGGGAACGTACCCATTATTTTATACTTGGTGACCGCCCGTACTTTAAGAGAAGCCCCTTTTCTAGCTTTCTCGTACACGAGAAAGCTAGAAAAGGCACTCGAACACTGCAAAAGCAATTTTAAAAAATATTGGGGTTTTTAAATTCGTCTTGTCGCTCAATAGCAAAATAAGGCCCACCACATACATGGGAAATTATGATACGGGGTTCAGTTTCGAAAAAAAATCGAACGTAACAAATCCAAAATAATGTACGGACCTGTCTTGCTCACACACGTTTATTCCGTGCGGATTTTGAGTGGATTTGTATGAGGCGCCATTTTGTTTCGGAATTTCGATATTCCGTGAAGGAATTCCGAATGTGTTGCGGACCGAAGTAGGTGTTAAACATTTGAAAGTTTAGTTTAAAAATAATAATGCCGCATAAGGCATTTTTCTATTACAAACAATTTACAATTTAAACAACTGTTTGTTTTAAATTCTAGGCGGCACAGTACATAGGTGAAATCTGCAGATACCTATTAGCAGTTCCACCAGGTCCTCAAGATCGTTCTCACAAACTTCAAGTGCTAGTGGGCAATGGACTAAGACCACAGATCTGGCAAGAGTTTGTCGAGAGATTCGGAGTTAAAAGGATTGTCGAATTCTACGGGGCCACTGAAGGGAACAGTAATCTAGGTAAGTCATCTACGGATTTAGATTTACGTACAGCAGTTCGTTAATGTTGTAGTGGTTTAAAGTTGTTCGTTCACATAATATATCATCAATCATCAATTCATGTTCGTACTGTAACTATCGAAAGTAAGGCGTAAAATCGCTGTGAACTGGTAGAACTAATTAACATAACTAGCAGTCGCCCATTGGTCGAAATTTGACCATGACAAATTTTAATATCTGGTTGATAAGAACACCGTCTTCATTTCTTAAGACCAACTACTTTAGTTTCCTGAATAGTTGGTGCGCCATCTGTGATCTTTTATCGTCAACGTCAATGTATTTGTTTGTGTGTGTCAAATGCATGGTGGTGTGTGTAATGTTTTATTTATTGATTTAATGTCGTTTATAAGCATTGTTATTGAAAAGTATGAGCGTTCTGCACTTCTCCTAAACATAAACTATAAGTGTGCCAAATTTTATGATCCTGCGTCCGCTCAATTTTCGTAAAAAGAGGTCCAAAGTTTTGGCATTGCTTATTAATATATAGATATCCGACAATCAGTTTCTTTGTTAGGTAAGACCACAGGTTAATACAATGTTTCCTGAAAGTTAGGAAAGAACTGAACTGGTTCTTTTTTAGAAAGATAGGTCATGATTCGACGTAATCTCATGTTAGTTTTATCATGATCCGACTGGTGGTTTTTGAGTTAAGCTTGATAGTGAATACATTTTTGAAATCAATGATAAGGTCGTCGAGATAAGTGAAAAATTTATGCATTAGATATTAAGTGTAGGTGACTAACTGAAAAAAACTACTAGTAGGATGTTGACGAAAATTATGTCGAACCTTTTCTCAAACGTTTGCTATCTTTTGAACAAAGAATGATCAAATAGTTATAGGTATATCAAATAGAATAGAAATAGTTGGGAGTCAGTTTTTGCAGTTTTACTGTGTCTATTGGACCGAGTTACGAGTATGCCAAAATGTACCAACTGCATAAAGCTGATTTCGAGAAAACGGCGTCTAAAGTTAGATTTGTAATTACACGTGGTTCTACTATCTTTATTATTTTATTATTATTATCAGTATATGTCTTAAAATATTTTATTAAATTCACTGACCCAAAGTCATTTGGTATTTGTTTAAATTTTTCGCTAGGGTTCACCACATATTTTTTGATCATTATAGCAGAATTGTTTTAGACTTAATCGTTAGGTGTAACTTGGTTCATAGATTTTTTTTTATGTCAAATGTAACATGTATGATGGGTTGTTTTTGCGGAGTAGTAATATAGCACATTCTGATCAGTTTGGTGTCCATAACTCATTTTTTGACAATTTGTGGGTTGGTATATTTTGGCATAACTCGGTCCAATTATATTATTTAGGTACGCGTTTACCTTCTACGGAAGCCCGTTGAGATATTGTAATAAAAATTAGCCTATGTCCTTATCTAAGATATAATCTGTTTCTATATGAAAATCCAATGGAATCGAGCCATCAGGTTTAATATCAATATGGAACATACATTCAAACACACAGACTTTGAAATTTGTTACTGGAACTAACCTTGTTTGTACTGTTTCAGTGAATTTGGATTCTAAAGTCGGCGCCATTGGTTTTATTTTTCGATTACTGGCATTTTTATACCCTCTGACATTAGTTAAGTAAGTAATTTATTCATTACCTAGTTATTTGAAGTATTTTATTTACATTCATATTTTTTAATTTTTGCTATCAGTAAAACAATTTGTTTTTTTTTGCTATCAGCAAATTTATTTTGAAAGTTTGCGTTTCTATCGTCCATAATTAAGTAATCTATATTAAAATAAACACCTATTTCCCTTGACCATCGCATCACGCGGATCACAAACGAATTCACCAATTTTGTTAAATGTTTTTGTGTTATTTTATGCTGACAGTAGCAAAAGGTTCTTAAAAAGAGAAAAATCGAGAAAATTCAGGAAAAACAATACTTACTTTATCTTTTTCCATTCAAACTTTCGTAACTGCTTTCAAATTTCGCCGGTTTAATTGCAAATGAATGAATTATTACTTTTAATAGTCTCAAAATCCAATGATACTTATTAATAGATGTATATTACAGATGTGACGAAGTAACTGGAGAGATATTACGGGATGAAAATGGAATGTGCATATGCTGTGGTCCTCACGAACCGGGTAAGGTTTTGTAGGGATTCTTACGTTTGTCCAACGCTTTGTCAAGTTTAGACATGGCAGGTTCTAATTTACAATTTGGTATATGATGACAAATCAAATCAGCAACTTCTTTTTAAATGTCAAGAACGATAGGTACTAAGTATAGAACTTTGTATAATAATAAATAAGAAAAGATTGTGGGGTTTTATGAAACCACGGTAAAAGGGAAACTTGATATATAACTATAGACCCCACCATATTGGCCTCGGCTGCTCTGACGTCACCGTCACGCGACATGCGACACACAGATTAACAAATTTGAAAAGATTTAATAAAAGTTTCACTTCAAAATTACAAATTATTAAAATTTCCCCGTTTTGGTCTGGGTCCACTGAGTAGAACAGACCATTTTCTTCTCTGCCAGCAGCTCGTACAACGGGATGGTTAAATAGGTCATTACCAACTAGACCACTGGTAAAGATTGCTGTGCGGCAACTGGTCAGAATCTACCGCTTTACTAATTCCTGCCGTCATAGTGACTCTATTATGTTCTGGTGTCAAGTGTACCACTTTTGGAATAGACCTAACATCGCGGCCTAAGGTCAGCGACGCATCTATGTTGTCTACAAGCCACCGTTTTGTCATACCATCAGGAGAGGCATGTACTTGTTCGCACTTACACACGTTCGCACTTCGCTTGTACTTACATAAACAAAATAAAATTACAATTAGTGGCAAGTACAAAAATAAAATAATATTGAATAATTTTCGACTGGGGGTTACTACCCCAGTGAGGTTTAGTGTAACCTAAATAGATTTTTCATTTTATTTTTACATTATTACCTCTGTATGCAAATGGTCTGGTGGTGCGCTTTGACTTCATGAGGTCCCAGGTTCGATTCTCATATCGGGCAACAAAACGAAACTAAGTTTTTCAATTTTCTAACAACAACGTTGCCCGTGATTGAATAAGTGCCCGTAAGCGATAGGTTTACTACTTATGACAATCACTGACGCTTGTAAGCAATAGACTTGCCACCTATCACATCATAAGACTTCGGCTAATCATAGGTGCTGGTTATCCATCTGCCCACCTAGTCCGGAAAAGGGCATGAAGATACTTTGTGTATTGAAACAATGTCTTTCAGGTCTACTCCTAGGCAAAATAGACCCTACCAAAGCGTTGCTAACGTTCGCTGGGTACGCTGATAAAACTGCGTCAGAGAAAAAAATGGTGAGGAATGTAAAGAAGCAAGGTGACTGCTACTTCAACACGGGCGATATCCTAGTCATGGATCACTTCGGATACTTTTACTTTAGAGATCGGACTGGTGATACCTTCAGGTGAAAATCATGTTTTAATTAATTTCAGATTTTTCTTTTAAGGCATGAGGTCCCGGGTTCGAATCCCGGGACGGGCAACAAAACGAAAATTTGGGTTTTCCAACTTTATAATAAAAAAAATGTTGCTCAGGATTGGATATGTGCCCGGTTGGCGATAGATATCACATTGTAGGACTTAGGTGCCCTGGTTGTGCCTCTGCCAACCTCTGCGGGGATATGGGCAGAAAATACTTTTTTATTTTTCTTTTAAACTTGCCACGGGTAGATTGCTCTAATGTAGACTTGCAGGTGGTAAAAATATATTTTTGTATATTTTTTTAACTACGCTGATCTGAGCCTAGCAAAATTTGGCTCACTCCCGTTGGGTGGTCTCCCGAACGATTGCAAAAGACCACGAGTTTATGATATTTTTATCCCAATCATTTACAGGTTAGTGGTAGAAATAATTAAAGCTTTATATGGCGAGCTAAGATAAGAGTTATCTTATTAGTTGTGAGTTTGATTTCTTTGTTCGGACGATAAAAAGACAATGTGTTTTTTCCATTTCCTAATAAAAATAACGCTCCCCGAGATTGAAGAAGCACCCGTTTGCCATCAATCGCATTGTGGGACTTGGTATCTATATTCGGCAGGTCATGGGTGACCTGGTTGCACCTCTACCTACCTATTAGTGAGAAAGTGTTTTTGTTTAAGGTGGCGTGGTGAAAACGTCTCCACAGCAGAGGTAGAAGGAGTTATCAGTAATTTAATTGGACTTAAAGATACCATCGTCTTTGGTGTTAGCGTAAGTTTTTTACCATACCATAAAATCCAGTTGCAGTACCTATTCTTAGGTATTGATTCTTAGAATTGGCTAAGGCTTTTACTTCTTTTTTATTATTCTACCGACAGGAATCTAAGGCCATTCTTAACCTAATGTCCTAACATAGCCTAAGATCTAAAAGGAAATTAGATAAAATTTAGACAAAATATTATGCGAATAGCCTTTTGTCCTATGAATAGTATCTATCTTTAAGGGTTAAAGTATCCGTACGGGCAGAGTATTAAGTGCGATGTCACGGTTTTTGTTGACCTAGCTTTCCCTACATTTATTAATATTTTCATGCTGGTTTCGTAAACTCTTGTGATAACGCTCGAACAAAACCCGAGCGATTTAAGCGGGCGATGTCAACCTAGGTCTCCCCTCGGGCACATACGTACATCCACAGACCACATTGAGAGTGTACCTGTCTTTTTAATCTTTTATCTGTCATTTTTTCCACATGATTAAACCAACGAACCATGACCTTTCTTATTTTTATACCAACACTTTTTTCAACCCCATTCCTACTTGGATCTCACTGTTGCGAATGCGGTCAGCGATCGTTACACTACAGTTTTTTCGTAGCACTCTCATTTTGACCGCATTAATCCTACTTTCATAGTTTTTATTTAACACCCAAGTCTCACTTCCATAAAGTGACGTTAGGATAAGCACTCAACCCCCGCTTCAAAATAGGTTACCCGGCGCTCCATTAATACTATTCCCTCCACACACTTTCCTTTCTCTGTAAAAGCACTACCAAAATTTTATTCCTTTGTTCCAGCTACATCATCGAATAAAACTCGAAAATTAGTTTAGTATTAGTTTGATTAGATGTAATTAAAATTTCCATCCTGACGCCGTTATATAACCCGAAACTATTTATTAATCTACTGATTATTAGATAGCAAACACTTCAAAAAGATTTTTGAAGAAATGGTAACTTAAAGAAAAATTTATTTAAACACAAAATGACGTGGCTCCGAAATCGAGTTAAAGTGTTTTTGAAGTGAAAACTTATTTAGCGGCGTTGCGCACTTTTTTGGAATGGCTAAAAACTTCTAAACTCGTGTCATTTCGTCAGATCGAAAATTCGTAAGACTGCGCAAGGCGCTTGGGCGAATGTTTGTGTTGTCATGTTTGTGTACAATAGCGCAATAAATGAATATTGTATTCTACCACATAAATCATAGCACTTTCATACTGATAATTAAAGCAATTCGTGCAAAATGATTCCCTAACTATTTCAAAATATCAAAATTTTTTTGTATAATGTCAGGTCCCCAACGTTGAAGGTAAAGCAGGAATGGCGGCAATTACGGACCCAGAGAAGAAACTAGATCTGACTCACCTTGCCAAGTCCCTCCAAACCTCCCTGCCAGTATTTTCAAGACCTCTTTTCGTAAGGATTCTTGCCGAACCCCCGATAACCTCTACATTCAAGTTAAAGAAGAAGGAACTAATGGAACAAGGATTTAACATACATTTACACGAAGATCCAGTTTACTTTTTAGACCAGAAATCTGGTAAATATGTGCCATTAACACAAAAGCTATATGATGATTTAATGGAAGGTAGGATAAGATTATAAATGACTGTGATGTATGTAAAAGTAGATTTAGATCCAATCGCATGCATCCATTTTGTTTTAATACGATCAACATCTTACCATCTTACATTAGAAAAAAGTGCTTATATGATTACTATCCACAACATTTGAACCTGGGATTCATAAAATAGCGTATACAGAGGTAAACGTAATTAATTAATTACAAATTAAGTTTGACATTGAAAGTTCGTCAAAGGTGCAATGTGCAGAACGTTGTGCGCGAACTGGTCAAAGATCGTAGGTTCAAATCATATCTACGGATTTTTTTATTCTTTAAAATTTGTACATATCTTTTATCACTACATAGTATAAAACAAAGTCGCTTCCTCTGTCCCGATATCCCTTTGTACGCTTCAATCTTTAAAACTACGCAACCGATTTTGATAAGATTTTTTAATAGATAAAGTGATTGAAGAGGAAGGTTTATATGTATATTTTATACCCGTACAAAGCAGGGGCGAGCCGCTAGGGTATCATAAAAGACAAGTTGCTCAAATTTTGATATGACATTTCATTAGAATAGACTATGTTTAATTATGCATATATATTAGATTATTTACTTATAAAGATTATTATATCATCAATGATTCAGGGCTTGTATGAAAGGCGATATATATATAAAAATATCGAAGTTCCTGGCCGTCTTCTTGGTCAAGGTGATATACACACCTATGAAAAACAACCATCAGTTTGACTCACGCCGAGGAAGGCTTTTTTGAGAATTGAACACAGATATCTACAATTTGAAGTCGGCGATGATCAATGTTTTTAATTTAAGCTATTTACATATTTTGTATTATTATGATTAGCATGAATGTCACAATCATGTATTCTTACTTTGAGGTAAGTTCAGTTAGTTTAATTTGTGCGAAAACATTAGTTTGTTTTTTTATTTATTGTTAGGTTAACTTTTATAGTTAAAGCCAAGAATTGCGCGAAGTAGAATAAAATCATATCTCGATTGAATGCGGATGAATTTTGAAGGAGCATAGTTTAAGTTGTAGGAAAATATTTTACACGTTTCAATGTATACAGAAATTTTAGACAAAATATTATAAAATATTGTAGGATTTTGTGTTTTTATTTGCGTTGGGAATTTCATATTATTGGTCTAATTAACTGTATTAAGTGCTTGGAAACCCTTCTTTTTTTAAACACTTACTATGGGCAAAGGCTATATTTACTTATCTCAGCTATGGGGTACTCCACGGCTGCATATTTTTTAAAGTTCACAATTTCCGATTAAGAACGATGTCAATAACCTATAAAATTTTCTTATGATAACTCTAGACCAGTCTTTCCCAAAGTGAGCGATAACGCCCCCTTGTGGGCGCTAGATGCCTCGAGGGGGACGGCATGCAGGGGGTCCAGAAAATAAGTGGCGATGGGTGACTTAAAACTTAAATTTCATATTTTATAATTTACTGAAATTAAAATCTTCAGGCTATACAACATACAATTCATATATTATTGTAAAAATATAACTTATACGATAAAATAGTTATAGTTAATGGTTTTGAATAAGACACGCTTGACATTGTCAAGTAGCATTATTATTACTCTCTCAGCTAAGAAAAGTCTCGTTTAGAATATAGTTTTTAATTGAGTTCCAAGCGAAACTTATGAATTACTCAGGTTTTTAAGATAAAAAAGTAGGGGCGCTACAAGCTTACCGACTTTTAAAGTGGGCATTAGACGAAAAGAGTTGGGGAACCTCTGTCAATCTGTGAATCTGACAATCTGACAATCTGACAACTGCGTCAAAGGTTGCTGGTTATGCCCATATATAGCAACATTACTCTATGCAGACGGAATTAAACATATTGTAAGGCAAGATGACAAAGACTTTATGAAGGACGAAACGAGTTTGGGAACCTCTGCTCTAGACCGAGACGAGACAAAATCTACGTATCTGACAAAGTTATAGATCCTGCCTAACAACTGTGTCAAAGGCTGCTAGTTATGCCCATAAATAGCAACATTACTCTGTGCAGACGGGGAATTAAACATATTGTAAGGCAAGATGACCAAGACTTAACGAAGGACTTACACTTTTGTAAATCTGCTTCTATTCTTAAACAATTTCGAAAAAAAGAGGAGCTTATACGTTCGACACCTATATTTTTTATGTATCTTAATCAATTTTTTTAATGACATTGGATGCAAACAAGCAGACGGATTTCCTGGTGGTAAGATATTCACGCCGCCTAAAGACACCAAAGTTGGTAATAGTGCACTGTCAACCTGAGACCGGGATGTTAGGCCTTACCCTATGGACCGGAACACGTTAACAGCAAGCACTGACGTTATGGCGGAGTTCTTTGTAATTTTTTAACCGATTTAAAAAATATTTTTATTATTTGAAAGAGCGTATTTAAGAGATCTTTCCGTTGCTATTAAATCTGGAACTGACAATGGAATCCCACAGAAATCGATGAAATTAATCTTTGTACAGGTTCCTAGATGATTTACTGAAATAGAAGTCTGCTTTTTTGCAATTTTACTGCGTTTAAAATATTTGAAACTATTTATACCTTTAGCATGTTCGTATTCCTGAACTAAGAGATGAGAAAGTGAAGATGATTTCCTTTTCGACTTTTAGGATAGTAAAATAAAAATAACTCATAAATAACCAAAAACAAACAGTTAAAATTTTTTTTTATTTCTTTGGAATGGTAACAACTTACACCAAAATTCTAGTAATACTGATCAAGCCACTCTGTTGCACAAGATCTGCCAAAATATAATCCAAGTTGGCAGAATTACGCACGATCCTACGTTGAATAACCAGTTGCCATATATCTGCGAAAACAAATTATATTTACTGTAATTACTATTATATTTTATAATTGTTTATTAAGTAATTATTGTCCGTGTCGGAACGTGACGACCCTATTGCATGTTGCTACATTATTCTACTAGTGTATCAAATCATCTATACTTTCTTACAGTATTGGAAGACAAAGTAGACGGATTTAATGATGGTAAGAAATTCACGCCGCCTAGAGACACTAAAGGTGGTAATGGTGCGTTGCCAACCTGAGGCCGGGATATTAGACCTCGAGCAAAAGTAAACCGGCTACATTATCCTCCGAACCGAAACACGTCAATGGCAAACACTTACGTTGTGGCGGCAGGAATAGATTAGGCGGTGGTACCAATCCGGGCGAGTCGCTGCAAAACTCTAACACCTAGTCAGATGTCACGGTGTTAGTGACGGTAACCCTATGCTCGATTTTCACGAGCTCCCTGGCAGGAAAGCTGATGGTCTATCCTGCAAAGGAGCCCGGACCAACACGGGGTACTCTTATCTCTCTCTCTCTCTTTAGGTGTATCTTGTTGTATCTTACTAATAGTAGAACCGCTTGCTTGTTTATCTATCTTATCTGTCTCGTATACACAGAATAAAAAATTCCTTTTCGGGGCAATATATACACTTCCCGAGGAAATTAAAGATCTCCCTTTACATAAATTTTAAAATATATTCGATCAAAACTATGTAAAAAATATACTAACATATAATAATATAATATTACTAGGTGGTAGAGTGTTGCAGCGAGTCGCCAGGATTGTTACCATCGCCTTATCTATTCCTGCTACCACAACGTCCAATGCTTGCCGTTGACATGTTCCCGTTTGGAGGGTAAGGTAGCCGGTAAAATTACTTTTACTCGAGGCCTGACATCCCGGCCTCAGGTTGGCAACGCACCATCACCACCTTTGGTGTCTCTAGGCGGCGTGT
>NJDC01002168.1:8456-24548 GCA_002245475.1 Calephelis virginiensis | reverse complement strand
GGCGGCAGGAATAGATTAGGCGGTGGTACCAATCCGGGCGAGTCGCTGCAAAACTCTAACACCTAGTCAGATGTCACGGTGTTAGTGACGGTAACCCTATGCTCGATTTTTACGAGCTGCCTGGCAGGAAAGCTGATGGTCTATCCTGCAAAGGAGCCCGGACCAACACGGGGTACTCTTATCTCTCTCTCTTTAAGTGTCTCTTGTTGTATCTTACTAATAGAAGAACCGCTTGCTTGTTTATCTATCTTATCTGTCTCGTATACACAGAATAAAAAAATCCTTTTCGGGGCAATATATACACTTCCCGAGGAAATTAAAGATCTCCCTTTACATAAATTTTAAAATATATTCGATCAAAACTATGTAAAAAAATATACTAACATATAATAATATAATATTACTAGGTGGTAGAGTTTTGCAGCGAGTCGCCAGGATTGTTACCATCGCCTTATCTATTCCTGCTACCACAACGTCCAATGCTTGCCGTTGACATGTTCCGGTTTGGAGGGTAAGGTAGCCGGTAAACTTACTTTTACTCGAGGCCTGACATCCCGGCCTCAGGTTGGCAACGCACCATCACCACCTTTGGTGTCTCTAGGCGGCGTGTATTTCTTACCATCAGGAAATCCATCTGTTTCTTTGCCTTCCAAAAAAAAAATATAATTGCACAACATCTGGGGGGCTTATAGCTTGTTATAATCTCTAATAAAAATACGTATTGCTTAATATTTCAAAAAAATATTTAAAAAAAATACAATCGCTTTCTAAATTTAAAATTAGCGTATACAAATAATGTCATTAACGCTAATGTGCACAACAGAGATAACTAAGGCACTTAAAAGTAAACAAAACAATAGTACAAAGGTACTTTGGACTTACCAAAGAATCTACAACCGAGAACATGACAGCCTGCATGGCGGCGTCTCTTCCCCGACTAATCATAGCCAAGATGCCCATCTCCGGAAATAAAACCCGGGAGTACAACGTCAGACAAAACGTCACCACAAATAAGGGGTGAAGAATAATACACACCAGCTTCTTGAGCACCAAAGTGAATCTATGGAATATAAACAATTACCTTTAAAGTTATTATTTGTCCGTGGGAATTTATAAATACATACATTACAAGCGGCCCGGTACGTGCCTCGCTACGTATATGACTACATGACCGCTTGAATGACATAACACAAAAAACAAAAAAAAACTGAAAAAATCCCCAAGTGAAAAAAGTTTCAATTTGACTAAAAATTACCCATTAACAAAATGATCCGCCACTTATTGAATTTATTTGTTACAAAAATGTGATAAATGTAGAACCACTTGTCCGATTTTATGCAAAGTTCACATAAACCATCTACTAAATAGTCCGAACAAAGCCTAAGTATTTAGCCCGTTCTTGAGTTATAAAATTACAACAAAAAATAGCATTGATTTATTTATACATTATTGATTTATTTATAATATGGAATTCCATAAGGAATTCATATTATAAAAGAAACGGTCACCTCACAAACGCTCTTTTGGAAACTGATAAACAATTTATCTTCACGATCGTATCCATCAAGACATAGATTGTACCTCAGACAACCGGGCACCCATTGCTCTTTTTCTCACGGTGCAAAATTTAAGAAAAACTCTTTATTCGCTGTTTTTGTTCATTATGAAACTCCTATTTCTTCACACTAATTACGATATAATCAAAGAAAATATACATTTACTAATCTCTGATATAACTAAAGACAGCAATGTATTAAATATAATTAACAGGTGCAACTCAAACTCCTCGCAAAAATGTACAACGCAACAGTGCAACAGTTCTGCCAATTTCATAATAACAAAAATTTGAATTTGGAAGCATAGACTAATAATCCATTTCCGATATTTTTGACCGAATGTATTTTTTTTTTTAATTCATATCACATTAATTACTACTTAGACAATGTATCACATTTCAGATAATACTGATAATTCTGGTGACTTTTTCATACTGTCTTTAGTGGTGTTAAGACTAGGAGGAACGGTACCAACCTGGCTGCCCATCCTGTGCATGGTTTTATACCGTAAATCGTGATGACGGAAATATTCACATTTCAAGTGAGTTAAAGTCGTTTTAATTAACAACAAATTTCGAACATATTATGTTGCGACTCATGATATTAACATATTTTTTGTTATCCGGATAACTTGGATGACCGAGTCTTGTCTATATGATATTGGTCTATAAATAAACTATTTAATGTCTATTATATTATGAATAACGTATCAAAGGTTTTTATATACTTTTACTTTAATAAATAAACCAGGGCTTGGAACCGGTTTCCAAAATACCGGTTAATAAAGGTTTTTAACCGGTTTGGCCAATAGGTTTCGCTCGGAGCGCGACCGTAATGAGAGTTTTATCGAAAACCTTTATTAACCGGTTTATTCATATCTACTTGTTGCTGCTACTTTTTGCAGCCGTAAGGCGTACAGTATTCACTACTCATGCAAGTTCAGACACGTTTTGTTTATGACATTAAACTTTTTTTATGACATTAAACATTGATCACATATTGCCGACTTACGGCTAAGATTAATAACCTATATATCTACAGAACTACTAAGGTTTTGTTTGTAGTTGCGTTCATCTTGTTTTATGTGTCTTTTAGATAGTTTAAACTTATTAATACCTCACATTCAGACTCCGATTACTTTCTGTATTATAGTTTTACAGTAATAAAAATCATGAAAAATCCATATAAACTCCTACGTTCTTAAACTGCAAATATCTTTAAATTAAAATATATATAACACGATAGACAAATCAAGTAAAATGACAATATCAAATAATTAAGTGTAAATTCATGTATTCTATGAATTGTAAATTATTTTTAATTTAGTTTATCCCTGAATTGTAAGTTTCATTTTTAACGTTTTTAAGTTCTCTATATTTGTAAATATATTATTAAAAAAAACAGACTCCAAAACCGCAGAAACTCAAAGATATTAAATTTTAAAGTTTTAACTTAGGGTTGCCAAAAATTGTGTAAATGTAATCTTAAATGTAATGTAAATAATATAAACAAGAATATCACCACTCTTAGACTTAATTCTACTAATTCTGGAGGCAGACGAACGACTCCGAGATTTCTTCACCTCCCTCATAAAGAGTTTGGTGTTCATCTCGAAATTGTTAGCCAACCTCTCTTCTACTTTCATACTTTCTCTTTCGCGCTTCTCTTTCACTAAGTGTTTGGTGATTTTCTTGCAACAACGGTATATTTCTTTCTTCAAATCTTTCATACTGTCATTCGGCTGCAAACATGCTACATAGTCTAACCATGCTTTCTTCTTTCTTTCAACGGAGGCTTGTACCTCCTCATCCCACAATGTGTCACCATTCATAGACTTGTTCATCCTTGCACTCCCACACACCTCTTCGCAACATCAATCATACTATCTTTCAAAACGTTCCAACAATCATCCACGTCTAAGTCCGGTAAACACACACTATTCAGCATGTCTTGGACTTGACTCTCATAGACTCGGGTCTTGAACTTTTCACTCTTAATCCTTTCAAGACCTCCAAATGGAACATGTACCCACTTCTTAAACAGGCTAATAAACCTAAACCTGCTAGTAACCAATTAGTGGTCCGTGTTAATACTTGGGCCTCTGAAGGCTCTCGTGTCCATTAATCACTTCCGGAGGCGACTATCAACCAAATTCAAATCTATCATACTCATTTGACTATTCCTCCTCCATGTATACATATGTATGTCCTTATGCTGAAACATTGTGTTAGACACAAGCAGATTTCTTCCCACATATAAATCTACAATATGCTTACCAGCATCATTCACTATCTTATCACCATAGGGTCCAAGAACGGCCTCGTAACCGTCGTGTCCCCACCCAACCAGTTAAGTCACCACATATAATAACTTTTTTATTTCCTTCAACCATATCCAGAACATCCCTCACAGAAATCACAAAACTTTTCCAGGTCATGAGTCGACGTCGAGTTGACTGGAGCATAGGTTGCTACCACAAAAACTCGCGTGACTCCTAGCTTAATACGGACCCAGGGCAGTCTCGGACCAACCAAACCATAGTCTTTCAGGCCTGAGGCTATGCGAGACGATAAAATTATACCTACTCCAGCGCTACCGTGAGCGCTCTGTGATACACCAGACCAGAGAGCCAACCTGCCACCGGGGAGATCAAAAGTATCACTACCCTTTCGCTTAGTCTCCGTTAAACACAGTAAATCCAGGCATCTCTCTTCCATTACATCAATCAATTCATTCATCTTCGCTTCCATTCCCCCTCTCACATTCCACGTGCCTATTTGACACTCTCCACTCCTCGATTCGCCTGTACGGGCTTGGCGTGATGGGTGGCAAACCCCATCGCCGCATCTGCCTCTGACTCTGGCTCTAACAATGTATATTTAGATAAAGATATAATTCATTTTTATATCAGTTCGGGTTTTCTGTGATTGCATAAATAAATTTGACATGGTAAATGCCAACAATGTCGCATTCTTTATTTACTTATCGAAATCACCCAAGTAAGTTGTTTTATGCCACAAAATTGCTTTTTCGTGTTTTTACTAAAAACTGTTACATAATAATTTTGTACCATTTAATAAAATCTATGTGAAAAAATATCGAAAATGTTCAAGCAAGTGTCATAAGTAGATTACGAACTAAAACATTTTATAGATCTTTGACATGCTATATATTCGTATTTATTATATTCTATAAGAGCACTTTGAGGTTACAATAACTTACATGGAAGGTATTACATATTATTTTGACTACAACAATGAGTAGAACCAGGATGAAAATAACACTAAAATTATGCAGAACTTCTGAGATATCTTATTTTACATTTAATTTTAGGTTCTCTGTAACTTAAATTATTTTTTACTTCGTAAACACTTATAAAATTGCAATCGTCATTACTATATTCATGCTAAGCAAAGCAACAAATGCAACCAGTAAAAAAAATAGCAAAGAAATTTAGGAGTTCCGAGATAATAGTTCATTTTTATAATATGTTACTGACGAAACCAGCGAACTTCGTAAGTACTTCGAAAGTAATGTTTTTCCTATTCTCCCTGCAATTTTTCTGATATTTCTCATCGTCCGAAGTTTGTCTTAACAATAACTAACAATAAAATAAATAAGCAAAATTGGTCCACCCGTTCAGGCATGCTGCGATGACCTCGCTAAAGGGTATTCATATACATGTAGATTTTCGTGGCTTCTGTGAGATCATGAATATTTTATACCTCGTGAACGCCTACCACATCGCATTTTATGTTGATATATTTATGTAAGATACAATGTCGAATACCAGTTTGACAAAACTAACAGTATCAAAATTTTAAGATATATTATCTACACTGATTTGATATGTAATTTGAGATTTTCTGTGATTGAAAAGATAATTTGTATCTTGTGAACACCTCTAAAGTCATATTTTTGGTCTATATGTTTATGTTGAGCACAACAGTTAGCGCAAATAGGAAAAAAATCACAGCAAAAAACGCAGGACTTTTAAAATAACAATTCATTGCTATGTCATTTCGGGTTTTCTGCGATTTCATTAATTTTAATCTCGTAAACACGTACAATGTCACATTTTCACAGCATTTAGTTTTATTATTTGTAACAGCCCTATTTCCTTAGAAATCTTTTAAAACTTAGAAATGCAATAACTTTGTGGTCCTGCTACATATTATTTTACAATTTTGAACATTTACAATACCATTACATATTATTTCAATTTTTTTAATAAAACGCTACAACTTTATGGCTGATTTTTATATATTTTTCTCAAATTTTTTTTTCTTGTTTGTTTGGATGAGCTATGTCTTCAAGAAATAAATATTAATTTATTCCGTAGGTAAATTTAATTTGTCTCAGAAAATAAATGCAAAATGTGTTTTGTGTAGTTAACCTTAAGGAAAAAAAATGCATTTTCAAAATTACAGTAGAACTACTACTGACTACTACTCCAATGATAATTCTGTGTATATTTCTATATAAATATATTCTATACTTCTGTAATAAAGCGATACGTATCAAATTCAAAAATCTTAAAAATATGACACTTTGACTTCAAATAAAAAAATGAAGTAACAAAAAGTATCAATTATTATAATTTTAGCTAACATGTTGCTTAAAGGGATGTATATGCACATTGAAAGTTATATAGTCCAAAAAAATAGTGATTAAGATCAAACGTCAAAAAAGGGATTCAATTTTGTAATACATGATTTTTGTGTGATTTTAACGCAGCTAATACCGATGAAATAAAAGCATTGTAAATACTCACTTATCTATGCTTGCAAAATAGTAACTTTCGGACGTAAAAGTTCATTGTTCAATTATTGTCAAAAGAGCAAAATCAATACCGGTAAAAACCGGTATTTAGAATCAAATTCTGTTTGATTCAGGTTTTTTAGTAATACCGGTTTTTTTAGGGTTAAGGTAACCTGAAACCTAAACGATTCGCTCCTTATGTACTTGCGTGGATTTAGGTTTTCAAATAAACAGGCTAACAAGCCCTGAAATAAATACTCTTAATGATTAATAATACCCGAAATTACGTATATTATTCACCTATAATGTATAGTGTAATGTTTGTAACCAAGCCGAAGGACACGATATGTAAATTGAAAAAACACTTTTTTTTACTTTTGTAATCAAGAAATCGAACTCGGGACCTCATGTTGTCAACGCTAGCACCGGATCACTAGACCATTAAGGCGGTACAACACTTTATTATTGACCACGCCTTGTTCCTTTTAGAGGACGACAACTAATTATTTCGTGAAGTAATCAGTTTAACGGAAGAGGTTATAAATAACTCACCGATTTTGACCATGCTGTACCACACCAACCATCAAAGCTAACGGAGTGTATATTACAGCCAGAGCTAGTCCCAAAGAATAATTGTGCATCCCAATACACAAACACGCTGTAGACAACTCCACTAATAATAGTATATTGACTAGAGTAAGTTCCTTGAACGTTAGTGGTGTACCTAATAAACGTAGGAGGGAGGGAGTCGTGGTAGTCAGAAATATTGATATTACTATGAGACCATAGTACACTGAAACATCAGATTGTGCGTCGAAGTATAAGGTACCTGTGAACAATGATATTTGATATGATAGTGAACAAGTGCACGCCTCTCTTCTTTCTTTATGATAAGAGACAAGCGTGGCCTATAAACACCGTTGATATTATAGATGCGTCGCTGTCCAGTGGCCGTAGAGTCAGGTTAATTGTGCAGCGGCAACCCTAACGGACCCGGAATGTGACTATGTCATAACGGCGTTAGAAATATGTAAAACGGTGAATCTCTACCCGGACGAGTAGTAGATTGTAATAATGTAATAGAGTGTAAAAATACTATTATCTTCTACCAGTACCACCTATCAGTATCCTGCTTACTATCTGACCTTTGCTCGAATATTGCGTTGCCTAGTAGGATGACAGATGGTCTATTCTATATAAGAGTTTCAGGACCAACACGGAGAAAACAGGAGTTTTGTGGCGACTAGTTATTCCTGTCAGTATCATGTCAGCTCGCCACTGTAGTTTTCTAATCTGGATTGTAGAGAAGTAGAATTTTACCACGAAATACACAATACCCCTATCTCAGTTTTTTACCTAGGTTTAGTCTTCCCCCAATGAAGCTATAGCTAATTTTAAAAAGCCCCTCATCTTAAATATATATTATCCAGTACTGGTATTAAAAATTAGACTATGTGCTATCAAAACCAATCTAGTACTAGTATATAGGCGGAGTAACCATATATGTTTATGACTATAATATACACAATATGATACATACATATTAACCAATATTATTGCTTAATATGTACGTATCATATTTCTTTATATTGCATATGCATTCATTGGTATATAAATGTTTTCCCCATTAAACCCAATATCTAAGTACTAATTACATGAACTAGCCCCTTAACTCTAACATTGTCTGGTAGTACGTAGATATTTCGTCAAAAATAATGTTTTAAATGTGACGGTATCTAAGTTACTTTAGGAAAGCGAGAGTTGGTTGTCAGAAAAACATGAAAATAAGATAAATGTACTCGAAATGATTTTGCTACGATAACTCTGATACTTTGTAAGAATAATTAAACACCACTATGTGGTATTTATGTAGGAATAATTAATATTTTTTTTAAAACCTCTAACACATATTATTCAGCAAATAAATGAATGTGGACGAACCTAGGTAGGTCTCTAGGGATAGGCACCAAAGACTTGACATGAAGATTTCAACTTATATGTATGTATCTAACAATGTAATTATAGGTGCACAATAAAGTGTAGGTACATTTATTGATTCTTTAAAAAAATAATAGTCTTTAGTCATACTTCAGTCAGTCAGTCCGTCAGTCCGTCAGTCAGACAGTCATCATAAATTAATTGATAAGCTATTCGTCAGTCACAGCAGTAATTGTGTTATAATTAAATATTTTCAAATACACTTATGAAAGAACTTGACCGCCTCGTTGGTAGATTGGCTAGCGTACACGCATAACTACATCGACCAACCGCGAAGCTCGGGACCCATTCCCGACGGGGGCAGGCATTTGTGTGATGAACATTTAGATGTCTGCATTTCCAGGTCTGGGTGTTTATTAAATTTATTCTGGTATCCATTTAAGTATTTCTATGTATTAGTATCGTTGACTAACACCCATAGCACAAGCTTATAATCTGCTTACTTTTGGAGTAAAAAAAAACTACTTACCAATCTGCGTAAGAATCATTGGAGTGTTCATCACGAAATATCCCAATAAATGAACGAGCAAGTAATTAGCCCCTACATTAACCAAACTAATGTCTCTTTCCTTTTTCACATCTTCCTTCTCATCCTCGCATTTATCTTTTTCACTTATGTCCTCCGTCACTTTATCTTCTACAGCATCTGTAGTTTTGATATCCTTTTGGCTTTTATCCTTTTCTGTTTCATCAACACTGGTACCTTCTGTCTCTTTTTGGCCTTTGTCAGTCACTTCGTCTTTTTGCAAGGAGACCCATAGTGCTAATGCTCGGATAAGCATTGCTCCACATAATAGACAGAGGGAAGGCATGTATTGACCTGGAAATATATATAACATAGTCAAATAAAGTTGAAGTATTATTTTGTCCAGACAAAATATCAGTTTTTTACAACATTCATACATTCTGCTAGTCGTTATTGCCCTGGTGGAGATAGCATTGCCCACCTCTTCAGAGATACGGTCGTAAAAACACTTTTACTTTTTTCATAAAACAAGAATTTTGTGGTGAATTAACATCGACCATACATCCCAATAGACGCCGCATATAAGGCAACACGGTTCTGTCAACACATAAGTGTAATTGTTCTAATGTAGCTTATTACTTAAAAAGATATGAACAGTATTGACCAGTTTTGTGACCTGTAAACATTGTCGCGTTATTATATAAAAAATAAAAAAATAGATATAAAATGACTGTTTGTTAAATTAAATAGTAGATACGGTAAAGACAGCCGCACTTCAAATTACCGAAAAGATGGTACAACTTTCCGTTGGTTGATTAAAATAACAACATTCATAATTACAATTTGAATTATTTGATGTTTGTCGGAGTTCATCATATACTGGTCAGTCATTGTTAGATGCGGGTTTATATCTCTTTCTAACACATGTGATTTACAAGCTATCACTTTCGTTTGCATACAGCTAGTGATGTACTAACATGCAAATCTATTTTATCGACATTTTTATTGATTTATCCCGAATAGGATACTGGTCTTGTACCGGTATTGTATGTAAGTATTTATGTATTGTATCGATAAATTTAAGCATTGACAGAAACAATAACAAACTTCTTACTCTGTGTACTTTTGAGTTGGCCTCTGGATAGTTACTCTTTTTAATGTGAGAAGTCAGCGAACAAGCACACGGCTCTCTTAATGGTAACAGATAATCATAGCCTATAGACACTATTGATGTTACAGGTGCGTTGCTGTTCTATGGTCGGAATGAAAGGCCTATTGTGCAAATATACTGGCTTGCCTACCCTCCGAATCGGAATGTGAGACTGTCATTGTAGCGGCAGGAATGGGTAAGACGGTGGATAACTACCCAGGGAATTTGCTGCACACCAATGTATCACCAGTGATCTTGTTGACAAATACCTGTTTTACCTGTGCTCGCCTCTTACGAGGTGTGTGGCAGAGGGGCAGGTGATCTATTTTAGTCAGCGGACCCGGACCAACAGGATGGAAAACTGAACTTCTGCGGTAGAGGCCGCTGTTAAACTCTTTTAAGTGCATTGGGTGGTTATCTGGTTGGCATAAAGTCACAACTTTCAAAGGTCTTTGACAATTTTAAAACTCAACAATTTTAAGTTCAGGTGGGAATTACTCGAATGAATAAAAACAATTCAATTTGATAAGTATGTATTTTATGTCAGGTATCCACAAGATCATTTGGTTTAAAGAAATCAGACGAGAGAATTGGTTTCCGACTTCCAAATGCTAAATACAGCGAATTAAATCTCAACATTTTGCAGAAGATTGTTTTATATACTCTACGCCAGTGCTGCTTCATGACAATGCTATATCACATACTGCACAACAGACGGCTTCTTAATTAGAAGTGCATCAATTGGAATGTAAAAAACATGCATCTGAACCTAGCTTCAATAGATTATTTATTTTTTTCGAAAAATTCAATTTCGATGGGGCAGTCCAAACCACGTTCAAAGATTTTGTTGATTCCCGTTCGAATGGTTTTTTAGTAGAGGGATCAATGAATTACCTATGAGATGGCACATGTGCATAGGAAACAATGGTTTATACTTTGATTAAATTAATTTGTTACATTAAAAATAATCGACTTATGTTCCTCCCTTACAAATGTAAGGACCTAATATATTTAAGTATGGATATTACCCTCATTCGCGAAAATCTGTGACGTGCAATAACAAAATGCGATATAATCCGTTACAATGTCGTACTTCATAAAATAAAAGGCATATCGATAAAATATATTGTTCGTACTAAATTTGTCTCATCCCTAATCTTACATATCTGTTTTTGAACATGACGTTTTGTCATTGCAAGGGCCAATAAGGAAGCAGTTACTCGCTTCCCCGCACCTCAGCTATTTGCCAGAATTGTTTCAAAGCAAAATTATAAAGAATAGGCGTCTATTGGGATGTATGGTCGATGTGAATTAAGTATATTACTTACTAGCGGCCCGCCCCGGCTTCGCACGGGTATAAAATATACCTACATATAAACCTTCCTCTTTAAACAATTTATCTATTAAAAAAAAAGCCGCATCAAAATCCGTTGCTTTGTTTGAAAGATTTAAGCATACAAACGGTCATAGGGACAGAGAACGCGACTTTGTTTTATACGACAGTCGTGCGACACATATCGGCCGGCGGCCATCATTCATTTGAATACCAATTACAATTTTAAATTCGTAATATCTATTGAATGAATTGTCCGATTGGAATAAAATAAAAAGTAATTTATAGCTATTGAAACAATCTTGCTCAATAAATAGTTTGTTTGGATAAGGATTAGTACTTGACGATAATATGATCAATAAACATAGGCTAATAATTTTAATTACTTTCATTCTATGGAAGTGGTTATAATGGCTCAAATATAAAAGTTTGGTTTATACTTTTTTGTAGGTATTATTCAGTTCTACAACTTTTCTATAGAAGTCAACCATACATCTCTAACCATTTAGGCAGAGTTCGCGATAATCGTTAACGTACGGCAGTTTTTTCGTCGACTTACTCCACAATTTTCACAACCACGAAAAATCTTATCTATTTTCCGGGATAAAATATAGCCTTTACGGATTCGGAGGAATTCCTCTAAGTAATGGTAAAAGAAATTTTGAAATCGGTCCAGTAGTTTTTGAGCCTATTCAATACAAACATACAAAAATACAAAGGTTTCCTCTTTATAATATTAGTATAGATAAAAATTATAAATGTTAAAATGTTTAATGTCACAAATAGTTTTCGGATTGATGGAGTTTACCAGCATCTGTATTATATTAATACGTGATGCCAAAACTTTGGACCCCTTTTTACGAAAATTGCGCGGACGCAGGAGCATAAAATTTGCCACACTTATAGTTTATGTGTAGGAGAAATGCAGAACGCTAATATTTTTCAATAATAATGTTTATAAAGTACATTAAATCAATAAATAAACCATTACCCACACTACCATGCATTTGACACACACAAACAAATATATTGATGATAACGATAAAATATCACAGATGGCGCGCTATAAGGTTTGGAAACAAAGTAGTTGGTCTTGAGAAATGAAGATAGCGTTCTTATCAACAAGATATTAAAATGTATTATGGTCTAATTTCGACCAATGGGCGATTACTAGCATATTTAAATATGTCAAAAGACAACGTGCTAAAAATTAAAACTTATTATCTGTCTACATTTCAACCACCAGCTTAAAATGTCGTTGCTAAAAATAAAAAATGACATATTCTCACCAAATATACGACATTTTCTATACATGGCTTTAAATCTCTATAAGTTAGAATATAATATTAGGATAATTTCTAAGGCGTCGCACAGTGTGGAGAAGTTGGCCGAGCTCAATCAATCATTGCCGTAACTGAAAGTGTATCATTCAGTTATAGCTTCAATTCTGAAGCGATAGTAAATGCTATGGTTTCAATTTAGCACCAAACTATTTTTCAATCCCTGTCGGGCCTTTTTTTTCGCTCGTAGCAAAAAAAAACATGTCGCCATTTTTTTCAATGTTATTAAGTAATTTTTACGGCTTTTTAATGTTAAAACCACACAACAAAATTGAGATAGAAAATTGATGTAAAAAAAATATTGGCCACACAGCGTGGGTGAATCTATGGACAATGGTAAATAAAGTCAAAACGCTCACCAATAGAAATGAAACGATTCGTGGCAGCTAGCATGTAAAAGAAGTAACTCTGATGGAATCTCTCTAGAAGGTTGTTCAGCGATCGCAGAATGCTCTCGAGAGCTACGCCCAGCCTGTAGAAGGTGGGCGAGTGGAGCGCGTGCACCCGCGGCGGGGCACCGGCGGGGTCGTCCGCGTCTCTGCCCTCGAGGGTCACGGCTTCGATGCCGAAGCGGTGGAAGAGACCGTGGTTTCCATTTGGAACCTACAACTCAAATTCAATTCTATTCAATTATAAATTAAAATACAGTGTTACTAGCAAGTTTTATCAACCAATAGAAGTTGCGTATTTTTTGTTTTATATATATATAATTATATTTTGAATATTTATTTATCTTTTCTGGTTATATGGCAATAAAGCGCGTAGACTTTCACACTTTCATTACAATCGAATTTACCTTGCTTAAACTTTTTCATTAAAGGTAATTGAAATTTTAAACTAAGCTCTTCAATTAATTTATTTGCAGAACATGTACATATATTAAGAAGTTCTTATAAATATACATTCATATCCTCACGCCAAGTCCCTTATGGGGAGGCAGAGAGTATCGAGTGCTAGACCTCACGATTCTGATAAGTCTGTCTGGTTTCCTTCATATTCATTACCATTTTCATACAAACACGCCAGTTTCGGAGACTCTTGACACCATCCTCGGATAATATCCCAGTAACTGATCGTGGAATGTCAACCTTGGTCTCCCCGAGTACCTACATCGATCCACATTCGCATTGTATATCTGCTTTATCAGTCTAATCTTTTATCAGTCATTCTTTCCACATGACTGAAACAGCGGAGCATACCCTTTCGCATTTTAACACCAACACTTTCAATCCCACTCTTTCCCGGATTTCACGGTTCCGAATGCTGTTAACGAGCGTTAAACCACAGATTTTTCGTGGCACTCTCTTTTTTACCGCATTCATTCTACTTTCATGCTTTTTCTGAAAAAACCCAACACTCGATTCCGTACGTTGGGACTAGCTTTTTGACTCAAAACCTCGCACTAAAATAACTTGCCCAACGCTCCAATCACACTATTCCCTGCACATACTCTCCTCTCTACGTCCGCGGTGTACCTTCCGTTCCTGCTAAAAGCACAACCAAGATTTTCATTCACTTGCTCCAGCACTACATCATCAACCAAAACTCTTACATCTGTTCTGGCTACGTCTCTTTCAAACACCATTATTTTGGTTTTCATCACATTCAATAAATACTTAATCACATTATAAAATACTTAATCACAGTAACATACTCTTATAAAAATTAAGAAAGGTGTGCATTTTTTTTACCAACCCTTAAATGTTGAAAACTATTAATAATTTTATTCATTGTGTCATTGTGTTCAAAATTGGCTCAGCTTAGTGCCCATAGAGTCGGATTAATAAATTAACGATTCTCACCCCCGCAATTTGAGTAGATAGCATCCCTAGCATAGTCCATACGCCATTCTCCCATTCGGTTAATGGGTTTCGATTTTTCAACCATGAGTAACTAAAAACCAAACCAAAAATATCTATATTTCTAGATGAAGATACATATGCATAAAAGTATCAGTCAAATCCATATTAGTTTTAGCAATTTTACCTAGTTTACGATATAATTTTTACAATTCACAATTAAATTATTTACACGGGTTGTTACTGTTTGCAATATGGATAGTACAGATTTGGGGCTGACCTAGCTAGCAGGCTAAAAGACCAAATAAATAGTACAGGAAAGCTTAACCAAATTGATGTCTCAGCTTTCAAGATTTGTAAGGATAGGTCTAGCGCATTTCTTTAGGCAATATTTGCATTATTTAAAGTGATTTGTTTTAATATAAATAAAAAAAAATATGCCTAATAAAACAGCACTAAAATCTAACAAGAATTATTTGCAATTTCTTAATTGTAATTTTGTCATTTCAAGAAATATGGCTTCATGGGCGCAATTATGAAAACAAAATTTTTTGACTTCAAGCGAAAGCGAAAGCTGCCACTAGTATTTTGATTAGTTATCTAATTTGCTTTTGTAAAATGTGTACTCTATCTTATAGCATACTAGCTGCTACCTGCGGCTTCGCCCGCGTTTTCACAGAAACCCGGTGTGCGATCGGGATTAAAAATAGCTTATATGTTAATCCAGGTCACAATCTATCTGTCTTCCAAATTTCAGACAAATCCGTTCAGCCATTCGAGCGTGAAAGAGTAACAAACATCCATACATCCATACTTACAAACTTTCGCATATATAATATTAATAGGATTAATAGGATACATATAACTAGTATTTGGTTGACAAATTACTTTTGATCACATACTTTGGAGATGGCCTGTCCAGCATTGCAATGATGAGTACCATGTCTGAACCAAGTGACACGCGTAGGTGTGAGCGTGTTTTCGCTCTTTTGTATGACGATAGAATGCTGTGTATTACATTACCGTGACAATGATAACAAATAATGAAACTGTAGTAAAAAACTTACCTATTTTGGTAGGAGTGATGTATGCCAGACTTAACACACAACTTATGCACTAGATTCACCAAGTCTAAGTTGGGCAGCTGGCCATTCAAACCCTCTACTTTTACTTCTATGTATTCTGAAAATATCCACAATGTGTTTATATTTACAACATAGTATTTTTTAATGGCTAATGTTGCCAACCGCAAGGTTTTAACAACTTCACCAGACTGTGGTAGTATAAAACAAAGTTGCTTCCTCTATCCCTATGTCCCTTTGTATGCTTGAATTTTTAAAAAACTACTCAACGGATTTTAATGCAGTTTTTTTGAAAGATAAGGTGATTGAAGAGGAAGGTTTATATGTATATTTTATAACCGTGTGAAGCCGGTGCGGGCCGCTAGTCAACAATAAAACAAGCATTAAACATTCAAACTATAAGTGAATGTTTAATGCTTGTTGATTGATGACCTCTATCTGAATTAAACTTAAAACCCTTTGTACCCAGCTTACACGTCTATGTGTATATACATATTTATATGACATCATATATTTCGTATAATACTTATGCGCACATAACTACACTGACACATACACAAGTTCAACGTGTTTATATTAGCCTAAAAAGTTATAATACATCTAGAAG
>NJDC01002163.1:134095-144843 GCA_002245475.1 Calephelis virginiensis | reverse complement strand
AATATAATGCTTTTAAGTTACCAGTTCTAAAAACTTTCAGTTTGGCCCTCGTATGTTGCCATATTGACAAATAAAAGTCAAATTTGATTTCGTAAATTTTCTCTGTCCCTGACGTGGTACGCTGAGAGTATTTAGTGCCAAATGTCACGATCTGTACAAAACTTCCTTCCTTCTTTGGTTTCATACAAACACGCCGGTTTCGGAGATTTAGACACCACCCTAGGGATAGGACATGTTAGTTTCCACACTCAACACTTTCCTTAAATCCCTTTCTTTGTCCGTATCACACCGTTATTATTGCGGTCAGCGTGCGTAACATCATAGCTTTTCGGTAGCACTCTCATTTTGACCACATTTATCGTACTTTGATGCTTTGAAATTTCGCTTGTTCCATTTTAAATGGTGGATTTTTTTGTAACAGGTTGATTCGAATCGAAGATAATTCACAACACTTATATTCACAAACAACGCTCGCAACAACAATGTCTCGCAGTGCTGACGAACGCTTATGGCCACTCGAAATAATTCATAGCCAGTGCTGATAATTTTATTTCGCACTTTATAAACTAATTTTAAATTATCGCTATCTTCTTTCAACGATATTAATAGAAAGAGACAACACGTTTAGTGCTGTCAGATTAGTATTTATATGACATTTCTACAGACATTTGTTTCTCGGAAAACTTTAGCTAAAAACGTCATAAGTTGAAATGTCCTTGTTAATCTGACACGTCTAAAATGTTCCATCCCTTTTTTTCTTGTTTCATTGGAAAAAGATAGCTTTCTACTTTAATAAGTTTAATTGGTGCTCAGCAAAATTACCATCGAATATCAATACCTGGGTGAATATCATCAATATGCGTTTGTCAAAATCGATGCATACCTAGCTATAATAGTGGTCTGAGAGTTCCGAATTTAGGTCGACCTACACCTGGCTGAGAATAGGATGAAAAATATTTTACAATAAATTTAGTATAAAAGAAAATGGGTTGGTTAAAAAAATCTGGACTAACATTTTTTTTATTTTTAAAAAATGTTTTTTCAATTAATGATGCAATTTTAAAATAATATAAAAAATTTATACCGACTTAAAGTATAAAAATGTGCACAAGTCGGATTACCTTTTATTTATGTGGGTTGCAAGGTATGAACGGATTTATCATTGATAGTTACTTTTACAGAATTGGATTATAGAAAAAATATCAACTTATGCGTAGCATTATTGCAAACACGTTAATATAGTTGATTGGAAACATTTTTATAAAATAATTAAAATTATTTTTTCTACTATTTTTTAGGCAATTAATTTTTCTATTCTTAAAATGATCTACTATAGCTATCCAGCTCCTCGACGGAAAGCATACAATGTCTCATGAGACAACTCTTTGTCCCTGTTAAGTATTAATGTTTTCCTCATTATATTATGCTGTCTTTTGTGTATGCTGTTTCTTTTCAATATAAGCAGTACCCAACTCATCTGATCCTGTCTTTTATTCTCGGAAAAATAGGGGTGTCATAAGTTTGACGTGTCTTTGTGTGTTTCAGAATCAGAATCAGATAAAACTTCACATGGACCATACAAGTGGTACTAGTGCGCGTCGACATTTTTTTAAACTACCACCGGATCGGAATTATAATTTTTTAGTGGATGGACTGGTTTCGATGTGATTTTTTTGTTTGACTGATCAGGATGGTTCTTAGATACGTAACACGCAGGTTTTGTAGGGGTTTATCAAAAATTTTTAATTTTTGAATTGTAAGTCCGATATATTTTGTACTAGTGCCAAAATTTGATGGCTACAAAGCTATCACTAACTTGCGAAATACAAGGCAACGTCCTTTTTGTTTAAAATTGAAAAAATATGTGAATAATCCAGGCGTTTAAATTACTTGCGATAGCACTCAGAGACGTCAACTAATATTAAATCTAACATTAAGACACAAGTTTTAATAGAACATGTCGATTAATGAAGATTTAATTTAGAGAGCTCTATTGTTAAGAGAATAGATGTCTGTGAGTCCGGCCTAAGTCACATTTTTTTTATAGAAAATGTCGACTTAATGACTGATTAAAACATATTTGACGTTTCTAAGTGTGGCCGTTAGACCATTTATGCTCGGTTCCTATACTACTGCTTTTCACTAACAGTATTATATCTAACTACGGTCGCTCGTCGCCTGTAGTATTCACTGAATATTTGTGCAACTATGAGTAACGCTTCGTTACTTTTAAGCAAACTACGAATGATTATACTTACGGACTAGGGTTCGTTGATTATAGATAGGATAGCGCCCATTTGGACGGTTCGGGATGGGGCGCATTGCAGCTCAATAATCCGCCTAGATCGCTTTCATACATTTTGCCAGGCAGCTCGTAAAAGGCGAGCGTATGCTTACCGTCATGTTAGTGACGGTAAGCATGAGCATAACCGTGATATTTGACTACATTTGACGACAGTTCGTAGCGACTGACCCGGATTGGTACCACCATCTTAACTATTCCTGCCACCATAAAGTCAGCGCTTGCCGTAGACGTGTTTCGGTTCAGAAGAAATGGTAGCCGGTAAACTTACTTTTGCTCGAGGATTCGTATCCCGACCTCAGGTTGGTAATGTATCACTTACTGTTAATGTATCTTGTCTCACGGAGATAGCCGTGTGCCTGTTCGCTGACCCTCACATATAAAAAGTCTTACAAATCTGATCATAACTTTAAAGCTATTATGTTATTACGTGATGGACATATGAGCATTATACTGGCAGCGGTCCGTTACCATTTTTGATGATAATCTATGTGTGGTGCATCACAAAAAATTAAAAAAAAAACTAAACAGGGATTCAAAAGAGTTCAACGGTTATAACTTGAAACTTTAAACTTGAAACTTTAATTTGTTTCGTATGCAATAAAAATGTAATCCTAAAATTAAAAAAAAAATACTATGAACCTCCAACTAAATCTATACGTTATGAACTAAAAACTGCATCGAAATCGGTCCGTCCGTTCAAAAATACGATTCCACAGACAGAGACACACACACTCACAAAGACAAGTCAAATTTATAACACGTCTTGTTTTCTATCGGGAGTTAAAAATATTAGTTATAATAATAATAAAGAATATAAGAATAACGCGTTATCCTTAAAAATACCTATATACGTAGGTCACACTATAAGTTTTGCGTAGATAACTTACAAAAAACAACACGTTATGATCAAAATATTATGTTTATTGCTTTTCAAAATAATCTCCTTTGCCCATTTTTTTAAAACCATTTTTTTAAACAGCAACAGATTTGAAGGCATGTTTTCTACGTGCTGATTGAACGCTATCACTGCCTCTTCGTAGTTGGTAAAAATAAAACCTCTCATCAAATCTTTGATTTTGAGGAAAATACAGAAATCACAGGGTGCTAGGTCGGGACTATGCAGAGGATGAGTGACGAGATGTACTTTTTCAGAAGCTAAAAATTACTTTGTTTTGTTGGCCGTGTGTGAAGAAGCGTTATCATGGTGTAGGACAGCGGTCGGTAACTTTTTGGCAGGCAAGGGCCAAAAAGCGGCAAAATAGACTAAAGATGGGCCACACTTGTAATATTTACCCTAGACGCCAAATATACCTACGTTTAATTGGCCATCTCCCATAGAAAAAATTAAAATGGGCGGAGAGAAGCGCGTTCTTAAGGCCGAATCTATACACCGTATATTAAACGGTCTAGCGCGGAACTTATTGATATTTATAACTTATTTTTAAGACATTCCCGGGCCGCAAGTAAGACGTCGGCGGGCCGCATGTTGCCGACCGCTGGTGTAGGAGAATGCGGCTTTTGGGTCGCCATTCGCGAACTTTTTCTAGTTAGTCTCTTTTTTATGTATATGCTACACACCAATGTTTGGTACTATTTTGTACTTTCTATCACAACTTTTATACAGCTTATTGTAACTTTTTACTGAGCCTCCGCTGTCTGTCTGTTTCCAGGCTGTATCTCATAAACCGTGATAGCTAGAAAGCTGAAACTTTTACAAAGGATGTATTTCCGTTACCGCTATAATAACAAATACTATAAATTAAATAAAATATATTAAGGGGACCCCCCATACAATAAACGTGTTGTTTTCGTATTATTTTTGCTCAATATTAAAAAGTGTAACAGGTAGACGCTTCAAATTTCCACAGAATATTTACTTGTATATTACCTTTCAAAATAAATAATTAAATAACAATAAATTAATATTAAAGGGGGTCCCATACAACAAACGTAATTTTTAATCGATCTTAATAAACAGGTAGAAACTTTTGTAAGTAAATATTTAGAAATATATTAATTATAAAAATAACTACCTTATATTTAGTTACCATATCCTTTTATGGCTACAATTTCGAATTGAGCAATAGATTTGATCAAAACTACCCGAAAAGCAAGAATAAACTCTCATGGTTTTATATAACAACTAAAAAAGATTAAAAATTTGTGTACCTACAACAAACGTGATTTTCTATTATAGAACCCTACGTGCACGAGTCCGACTCGCACTTGGCCAGTTTTTTTTACATTTTGGTCAAGTCATAGGTACATGTTATCGAAATTGAACTTGTTTATATAACTGTTGCGTTAAATCCAGCATTCGTAAAATAAAATTTCGGGATATAACATTTTGAAAAACAGTAACAGTCTTATTAATAAACATGGACTAACGTACTCCAAGGATGAACCTAGTATTGTAGTTTTTTATTTCAATGTGATACAGACTATAGTATCAACTTGGCTTTACTTCTGCTCTAGTCTAAAATAAAAGTAAAGTGTCAGATATGGAAGTGAATATCATCGAAGATGTAGGTAGAAGCTTAACCAGGCACAACGACTAGCCGAAGGCACTAAGCCCCACAATGTGATAAGTGCCAAGCTTATCGCCAACCGGGCACATGAGCAATCCCGAGCAATTTATTTTCATTAAAAACTAGTCCACCCTAAACTTTGTATCGCTTGACAATTAGTAGCAAGTAACAATCTGTACAGACTAAATAATTGTTTTACCCATTTCCCTTGCAATTTTCCCGATTTTTCGTTTCATAAAAACCTTCTCCTGATAATAACTAGCACAACAAAAAAAGAATGAGCCAAATCGGTCCATCCGTTCAGGCGTGATGTATTGACCACCCGAAACGGGGTTTTTATATTGACCCTCAAGAAGTTTGGCAGAGGCTTTGTACCTATTTAGATAATGTTTTAGTGTATGTTTATTAATAAAGCGGTTATAATCATTATCATCATCAGCCGGAGGACGTCCACTGCTGGACATAGGGGTCCCCCTGCTTACGCGGAATTAGCAAAATAAAGGCTTATTTTACATCTTTTATACCAACACTAGTTTCCGCCCGCGACTTCATCCGCATAGAATATAGAATCTAAAAATATTAAATAATATATAAATAAAAAATAAATCCGCCTTCCTCGTTACATGGGCTATCTAAAAGATTTTTTTAATCGGACCAGTAGTTCCTGAGATTAGCGCGTTCAAACAAACAAACTCTTCAGCTTTATAATACATATATAAGTAATATAGTAATTTAAGCTTAGAGAAATTGCAAAAAATCTACTCTTGTTATTTAATTACCACTTCGCGATTTTATCAACTTCCCGCTATGAGTATTGAGTTATACTTAATTTTGCATAAATTTTAATTTATGTTGACGAACGAAAAAACATCAAAGTAAACGAGAACTTATGCATAATTAAGTATTGCTCATAGACCACTTGTCAGGCCAACATAAATATCACTGTACAAGTTGCACAAATTCAACCTAACCCCAAAGTAAGCAAATATATGCTTGTGTTATGGATGATAATAAACGATATAAAACATAGAAATACTTAAATAAATACCTGGTTAAATTTTATAAACACCTAGATACGGAAGTGCATATATCTAAATGTTTATTATACAAATGTATGCCCCCGTCGGACGCGAACCCGTGTGCGCTAGCACCTCGACCAACAAGGCGGTCAAAATGAAATAGGACCACATCGGAACTTTATCTTTTCAAAAATTAATCATCAAAATCATTGTAATTATTGGCCGAGTAGTCTCGTAACACACATACAAAATAACACATTTATTATGTTATATTTCATCTTTGTGCAGTCATTTAAAAATAAATTATAGTCAATGTAGTGGAATCGAATATATATTCTAAAGTATAATTAAAACAGTATAACAAGAAAAGCATCACTACCATAGACATCAAAGATGGTAATAATGCGCTACCCGCGAGGGTAGGGTGTTAGACCACTTTCGTAAATAAGTTCACTGGCTATCGTCCTTATTTCCAAACCTGAACAAAATAAAAGAAAAACTAACATTATGGCGAGTTGATGCGAAACCCTAATTTACTACATGGGTAATGAGTGTTAAGGAAGCCAAACAGGTCTCTGCCTACCTTGTAAGTGACTTGGCGTGAATATATGTATGTATGTTTTAATACCTTTAGCTCTGTGGTGTGTAAATTTAACAACCAGGAAACCCATTTTTAATTGCCTTACAATCCCACAAAAATGTATTAGTAACGTCAGGACAATGGTCCGTGTCAATGACATTAGGTTCATTCATGAAACTGACGTCATATCCGGTAATACCACCTTGTATGACACATCCGCACTTCCGGAACGATAAATATGAAAGGACTTTTCGAACTTTAAATACAAATGCTACATGATTAAACTCGCAATATATAAGGTCCTTTCAAAATACTTTTTTATATTTTTAGGCATTGTTCAGTAAATGTAATAAAATACATCAAAAAAAATATCATCAAGCCCCGCAACTCAGATCTACTGCCGTAATTTTTTTTTTCCATGTCTAAGTTGGTTATTGAAATTCGTTTATTTCGCATAGACTATGTGTTAGGCACTAGGGACGCCTCTATATAAAACTGAGATCTACCACCGGATCGGAACGCGGCTACAAACTATTGACTATTCGGTCCCTATTTAAGAGATCTTGTGGTTAAAATTATTGGCGTAATAAGCTGAGTTAACATGTTATAGTCTATTAAAAAATGTTCTAAATAAATATATTTAGGTGTTTTATTGAATAAGGCGTTAATTTGTGGAAATCCATTGTAATAGCTAATTCCGCTTCAGCTTACTCGGAATTAGCAAAATAAAGGCTTATTTTACATCTGTGAAAGAGGACATGGGAATCGCAATAAAGACTTTAAAATTTAACATACCTAATTTGTATAAACTGTGATACATTATTATATTAGATATATTATTTCATTCGATGACCAAGTCAATTTGAGTATATAAAAAAATATTGATGTCACAATGTCACACAATAAGACGTTGTTAGCTCAGCTAATTACGTAATAGCTTTAGAAAGAAGGTCCCTTAAGCGGTGCTTCTGGATTTATATAGACATATATAAACAATGTACCCTCTGTGGTCTAGCGGTTCAGATGTTGAACTTGATTGCATGTGGTCCCGGTTTAGATTCCCGGGTCGGACACCAAAAAGAAAATTTAGTTTTTCAAATTTTATACTAAAAAAAATACATATAATAAAAGTATGTTGCTCGGCATTGGATATGTGCCCGGTTGGCGATAGGCTTGGCTCCTATCACATTGTGGGACTTATTGTCTTCGGCTAGTCGTGGGTGCCCTTTTTCGCCATAGCAAATTTTTCCATACACAAATTCGAAATTTCTGTACGGAAATCTGTTGTGTCGTGAAAAATTCGAACGCACCAAATTCATACAAATCTATAGACCTACCACATATTTCCGTAATTGTTCGTATGGCATTTGTGTGAATTTGCCTTGCGCGAAATTGCGTTACGATTATCCGAAACTAAATTCTGTAACAAAATGTTGAATGTATTCATTTCATCAGAGCCCTTTTGGAAATTACCACAGACTTTTTATACAGTTTGAACAGACAGATTAATATTTGATAAGTTTTTTCGTTTCGAGACCTTCTGGACCTAAACATAGAGCAGGAGTAGGTGAAGCGGTGGATCCCTGGCCGATTTGTAGCACGGCACTCGACCACAAGTGATATTACTGGTAATGACCCATTTAACCTTTCTCGCCTCTTACGAGCTGTCTGGCAGGAACTTATAACCCGTACGAACTATCTGTGCACCTCGCGCTGTGACTTCATTTGTCATTTTTCATTCAATTTATCTTTTTTTATGTTGATAAAAGATTGGTTTGATAAAAGTAACAAAGATGCTGTCGCTACTGAGCGCTTGCGGCGAATGTGGGGCCCCCGCGGGGCAGCGGGAGAGGGGTCGCATTCCAGCGGAGTGCACAGTTGATTCGCACGAGTTGTAGCTGGTCTATTCTACATAGGAGACCCGGACCACCACAGGGAACATACAAAATATTGACTTCTAGTTTATACATAATGTAAGTCAGTATACCTAGTATAGAGTAGATTTGTGTAGATTATAGACTATGTAATAATAATAATAATAATTAAATGTATAGACGTAGAAAATAAGAGGTATTAAAAATAAATGATAATAATAATAATACAATTAATAGCCTACGTCTTTGCCCGCGTATGTTAGCTCTCCCGGGGGAACCCGTTGAGATTTTGTGATAACATACTAGCCAAGTGTGAGTCAGACTCGCTCTTGAGGATTTCAGTGGTCACGGTGATAGATTAGAGAGTTGTAGGTGACATATATTTTACTAGAAGTAGTAACTAATATTTGTTTAAATTTCCCAGAATATGCCTGAATGAATTTATTTTAATTATTTTAATGTTTATTTTAGTTATTTTTATAAAATTGAATTATTTTTTTAAATGTTTTTGTATATAAATCATTAAGTGGGTAATAAAATACATCTACTTAACAGACCGTCTTAACTGTGTAATCCTAATAGTTTGTGAACCAAGTGGCTGTGACATACGGACGGACAGAGAGAAATGTCTATGGAACCTAATAAAGTATCCCTTCTCCAAAGGCTAATATAATATTTCTATGCTGCAATGAAGGGCACTAAAGCGGCAAAAACCGCCTCCAACTATTTCATTGGGTGCCACGTCGCGATTTGATCAAAAGCAAATGGCTCCGAAATTATCCAGTATAAATTTGATCAACATTCTGCTATTAGTTTTTGAGTTACACTTAATAATGCATACACTTTTCACGTATCTTGACGGCCCTATCAGTGATGTTGTCAATAGTGTAGTATAACTAAACACTCGTCGCATCATGATAAAATTAATATGGGACCACCTCGGAATCATGACCTATCTTTCTAAAAAATAACTATCAAAATGGATGAAAACGGAGTAATTGCGTTACAAACATACAAAAAAACATATACTTGAATTGACAACCTTCTCCTTCATTAAAATTAATTATCATTACACCTATTTTCACCTTAAACAATCACATCTTCGCATTTATAGTATTTGTTGGCATTTTGTTGCGCTTATATTTTATACGTCTCATTGAGTACGTTCCAGTTTAAAACAATAGTGAAACGTCAGCACGTGGAGGTGGTTTCCGGGAGCTGGTTATCAAACAATTGACAGTCAGCCTGCAGTTGCCAATAAACATTTATAATTAGGACCCTAGGGCCGCTTTAATTAATGTCTTGTGTTTGATAAAACTATTATTTAATGTTGGAATAGCCGACCTGGCAAACTGCATTCCGTCCTATATGAGAAAAGTTAAGAATGTGCTCAAAATGTATTTTGCTGCCCACTTAATTACTTAGACCTTTTTTAATATGTTTAACTTCAACATATAGATAGGTACTCGCATGGATTGGTACCTCTTTCTTATGCAATAGTTGCCTCTGCAAAGCATATAGTTTAACTTACTTGTAGTAGTAAAACCGACCAACGGCTGAACTGTATACCACCGCCTTAAATGTTCCTTCTGCCATAACGTCAGTGCTCGCCATTATTATGTTCCGTGTTTTAAACTAGAGGAGCTTACCTTACAATGCGAACGTCTAGTCCTCAGTCTCCTTCCATCCGACGAGTGCCCTTTAGTAATCGTGTTTTTTAATTTAAATCAAAATCCCTTTACTTTTTTGCCTGTTAACGTAACACATATTAGCCCCGCTACATACAATCGAAATTTTTGTTACGGGATTCCATTTCGAAAAAAAAATTAACGCAGCGAATCCATACAATTTCTATGGAGCTACCACATGCATTCGTGCACTGAACTTTTTCGTACCGAATCTGAGTGGATTTGCGTGTGCGAAAAATTCGTTTCGAAATTTCCAAACGGGAAGCCATAAAAAGATTCCACATATATGAGGGACCCTTAGGGGTCGTCCATTAATCACGTGAGGCTCGAAATGGGAGAGTTCGGTAAAAAATTTCAAGAAGGGGCAGGAGGGTTATGAGGTATTACGTGTTTTTGTGTTTTCATTGAAGGGTGCGATTTATAACCAGAACCAACATTCATCCTTTTTGATCCGTGCACCAAGTTTTCTCGTAAATTAGATAGTTGTAGTATCTTCTCGCCAAAACCACCGAAGAGGTTGGCAAAGGAACGACCAGTGCACCTACGACTAGCCACTAAGTCCCACAATGTGATAGGTGGCAAGCCTATCACCAACCGGGCACATATCCAATCCCAGGCAACGTTATTTTTATTAGAAAAGTGAAAATACACATTTTCTAGATTTTTTGTTGCCCGACCCGGGGATCATGATTAGGTACATACATCTTTCCTTTGATATTTTTAAGACATTCAATATCAAACTGAAATACTACTC
>NJDC01002163.1:119023-133674 GCA_002245475.1 Calephelis virginiensis | reverse complement strand
TGCCCGGTTGTCGATAGGCTTGCCACCTATCACATTGCGGGACTTAGTGTCTTCGGCTAGTCGTGGGTGCCTTGGTACCTCTGCCTACCTCTTCGGGGTTATGGGAGATACTTTTTTTTATTTAAATGTGTAAAGCTTAAGAGTTACGAGATCAAGGTTTGTAGAGTTAGAAGCTTGGCTCTACGTGGAACCTAACAACTTTTTGCGAGCCATATTATTGAGCCATAGTTTTGAGTGAGCTTTAATTGGATGCTTTGAAAAGTAATTAAAAACTGAAAATAGCTAATACGGTCTCGTATTTTTGTAGAAACATATGTACAAAAATCGGCATTTGTTTTTTAATGACGTCATCAATTGACGGAATTAGTTTGCTATATTGTCTATGAGAAAAAAATGTAATTGTCAAACACTGACTTGGTAAATTACAAAAGTTACTGACTGTCAAAATATTTACCCTACCACTAGTCAAGAACCCTTAAAGTCGCCTCAATTATTTTGTAATCCTCCTAAAAGTACATTTAATTTTTAAGAATAAGGAATTATAATTAAATATTCACGGCTTCGTCAGAGCTGGCTACCCCATATTTAAGTTGGATCAAACTGCAGACGATGGGCAAATTTGATTAAAATCGGTTAATTCGTTTATTAAGAATGTGACGCGTAATGTGTATGTAGTAGGTACATACTAGCTGTTACCTGCGGCTTTGCCCACGATAAATAAGCTATTCTATCTTTCAAGTTGGATCAAACTGCACACGGCGTGCAAATTAAAATTAAGATAAATTATTTGCTGTAATGTTTTGTGATTGTTTGCATTTTTAAACGATTAAGTCGTTTTGATTACGGCTGGTAGTGTTTTGTACGATTTATAAGATTGAACAATGGTTCCTCGTTTTTTGAAAATATGAGTAACTACGACTTTTGAGCAAACTACGAATGGTTAAACTTACGGATTACGATTAGTTGATTATAGGAACTAGAAATTAATCCAACAAACGGAATTTCTTTTTTTTTCTAAATATCAAGTTTTCCAATATTTTTCCTGTAGGTTTTTTTTTAAATATCATTTTAAAGGATTAATAAAATGTACAACTACCGTTTTGATTTAACATGCACTGGGCATTGTGATAATTCATTGTCGTCATCATGCGTTGTAACATTTTACGTCTAAATTCGCCAGGCCAACAAATAAATTGAAAGGCCGAGGGGTTAATGTGGGTTGTTCCAGAGATTACACTTTTATGTCTTTATTTCACGCGGTTCCTATAATCAAGGAACCGTAATCCGTTAGTATAACTATTAGTTGTTTATATAAAAGTAACGAACGTTGTTTATAATTACACAAAATGCTTTGAGTATCAATAATAATAATAACTCTTTATTTGTGCATAAATAGGGTACATGGAGGTGTTGTAACAATAATTTATGCTTCGCCTATTTCACCAGACTTAACTGGTATACAAATTTTATTTAAGGCTATATTAACATTATTTTCTCTTAATGCTATATTAACATTTTATCTCTTAATAAAACATATCAAAAATAAAAACATTGTTTAAATTTGTCAATTATTACATTTTCATTTGTTTTTTTTTGAATTTATTTATATTTTATAATTTAATTCAATCAAATAATTTATGATGCATTTGTAGTACCTATTTATTAAATTTAAACTACAATTAATAATTCAATTACAATAAATAATTTAATTCAATTAGATATGTAGAAATAAAATAACTATGTCAATTCTAATAAATATGTCAATTCCAATAAATATGTCTATTCCAATAAGTATGTCAATTCCAAAAAAATATACAATAAACCATTTGCAAATATATTTTTTTTTCATATTATAATTATAAGTACGTGTATGACTATATTCTATGAGCAAGTAATTCTTTACATCATAAAAGTATTTTTCTATGAGCCATTTTGATAACTCTTTTTTAAATATGTTAATAGTTAGTTCCTTATTATATATTTTTATTGCCATTAAAGAAGCATTTTTTTAAGCCACCTGCACTCTACATTTACAACAGATAAATTTACAATAGACAATGAACGACCACAGTTAGATTTTTCCTGTTTGCACAAAAATTACAGTTCGTAAAAACGTTCGTAAGCATAGACGACTAGTTTCTTGAATACAGGAACCGGGATAAAACATTTGGATAAAACGATTATTCGTAGGAATATCAAACCCATAAACCTAACTCACTTATTTTCCCATAAATTGGGACTAAAACCCCAAAGCTCGTAATCCTACTAGGTTGTCAAACATGACAACTATTTTTAGGTCTAAAAAATGTAAAAAGGGGAGATATTTTTTTTATAGAAATAATCCTAAAATTTTGCTACGAGGCAAACCAATAACATAACTTTGTTAATGACATAAGCGTTTAGGTAACCGTAATTTTCAAAAAATTATAATATTTGGAATATATAATATATAATATTTAGTAGTAACATACTTAAAGTTTTAAACAATGCTAATTATTTCCATAACCTGTCTGACTGAGATAAGCTTACTGAATTTCTTTGCTAAAAGAACCCTTAATATCCCCGGACTAATCACACAAATTGATTTAACCCCAAAGTAATGCTTGTATTAAACTATATGCTTGTGTTATGGGTGTTAGGCAACGATACCTACTAATACATAAAAAAGTGTATTTACGCCCATATCCCCGCAGAGGGAGCCAGAAGCACAACCAGGGCACCCACGACTAGCCGAAGACGCTAAGTCCCACAAGGTGATAGGTGGCAAGCCTAACTCCAACCGCGCACATATACAACATGCACATTTTTTTTATTAGAAAATTGGAAAAACCCAATTTTCTTTTTGTTGTGTTTGGTACATTCGTTTGCAAAATAGTTTTAAGTGGCAATTTTTTTAAATGTTCAAGTGACACTTCTGATTATAAGAGAATGATGTCCTTTTATATGAGTAGTCGTTATTGGTTTGGCTAGGTAAGCGCGTTCTTGAGTTATACAATTACAACGGAAAGTGGCATTGATTTTTATATATTTAGATAAACATTACAGCGTAATCAATATTCAAATATTTTTTCAATTATTATGTTTTTTATTCCTAATAATAATATGCACATGTACTCTACGCTATATGTTGATTATTAACAATACTTATAAATATGATTAGTTTGGAATTGTAATCATTTTTGGAATTACTTGCATATTAACATGGTTATAATTTTTTACTTATGCCAGAAACGTTAGTATACTTAACAATATTTCAAATGTTTAGGAAAAACAATATTAATTTTAGAATTGAAGTTAATTGAATTTGATATAATTGCGTAATTGAGTTTTAGTCTTTCCTGTTGGGGCAGATTGAAATTCAATTTCAGCCACTAAAGGCGCATTCTTAATTTTTTTTCTGAGGCATTTTGATAAGAAACCCAGATACCATATTGTTTGTCTATACTTCTATACTAATATTATAAAGAGGAAATGCTTGATTTTTTGTTTGTTTGTTTTAAAATAGGCTCCGAAACCACAGGGCCGATTTCAAAATTTCTTTCACCATTAGAATACTACATTATCCCTGAGTGACATAGGTTTTGTGTCATCAAAATCGGTGAAGTAGAAGCCACAGGCGAAGCTGCGTGAAAATGGTAGTTAAAAATCTAATTAACAAAACAAACGTTATTCTTAGTTTTATTTTTAAATAATTTAGAATAATATTTCTATTAAAAATAACGTTACCCGGGATTGGATATGTGACCGGTTGGCAATAGGCTTGCCACCTATCACATTGTGTGAGTTAGTATATTTGGCTACTTTTGGCCTTTTTGGCCTTTTTTTTTGGCCTTTGCTTGCCTCTTCGGGGATGTGGGCGTGAAGACACTTAAAAAGAAAGGTGTTTTACGTTAAAATCTAGTAAGTTTCTTAACCACATAAATACATACAACAATTATGCCTACACAAATGACACAGATAGATGTTACCTCAAAATATACTCGGGTCGGGCAACTTATGGTAAACGTGTTTTTTTAATTTTCTTATAAAAATGACTATGCCATAGAATTGGATATGCGCCCGGTTGGTGATAGGTAAGCCACGTGTCGTATTGTTAGTTAGTCTTTTTCACTAGTCCTGGGTGTAATGTAGGCTTACTCTTGAACCTCGATTTGATTCGAATTGAAAATTAAAATTGGACTTGTGTCATTTGTCGTCTTCAACATAGTACTAGTACTAGCGAACTACTCGTAGTAACATATTTATTTATGGTAATAGTGATCGCCTTTGTGATCTAGTGGTCCGGCGTCGGACTTGACTACTTAAGGTCTCGGGTTCGATCCCCGGGTCGGGCAACAAAAAAATTAGAAAATTGAATTGAAAATACACATTTTCAATTTTCTAATAAAAATAACGTTCCCCGGGTTTCGATATATGCCCGGTTGGCGATAGACTTGCCACCTATTACATTGTGGGACTTAGTATCTTCGGCTAGTCGTGGGTGCATTGGTTGTTTGTTTCTGCCTACCCCTTCGGGGATATGTACGTGAAGATACTTTCCTTTATTTTAATAATAAACAATACGTTTTTGTTTTGGATTCTTTGTATTTTGTTAGAACTTGAGAGTACAAAATGACACAAATCCGATCCCAATGTCCAATTGGTATGAAATCGAGATTCAAGAGTAGTCCTACTGGTGCCGAGCCATGTTGAAAAGACCATTCGTGGTCAACCGCCTTGAACAGAATCATATAGTCATACACATGTTTTGATAAGATGTGTTGACACCTTTTTCACTAAAATAGGGCGTAGTTTCTCTTATTGAAGAGACCTGACATCCCTGTATTTTAATGCCCAAATGGAAAGCTTCTTTATTATGCTTGTTAAAAGATAGATCAATAATAAATAAATCTCAATAAGAAATAAATAAAAAAATCTTAAACCGTTTTGGGACCGTATAAAAAATGTTTGTCGCTTCATTATAATTTAAATTGTTACGTAAATGACTGTTGCGTCTCTTGTAGGTGTACATAATAGGGATTGTAGACGATTGTAAACATTGGTTTGCATTTGTATGGACCGTAGATTTTACTTAAGTATAGTCTGACGTTGAAAACAAAGTTTCCTCAAAAAGTAACCTTTCTTGAAGGCGTGTTTTAAAAAAAATTTAGAAAACGCGAAAGGTGCTTTAAGAATTTATTTTCCTAGATAAAACTTTTTGCTTTTGGACAGAACTTCTCTGACTTCAATTCTTCAATTCTTTCAGCGCCTTTTGGATACGAATGCTACCTGGACGGTCAAATTCTCTTCTGTCACAGATTAAGTGTCATTGTTCTTATCAATATACATAAATATATTCTATTAGTAGTGTACAAGGCGGGTGGAGAGATTCAGAAATCGCATTTGGATCCGCACTTTTCTGTAATGCTATCACATTTTATTTATCGTTCCATTCCATTTTTAACCACCGACGGAAAACGAGGCGTGTTTATTATATATATTTTGAACGGATGTGCCGATTTCGATGCGGTTCTTTTTGTTTGAAAGCTAAGATATATAACATAGGTTTTATCGGTGATTTTATTTTGAATTACATTATTACACCGATTGGCGCGAAAGTCATAAACAGCAGTTAACATTTGTGTACGAATGACAGAATCTTTTTGAAATGGAATAATTTTATATTTTGATCTGTTAAATTAATTACCTTTTTTTACCTACCTTTTTTATTTTAATCTGTAATTTTAACGAAATGAATGGCCACAATAAGTATAAATATACACAAAAGTACGTTTTAAATAAATATCGCTATTAATTTACTAATCACATACCTACCGTCTTACCTCAAAAAATTAGATGCATGTTTATCTAAACATTGTCTGATATTGACAGCCAATCAATAACATGCTACAAAAGCGTGATCTCATTGGTTGGGAATCCAATTTTAGACAGTGTTTATTAAAACAAGCCTTCGAAGTGTTTAAATTGTTTTATAGTAAGACGACTGGATCTAGAAGCACAGACACATTTATTACACAGTGAAGTTGCCAGACTTCACTACTGCACGACTTTGATTTCTATGAACAGTTCACACACAGGTTGCATAAAAAATGGGTATCTTCCTAACTTTCCTTTCCCTGGGATTCCATCGTCAGATCTACTTTCCCGGCAATGGGACCACCATGAAAGTGCGCTCTTTGAAATGAAAAAAAGGTTTAAAATTGGTTCAAAAATGAGAAATGAATTAACATACGTAAGAAAACAGGAGTCGAACATAATATAAACTCCTCCTTTTTGCGAAGTCGGTTGAAAATGAATTAAAGTTCGGAAGCTAGAATACTGAAAATGAAGCGCTCTGGCCCCGTGTAATGACCCCAGGGCCGCGCGGTGCCGGCGCAGCGGGCCGATGAACTCATTTATGGCCGCTCTTACGGGGGGCAATCTCTTATAGCGACGGAACGAAATCATATATTAATGTTTATCAGCCTACTCCCGTGGGTTCTCCTGCATAGTTATTCTTTTTTTATGATGTTGGAAGGCAAACAAGCAGACGGATTTCCTGATGGTAAGAAATTCACGCCGCCCAGAGACACCAAAGGTGGTAATGGTGTGTTGCCAACCCGAGACAATTAGGTTTATCGGCTACCTTATCCTTCGAACCGGAACACGTCAACGGCAACCACTGTTTGTTTGTGATGTTTTTGTTAATACCTACCACATTATGTTATATTTTAAAAAAAATCGCCGCGCGTCTGTTGTAGCGATACTGCCAACAGCGTTTGAATACAAGATGGACGCTTACATTTCATTCTCCAAATACAAGGTTTTTGTGGGTTTCTTACTGATTTACTGGCATGATTAATAAAATAAATACTGGTATTTTTAATATTTTATGTAACACTTAACTGGGTTTCACGAAAATGTAATGTCAACATTAAGCGGTTTTTATAAAGCTTCGATGATTGTAAAAGTGAAACTGGTTTCTTATGGAATAAATAGCGAACAATCATGGGGCTCACTTGATGGTAAGAAATAACGGTGGCCTATTGATACTAAAATGATTAAGAACAGTAAAATTGCAAAAAGTGACTTAAGTACTACTCAAACTATTTTATTTGTTACCACGTCTGTAACTGTTTTTTTTTATAAATTCTCTCAGTTTTATTTATTTACATTACTCATATTTTATTTATTTTCAAGCATAGGTATGTGAATTTAGTATTGTTTAAATTTAGTATTAGTTTATTAGCGCTGGAGTGGTTATTTGCATGCATTTTAGTAGTAATATTATGTTATTTTTGTATTTTTTCTCTTTCTTTTTATATGTATATGTAAAAAAGGTTACCTATTGAAAATTGTTTTTTTTTGTTTGTAATATAAAATTATAATATGACTGTGTTATTCTACCGCTAAACAATAGTAAACTATATGGAATACAAAATGAAAATCCGTAATTGGCCTATGTTCAATGTATTTGTTAGATTAGATTTACTCTGTAATTTGTGCTGTGGATTTTTTGTTGATGTAATAAAATAAAAATAAATAAATAAAAATGTTATGGCTAAAACGCAGAAACCGGTTCATAAAAAAGTAAGCAAGTAAGTATCTTCACGCCCATATCTCTGAAGAGGCGGGCCGAGGCACAACCAGGGCACCCACGACTAGCCGTCCCACCATTTCAAGACACCAAGTCCCACAATTTGATGGGTGGCAATCCTATCGCCTATCCGGCATATATCCATTCGGGTATTTATTAGAAAATTAGACAAAACGAAACCGGATCATGATAAATTAATATGGGACCACCTCATAATCATAACCTATCTTTACAACAAATAATCATCAAATCTGTTCGTAGTTGGCTGAGTGATCGTGTAACAAACAGATAAAACATACAGTCGAATTAAAACCTCTTTTGTGTTGTCAGTTAAAAATTATAAATGCATCGTAGTCCTACGGCCGGCATTATAAGGCATTGTGTGCTAGCCTACTGGCTACACTATTCGGTTACGACACACGACAGTGCCAAACACTGTCATTCAAGCGACAAGAATGGCCAAGAACAAGATCCCTACCTATAGGCAAGTTGCTGAACAACTCTACCAAAAACAATGCTAAACATTAACCTGTGCTCACCTTTTACGAAGTGCCTGGCACTTTCAAGCCGTCAGGCAGTTAGGCAGATAGTCTAACCTACATGGGTTTGACGCAGGTACCCGGTCCAACATTCAATAAGTACAACACTTGTACTTGTTGAATAATTGTGAAGAAATATTAGCAAAAGGTGTTTCAAATATGTGTATACATAATAATCCCACCAAATTAGATAGACATGATAGAAAATGTAATAAATTTTAAAACATATAGTTGTTAATTGCAATACCAACAGCCATCAAATTTACCAAATCGCAAGCGCCACTCAACACATAAAGTAAATAATATAATTGAAATGATTAAGCACAGTACAACTGCAAAAACCGACTCCAGCTATTTCATTGGGTTACCCAGTTTGGCGCAACATTTATATAAAAAAATAAAAGGATTAAGTTTGCTATGTTTTTTATTCACCTAAATCATATGACACTAGTTGCCGTAAATCTGAATGCCTTTAGACTTACTTTCAAATTAAACGGATTATAACTATCTGTCAAGTGTCTTGTGTCACTTTAAGTAAACTTCATACAATATTCGGCTTTGCTATGTATCTATGGAAGTCCCGCCTCTTATATACTCTTTAGGTAACCCTACCACGTAATTTGTTAATTAATTTTTTGAAAGATAGCAAACAACTACCAATGCCACCACATAAATTTTATTAACATCCTACTAATAGTTTTTGAGATACAGACTTAATACCGTAAACATTTTTCATTTATTTTGATTATTAAGTATAACTCAAAAATGCCTAGTCCGATCATAATAAAACTAATATGGGACCACTTCGGAATTACGACCTATCTTTCTAAAAAGGAGTCTTTTTTTATCTCTCTTTTGGAGTAAGTTAAAAAGATAGGGTTTCCACAACACACGCTTAGCCTAGTATCCATGTCCATTGTTTAGTTTTTACGTCATGGCACTAAATTAGTTATATTTTTAACTATTATTATCGATAGATAAAAGGTTTTGTATACTTCACGTTAATAAACTATTCAAATCGTGAAAATAAATACATAATATTAAATTGAATGTAGTTAAATTGTGATTTTTCTAAAAAATGTGTTGAAATTTTTTGGACATTTATTCCATTTTTGTTGATTATTGTTCGCAAAAAAAAAACAATATTTATAATAGTGAACAATGTAGTAAACAATGTCTGAATTAGGTAATAATCCAATTATTATTAAATAAGTAGGTTTAAATTGTAGTTATAAAAAATCCACCAATAATTTAAAAACAAAAAATTGAATTTTTTTCTAGTGTTCTTAATTGCTGGCAATTTCCGTACTTACACCATCTATAAGGTCATTTTTACTGTGTGGTGGTCCCGGACCAGACATTGGCTAAACAAGTCGTGAATAACGATTGAAAGCCATATTTATAATAGAAAAAGAAGGTCATTTATTCTCTGTCACAAGTTTACCTTTATCTCTATTTTCCAATATTATTTGGTAGAAATAAGTAGAAATTGGTTCGGGGTCCTTTCCTGAATAAACCATCTGCCTTCCTGCCAGGCAGCTTGTAAAAGGTGAACATAGGCTTACCGTCATTAACACCGTGGCATTTGACTAGGTGGTAGAGTTTCGCATCGACTCGCCCGGAGCAAGCGTAGAGCGACCGCCTTATACCTTAACCCTACTCCAACCGCCATAACGTCAGTGATTGTCGTTGACGTGTTCCGGTTTGGAGAATAAGGTAGCCGGTAAACTTACTTTTACCCGATGCCTTACATCCCGGCCTAAGGTTTGCAACGCACCATTACCACCTTTGGCGACTCTAGGCGGCGTGAATTTCTTACCGTCGGGAAATTCGTCTGTCTGCCTTCCAATATCGTTAAAATAAAATATTTTTTTCTGCTTATCTCCAAACCGACAGACAGTTTTTCCCCGTGTTGGTCCTGGTCTGCTGAGTACAAGGGACCATCTGCCTCTCTACCAGGCATCTCGTTAGAGGCGAACACTGGTTAATAGAATATTATCATTACCAACTAGACCACTGATGGCAAAGTGCTCTGCAGCAACTTGCCCCGGTAGGGACCCTAATCCTTATATCTATATTCCTGTCGCTATATTGCTTCGTACATGTTTCGGTCCAGAGAGTTGAGTAGCTGGTAGACTTGCATAACACCTGTAACATCTATGGTCTCTACAAGCAACCATTGTCTCTTACAATCAGGAGAGCCTTGTACTTGTTCGCTGAACTCTTACGTAAGTAAACAAAAGTAAATATGTTTCTTTTCTTCTAAAAAAACATCAGTTTTAAGTTGTAAAGTTACTCTATTGGAGTTCGCCTGCAATCCAGACTGGGACTTTATCTATTCTCGCCGCGATATCGGCCATGTCCGCCATCGGCAGGTTCTGAATTGGAGGCTAGGATAATAAGTAGGAATGCACAAATGAAATTTATTTATTTGTGGAATATGTGTGTTAAAGTTAAGTTGTTACAAAGATATTTAAGCATACCAACATATCCTACCACTTTGACGTGTGCAAATATTTAAATAAATTTGACGAAATTAAATATTATATATACATTTTAACATTTAAACCACATAACTTTTTTATATGCTTAATACAAATTTTATTTATTTTGACCGCTTCGTTAGTTGAGTGGCTAGCGAACACGTCTAACTACATCGACCAACCGCGAGGCTTGGGTTCGATTCCCGACGGGGGCAGGCATATGTGTGAAGAACATTTAGTTATCTGCATTTCCGGGTCTGGGTGTTTAAATTTATTCTGGTATCTATTTAAGTATTTCTATGTACCTATTAGATTCGTTGACTAAGTGCTCTTACACACGAGCGGCATGTTACCAACGACATAGGTAATTGCAGCCATTGATACACGTCGGCGGCAGTCGTGGACGAGTCGACGACTGCCGCCGACAAGTGGCGACGCTTGTAGTTGTGACGGCAAGCGTTGTCGCCCGTAGACGTGTTAACTGCTGCCGCCGACGCATCGACGACTACAGTTACTTATGCTGTTGGTGACATGCTGTTCGTGTGTAAGAGCTCTAAAACCCTTAGCACAAGCATATAATTTGCTTTGCTTTGGGGTTAGATTAAATTTGTGTTACTTGTCTAGGGATATTTTTATATGTTTAATAAGCTTCATATTATTTGTTACAAATGTTTTAAACGGTAAAATAATTTTACTGTACACTATTACTATTTATATTACTGTACACTACCTCTCACTTATATGCCTTTACTACCACTGTTTCCAAACCTAGTCAGTCAGGTTAATAAACGGCGAAACAACCTCCTCGGCAACCATGGTTTCTGTACTTAAATTAAGATTATAATTATAAAAAAAATATTAATGCTTGTCAGGAAGAAAATCTCTTACGCTATAGTATGTTTTCTCTATTAGCAAATCAAATAGGTACCTTGTTTCAAAGTCTTTTTACTGGGAGTGATTTCAGATTATCAGAAATTTGGTTATATATACTAATGAACGTGCAATATACATTATTTTTATAAATATTAAGTTTTGATTAGGCACATGTAGCTTCTCACTATTTTTGAAGTGTGCAATTCCTAATGATGATATTTTTTAAAAAAAATCCACATACAGCCAAGATATACAAAACAAAGGTAAAAGCAAAAGGGTCAAGGCGACTTAAAAAGTGGTTTGCATGAATGTAAATGATTAACGCCACATATCACCCGTATACATTTTTAGTACTCTAATTGATTCTACAGATTTTCCCCAAATGGGAATCCCAAATTGCAAAACAGAAAAAACATACCCATGATAACCTAAGGGAGATGCATTCAAGCCTGCCACTTCTCTTATCCTTCTGAATACATAGGTATACAAACTTATTAATATTATTACAAATTGAATCAATGTGATTACCAATTGCAAAATTTATCGATTTTTATTCTTAGGATGTTAGTAAAATCTACGTTATCTATGAGTAATAGTATTATTGAAAATAACATCTTCATTTTTAGTCTATAATGTGTTTGAAATTTGATTAATTTTGTTTTTGTAAGATTTAATTTAAAATTATTCTTATTTAACCAGTCTGCTACTTTGTTCAAAGTTTTAGTTGTTTCTGTAACTAGATCATTTTTGTTTTTGCACTTAATGAGAAGGGTTGTATCATCAGCAAATAACATAGAATCATGATTAATAGCATCAGGCAGATTATTTATGTAAATTAAAAAAGTAATGGCCCTACAATGCTACCTTGTGAGAGGGTAGTTGTGATACGTTAAAGGTTAAACACCCCGGCCTTAGATAATCAACGCACTATCAACACCTTTGTCTATATAGGATACGTGTGTTAGATATAAATTATTTAGAAAAAATGAGATTCCAGAATGTCTGACGCACAAAAATGCGTTGGATTAATTCCTACCGATTTCTTAACAAATGAAATGTAGAATTAATTTTAATATTAACACACATTCTCTGATAACTTATACAAATTGAAACTAACTCCAAAGTAAGCAAATTATATGCTATTGTGGGTGTTAGTCAACGATTTTAATGAATAGAAATACTTAAATATGTATCAGCATAAATTAAACACCCCGACCCGGAAATGCAAATATCTAAATGTTCATCACACAAACGCTTGCTCCAGGCGAGAATCAAACCCGAGCCTCGCGGTTGGTCAGTGTAGTTAGGCGCGTACGTTAGCTACCCGACCAGGGGTACGGTCAAAAAGAAAGGAAATATTTGTAACGTTTGTTTAATGTATTTCTATATTTATTCAAACAATAGGAAAAAGAAAAAACGCTAAGTTCCTTTTCCCACATCTTCTCAGTGAGCTGTTGTGTTTCGATCTTGTAGCAGATTTTAAAATTACATTCGTATAAAGAAACTTATCAAATACCTTTTGTATGTGAGGACTTTGTTTTATTCTGCAGTCTTCCTATCAAGGAAATACGTCTGCTTGTTTTTGTTCTACATCCGTTATGAAATAACAGAAAATTACTGGTATGTATTTAAAAGTCGAGTTGCAAAGAAAATATGTTTCATGAAGGTTACGTACACGATACCGTGTACCGTGCTTCGTTTCTAAATGGAAAATCATAGCATATTTACTGACAGTAAACTTAATTTAATACTTGCATTTCGAAAATTCCACTTTATGAGAATTCAATATTAAGGTCCGAAGGGTTATTTCTCACTCGCGTAGGTATTTGTGTTTTCCTGACGAGTTATACCTAAATATAATGAGTTTTTGAGGTTTAAATTTATTACTTGAATATATTAAATGACCAGTGGCTCCAAAACGTAATATCTATATCGAAATAGGTACCCGAAAAATACCTTACATTTTACAGAACTTAAAAAAAATTTACTAAGTAGCAGCCCGTCCTCGCACTGGTGGGTTAATTTCTAATTTTCTGTTTGTTTATCAGGGAAAATGTCGATTTCTTAAGGTAAAAGAATCTTTCAAATTGGTCCAGTAGTCTCGAAGCTTATAGATAAGCTTAAGCTTATAGTTTCAATAGAAATAAACAATCAGATCTTTCCTCGTTACGATAGATGACATAAGGACAACGCTACGTACCGAATCCAATATTATTTTTAAATGAACCAGGAAGCCATCGAATCCCCATATAAATTTCAACCAAATCGGTTTAGCCGTTTACAAGTTAAGTGGAAAATATAAGTACGGAAGGCTAATCAATTCGTTGTCCTAACTCCTCTTAACCGTATTCTCATAGGAATGAAGTGTTTTCTCGCTGTAAAAAGCAGGTAGTCTTCCAGGGACAATGTCGCCTTATTGGTAAAAGCGTAGTAAATTGTACAGTTAGTAGTAGTAGTAAAAAAATTATATAAGTACAGATCACACGGCTGTTTATTTAAGAACAAAAAGTTATATGCGAAAAGTAATCGGATAATCATTTTTAAAGTTTTAATGTGTATGTTAATGTAACTCCTTACCTACCTACCTACCTAGTTAATCGTAATATTACAAAGATAGTAATTTAGCTAAACTCAGATCAGTTTTATACGAAAGTTTCGACTTTCGTCGAAAAGTCATCTGGGTTGTGAGTTTCGCAGAACACACATTTTTGGAGTTGCTGTCCCCACAAAACACTTCTATAGCTGGTAAATGAATTAACCTCGAAATATTAAACGCAAAAGGTCAGTTCGTTGAACTTGTCACATTCGTTGTAGGTATAACCTCATTGTCGACAGCGGTCAGATAATGTGATATTGTTAAACACTTTTAAATGACACTGGTACTTTTCTACAATAATTTTTTTTGGGTTAAGATAATTTCATTTTTCAGCTTACAAAAAAAAGTTTAAGATATAAAGTAATCCCTAAGAGTCACATAGTATTAGCTGAAGCAGAGTTGGGAAAAATGTAATCAGATTAATGATTAAGAATTGCGATTACAATCATGATTACATATTACGGAAATTAATCAAGAAAGTAATCGTATCGGTGATTTATGATTATTAATCTGTAATCGTGATTTAGATTATTTGTTTGATTACTCTTATGATTAAAGCATATTAACGACATTTAGAAAAACGA